>JAPKLX010000737.1:0-51150 GCA_026898415.1 Leonotis leonurus
AAGCTCAAGTCCATCCAAGCGTGGAGGAAGGTGTCCACGGTCATCTTTGCAGCTACTTTTGCTGCAGTGCTGATTTGCTCGGTGGTGGCTGCAGCCATGGCTGCACCACCTGTGGCGGCAGCCTTGGCAGCGGCCGCCTCCATCCCACTGGGGTCGATGGGGAGATGGATCGATTCACTCCTCAAGAACTATGAGAACGCTGTGAAGGGACAGAAGGAGATAATCAACTGTATGAATGTTGGCACATACATTGCTATTAAGGATTTGGATAATATTCGAGTGCTGGTTGATAGGTTGGAGATTGAGATGGAGTCGCTCTTGAGAATGACGGATTTCGCCATCAGTGAAGAAGATGCCGTGAAGATATCAGTGGAGGAAATAAGGAAGAAAATGGTGGTGTTTACCAAAAACATTGAGGAGTTGGAAGCGCAGGCCGATAACTGCAGCAGAGATATTCGTAGGGCTAGAACTGTAATTCTACAACGAATCATCAAGCATCCCAACAATTGAACAATAGGTTGAATCTTCTTTTATTTTATTTATCTTAATAAGACAAAGGATATTTGTATATTGTTAGACAGATTTCATTCATTAAATTAATTTTCTGTTGCTTAAAATTGGTGTGTTTTTGAATTGGTTTAAGGTTAAATAACTTTATTTATTTTTCATGTTTTATTGGTATGTCATATGATGAGTAATAGCCTTTCAAATTTCAAGTCCTTAAATATATACTTATATTATAATGGCAAGAGGGCATTAGAATTGGGCACATCATAAACGATTGATACTTTTGATAATTATTATTGAAAGATGAGAGTATTTTTGTTGAAATTACTATAAAGAAATGATTGTATGATTTCAAACAATTAAGCCTTATTCTGAAATGGAATATGATGATACAAATATACAATACAAGTCTAAGGAGTGTAACTGTATATCACAAATTCCCTCCTTTATTGGATTTCATTTTAAATGAAGAACAGAACAATTAGGTTGATCAATTGGGCTCTATTTCAGTCCATGACTTGTCGATCCAATATCACCTTAGCCCAAATACAATTCAAGGCCCTCATGTATGAATGTTCATCCTCCATTCCCTAATTCATAATTCAATAAAGAGAATTTTTTTGTAGGGCAGTAAAACACAATTTAAAATAATAATAAATGTATTTTAGTATAAAAAATGACCAGTATTTAAATATTACTCCCTTCGTTCTACTAAATTTGACATAATTACCTTATTGACATTTCACACTAAAAATGATACATTCCAAAAATGGAAAAAATTATCTCTTAAAAAATGTGTGGATGCTACCACATTTATCACTTTTACACTGCTTTAGACACTCTCCTTAATAACCGTGTTGGAAAAATAAGTTTCAAGCTTAGTGAAATGGACTGATTATATTGGTAACTATTATTTAATCTTTTATAAATTCTTTTTCTATTTTGTAATTAAATTAGAATTCATGAATGAATATACTTTAGTAATATATATATATATATATATATATATTTGGAGCTCCTTGCGACCCCACTTTGCATTGCCTGAAAATCTCACATGTGTATGAGATAAAAAAGTTAAATGGTGGCCATTTTTTTCATTCTCTTAATTAGCATAATAAACTAGGAATGAAGAATTGATAGAAGAATGCATGTAAAGTTCAAGAGTTGTTTTGTCCTGAAAGAGTAAAATAAGTGTTTTCATTATTAGTTTATTACTACTAAGATAAGGAACCTTCCTAATTTGTATTATATATTTCCCTCCCTCACTTTGTTGAAGCCCAATAAGCTTGCTTCCATAGAGTACAGACTCGAGTGTTGTCGTGGAACTCACAACCAGCAGCGGCGGCGCCGGCGAAAACATGACAACTGATTTACAAATCAACATCCCTTTTGATACTCTGCAGAAATATTTCCTCTGTTCCGTTAATAATGATCCATTTTATATTTTGGGACGTTCCATTAATAATGATTCATTTCCTTTTTAAATAAATATTAACACTGCCTTATTTATTAGGTTTTGAACTATAGACATATATTGAATGTGTATTGGTATTCGTGTAAAAAACAAATGGACCGTTATTAATGGAAATGAGGGAGGAATACATAAAACAAAGAAAAACATTTTTGACATTAATTGATTATTGTCAGATCAAATATCAATGTATCTAAGCCCAGATCGCAGGAAATTATTACCTACTGTATTGTATATATGTTCTAAGAAAATACACCATTATCATCAACTTATCATCACTTACATTTTCCAAGTACCTCCGCATCTGATGGCTTTAAACTTCTCTACAATTTTAAAATCTAATCACTAATTTACAATCGCTTTGAATAGTTAAATCTCGCAAATTAATACCAATGTTCTAAGAAAATAATATTCTTTTCTATCTACGTTTTGTTCCAATACTATTTGGTATTCAGTAGTGTAGCAAAAAAATATCAAGAGAAGGGTTCATTAATCTTTCGGCACCTTCTTGCTTTTACAGATATATAGATATATTGGGCTAAAATTTAATTTCAATATTTTGAATGATTTTTATAATATAGTAACAAAGAAAAAAAAAAGGTTTTGGGAGGGGCCGCCACTGTCGGCTTTACATAAGAAGTATTATAAGAAGATATAGTCAAGTTACAAAAGAAAGTAGTAGATCCTAACTCTTCTTCAAGGTCAATTAATTTATTCTTTAATACGAAACATTTCAAGATAATATTTATAAAATAAACGAGTGACAAATTTGATATACAAAAGAGAGGGACAGACCAAACTGGTGGAAACAAACATTCATGTTTCATGAATTCAAAATGTCAACTTCAATACCACATTTTAAAGAAGCCCCACTTAAAGAGCACTGTTCAATCAAGTCCTTAGTTAA
Source organism: Leonotis leonurus (assembly GCA_026898415.1). NCBI lineage: Eukaryota > Viridiplantae > Streptophyta > Magnoliopsida > Lamiales > Lamiaceae > Leonotis > Leonotis leonurus. The sequence continues at coordinate 2,886 of JAPKLX010000737.1, forward strand.
AAAAGCTTTCGTCCCAAGTTCACTACGATTTCATGAATAAAATGTAAATGACAGTAAAACAAAATGTTTGATTATTATATTAATTTAAATTACTAAATAACGCACACAAAAATGGGATTTTAATTTTATGTAGAGAGGATGCATGCCACGTTGTGAAAGAGTTTATATCTATGTTATGATTTTGGTGGCCTTGTACAAGATATGAGTTTAAGTTGTGTAAAAGAAAACAATATATTATAATGTAAAAAACGAAAAATTTTGGTTTTACAATATATTTATATTACAAAATAAAACAATAAAATCAAGATTATAAAAAGTAAGCACAGTTTGTTACAAACAAAAATATAAAATTTTAAAGTTACTGTGAATTTTGCACGGATTGATTCATAGATATACGTGTATAATAGCTTTAAATATTTTATAATGTTGACATGTTCTAACAAGTATTTATAATTATATGCGAAAATGCTCGCCTATTCGCGACGGGCGGGATTAATGCGTCACGAATGATGTGGCATGTCATGTAGATAAATATTAAATTTTTAATTTTTTTTATTAATTATTATTTTCTGACTAAAGTTCATTAATTAAAATATAATTTAATATTATTCAAAACAAAATAATAAAAAAATAAAATTAACAAAAAAACAAAAATGTAGTGAATCGCATGCTTATATGACAATGATAAAATGTGCTCACCGCTCGTGGTGGATACTCTAATTATACGTACTGCATTGCTGCAACTATAGCCCAACTTAAATAACTAATAAAATATAAAAGTGCAACACCATTACTAGCCCCAGTTTAAATTAATAATTTGTGGGATTATGGGAGACATTAGTCTGCATTAATTTTAAACTAAAAAAAAAGGTTGAAACATGGCCAAGAGGCCCAAAACCATATATATGTTAAATATTGGGTGGTCATGTCTGCATTTGCACTAGGGTGATCATGGTTCGGTTTGATTACCGAATTCAAAAAATTAAGAAAATGAAAAATAAAATCGAACCGAAAAATGTATAATCGAAACTGAATCGAAATAACCTTGAATCAAAGAAAAATCGAATCGAAATTTTCGGTTCAGTTCGGTAAAAAACCAACCGAAAATAAAATATTAAATAATATATTTAGATTTAATAATAAATATATATTTATATATTTAATAAGTAATAATAAATAAATAAATATTTAATAAGTAATATTTATTAAGTAATAATATATAAATAAATATTTAATAAGTAATAGTAAATAAATAATTATTATATAATATGTTTCTGTTTGGTTTTTGGTATTTCGGTTTTTTGATACTAAAATCGAAACCGAACCAAATTTATCGGTTCGGCTCGGTTCGATTCGATTTTCGATTTTCTACCAAATTTTGCTCACCCGTAATCTACATGAACGGGGTCGTCAATTACAAAGTTGGCATTTACAAAAATACCCTCCCATTTGCAGCGTCACCGCCTCACCCGCCCTAGATTCTTTGTAAAGACGCTTTATCAATTATTCTTTCAACAATATTACTATTACTCGGTACATTCACAAAAGGAAGCACCATTTGATTAAGTGTGGATTTAATGACTTAGAGGAGATTATGATCCATAAAAATGTATTATTAATTGTTATTAAAAGTGAGATAATGTTCAAAAGTAGAATTTGTATATTTATATGATATTTACCGAAATAACAAATAGTTTATGTTTTTGTGAAACTAAAGAACAATTATATACGCGATCCTCCTCTCTCCAAACTTAAAAAATAATTACAAAAAAAGCAGTAATTTTAACACTTTGTGCACTTCTTCAAAGTCAAGTTGCAGGTCGCGCGCTTGTTTGTTTTTCTTAAAAGATTTATTAGGTCATTGCTACACATAAACCACACAACGAAAAGTTATAAAGACTATTAACTTATTAGATAGATTGGATACGGTGATCCAGAGCCGCACGATCATCTTTGCAACTAAATCAAAAAAGTCTAAAAACATCATCTTAAATGATCAATAAATTAATAATTGCATATGTAATAAATTAATCATGACCATTTTATTAATTTTCTACAAAAAAGTTACGACAGTTTGCTGCATTAAAACTTACTACCGTCCCTCATGTTTGACCAAAATTATGAGTACTTTATTAATTTTATGGTTAATTCTAATGAAATGGATGAAGTATTTTCTTTACTTTGTTGCACATCGATTGGAAAACATATATTTATAGTATTTTTGGTATCCAAGATAAGATGCTAATCTTAGGATGATTACACTATGGTATAGTGTAATCCTAAGATTAATATCGTATTTTGAATACCAAACATACCCTTAATGTGTTTTAGTGATGCTATGTTTGAGAAATTTGGTTTTTGCAATCCATAGCGTCCACATTTAAGACTTTCCACAATTAACGACCATCAATGGTTAATGATGAGGTGGCGGATAATAGTACTTGGCGGTAGAAATATATGAGGAATGAATAATGAGATGGGAGTAAAAATTATTATCGTAAAGTTATAATTCATAAACAATAAAGCTAATATTTTAAGCTAATATTATCACACACTATATAAAAAATATAAATTATAAAAGAAATTTGAATTATATTCTCGGTGTATCATTTCACTTATATTTTCTTAAATTTACATGAAAAAGAAATCGTGTATGAATAATGATAACGAATTTAAATCATCAATCTATCTGAAATCAATGATTGAGATTGATTAAGTTAAATTTAAATATTTTTCATCATTTTAGATGTTATCTTTTCACATTTCTAAAATAAAGATTTTATTTATATAATAAAAAACTTAAATATATATGATTGGATTATCTATTATGATCCTATGATAAGGCTATGGTATTATAGATTCATAGACGGCTTAAACCTTAATCCTTAAAATCAACACGTTTCATTAATTTCTTATACAGGTGAGATTACGAAAGGTTGGATTACTTTACACACAATTAAGCCTTACAAGATTTAATTGAGCGGGAGTAATAGTGAGAAATTGGGCTCTTATTCAGCCTAATTTAGCATAAGCCCAAATGAAAGTGAACTATTTTGTTCAAAGGAAATAGACACGCGCAAGTGGGTAAATTTTAACATAGCCCACAAATCTCTCTTTTATAGCCATATATTAAAAATAATTATTATTATTATAAAAATTGTACAATTATGTCCTCATTTCCTCATTTAAATTCTGATGATTATCAAAATAAAATCTTTATTCGTAGCCCCCGGATAAAATAGATTGAATGGAAAATGGAGCATATTTACAATCATTCGCGAATTTAAGAAACACTTTTCCCATAAACTGATATAAATGTCAATATATATAACGAAATAAAGATTGACAATGTATAATTATCAGATTCTAATAGTAATCATGTTTTCTAATTGCTTGGGAGAATTAACAAGAAATTTTTATCTTTTTCTCACACACACACCAGAAATATAAAATGAAAACACATCTCTGTATTTAGCATTATAAATTCCCAAGGAGTACTTTTTAATGGGATGTGTTTGTCTTGTCATTAGGAGAATGCAGCAGGTTCAAACATATTATACTTTATCTTACTTTTCTTATATTTTTGTTCTTATTTATGTTGTTGTGACTGAGTTGTTGCTATTATCTTCTTCTTTTTATTTGTATACTTTCTTTTTTTTATATATCGGAGATTACGAGTAAAGATTTAATTTTTTTAGCAGAATTGAAATCGGGGGTTATAAGGGTGTGATTGTAATTTTTTATCATTATTTTAAATAAGAGACTATAGAAAGAGATTTGGTAGCTATATATAAAATTACCCTTTTGTTTTTGGTCAAAAAAGAAAGAAGTAGCGAGCTAGTCAACATCCACAATCCACTAAACAGGCATTTAAAGTTCATCGCCTTTTGACAAAAACTGTTTTTTAGTGATAATTTAAAGGGTAAGGTTGATAGTCATTTTTTAAAAAGAAAAGTAAATAATAACTATTTCAAAAAAAAAATTAAAAAATTAATTACACTTACAAAATTACTATTCATTTATTTAAACTTCAAATTAAACGAATACAATAATTTTATTTATTTTCATATAATCACACTATTAATTTCTGTGTAATCACATGATTAAGTTTAAGTAAATAAAATATAATTTTATAAGTATAATTATTTTTTTACTTTTTTATTTGAAATGGTTACTATTTACTTTTATTTTTAAAATGACTATATATGGATTTGCCCCTAATATTTTTGTAAACTTTAACTTATTATTGAAAAATCATTATCTTCAAAGATTAAATACATAGGTATGGATTGCATAGCTATATGGTATCCAATTGACCGTTACCACCCGGTCGAAAAAGTTTATCCATGTTATTATTTGCACGGCTTTGAACAAAATATAAGTTTAAATTGCAAATAAAATAATATTTTGTAATTTTTTAACGAAATATTAAAAAATAATGTCAAAATTATAAAATAAAGTAGAGTTTGTGAGAATTTAGCAGACCTCCTTAATATTATTGACTGTAACATAGTAGTTATTTAAAAATGTACTCGGATAATGACAAATATATCCTTAGAGAATTCCAGTGAGGAAAGTATACCAAATTGTATAGTATAGTTTTTTTGCGTCGTGTGTGAATTGAATAGGACTAGGAAGCAGGGTGGGGAAAATCACCCCAACTGGTATTTTATATTTTTTAATGAAAGTCATATTTACGTATAATTAAATATTTGGGCACGGCTGTGGTTGCAATAGACGCTGCAGCATCTATTTTCGAGCGGATAAAGACTTGCATTGCTTTGCATTCTCTTCAACTACATACAAATCTATAATTTTTCATTTTTCATTTTTTGGTGTCAATTGAATAGTGATGGCAAGTCTCGTGAGCAGGAGAAGCGATGAGCATTTAATGATCTTATCATCAGAGCAGCTGCACGGAGATAATCAGAATTTCGTCATCCAAATTCAGGATAATCAACGATTGCCGGAGTATGTTAACAACTACTACGCCAACAGCTGCAAAATTAGGGACTTCTTCCCGGCACTTGATAAACGTCTCCAGCTTAACCATGCTTCGCTGCGGAGGAGCTCCGAATGTTTGAGCGATGCCATAATCGCCCAGAGATGTTTTCTGACGCAAGAGTTGCTGGAATTAGCGCGTCTTACTCAGCAACAATCACTGATGCAGGCGACGCTGCAATCGAATAATGACGCCTTGGATGTGAAGCTCGATTGCTTCAGTACAAGGAGGAAGGTGTCCGCTGTCTTCTTTACGATCGTCGCCGCATTCTGCGCAGCGCTGGCTGCCGTCACCGCCACTTCCAATCCGAAAAGGCCAGCTGTGGCAGCGACGGCGGCAGCTGCCTCCATTATGTCAGGAGCGCTGGGGAAATGGATCGATTCAATTGTGAAGAATCATGTGAAGGCCGTGAAGAAACACGTGGATATAATCAGAGTTATGATAGTGGCCGGAAAATTCATCGTCGGAGAGTTGAACGCCGTTTCCACATCGGCTCGCGATTTGCGGTCTGCATTGGAAAATGAAATGGTTGATGATGTTGGAGACATTGAGGTCAGTTTGAGGAAAAATCTGACTGCAAGTTTCAAAGAATTACAAGCGAAAGCTTACAACGGCAGCTTGGTTGTGATTTCTACTACAGACTCTTTGATTCGGACAGTTCTCAGAAACTTGGAATAAAGCTACCCATTTTGGTACACTCGCTTGCAATTTTATTGCCGAAACTAAAATTAAAGTTAGTTAATTGTTTGTTATAGTGGGATAGTGGATTGAGTTTGTAATTGCTGTAAATTGAATTGTGATATGTTGAAATAGATAATGCTTTAGTTATTTTTCAGAATGTTTTGTTGTAGATGTGTTATGAGACGACTTTCTTTGTCTTTCATTTGAAAGTTGTTTCCCATGTGAAGGTGTTTCCAAAGGACCAAAAAAGATGAATAGTTTTACCTAATTTCTCCAATTTTGACTTGTAATTAATTTTTTTTTGTGTTTCATTAGAAAGCGACTAATAATTTTTATTTTTGTGTGTGTTTCATTGGAAAGCAACTTGTACTTCTTTTGAGAGAGATCGCCTTTGAAAAAAAAGGAGTTTGAATTGACCTTTCGACGGTTAAAACTCAAACCTATTGGTTTAAAGCTCTTAATTAAGGTAATTAGAGATCACTGAATTAATTATTGTCTTCTTTTCTTTTTTAAATCGGATATAAGATTCTTTTTGTAAACTTTTTTATTTACTCTTCATTTGTATGATGAATACTGGGAATTGGATGTCTTAAGTTGAATAATATACTTGAGAAAAACTATTGTAGATAGGAAATGAGCTACTCTGGTTTTTGTTGGTTATATAATCTTAGCGATAGAAACACAACAATGCTGATTTAATTTCTAGGAGAATAGATAGTGGATTCAGAATGTTTACATATGATTATAATTTTCATATATTTAAATTATTATTAAACAATTATTTAATTTGTATAGAATTATTATCACTAAATTATAGGTTAATTAAAAAATAATAATAATACCAAGAAATTCTTCATTATTTAAACATTCGAATTAATTTGATTTTGATCCTCATATATATATACTGAAATATTAAGGTCATCCGTCATGACTCTTTCAACAGAAGTTTGTAAATCCTTATACGATACCTAAGTCCTGTGTTCTATAAAAGATCAAGCTTTGTGAAAGAAGATGTTGCTGGATGCAAAGTTGAAGTCGAGAGATGCAAAGATACTGGGAACAAGAAATAATGAAGAGAAAAAAAAAAGCGTATTTTACATATTACGTTTTTATAAGTATTTTTGTTGTAACGGCTATACACGTAGGATAGAGTTAGTTATTTAGTTTTAACTACTCTACTTCTTCTATATAAGAAGATAAGTGCATGGCTGTAAGTAAGATACGTGATTTTCACACTTCTCTTAAATAAAATTTTCTTCATTCTCTTTTCATACATGGCATACGCCTCATACATTCCTCTTCCATAATTTTTTATGGTATCAGAAGAAAATCTGCTGTAACTCTCTGATTTTGCCCTTCCATCCCATCTTCCCCTTTCTTTCTTTCCATCATGGTGCGCAATAATGCCCGAGAAGTAACCAACTTTCAAGAAGAATATGGCTCTCCTCTCTACCTTCATCCAAGTGACAGTCCTGGCCTCACTCTTGTTGCATAACTCCTCTTCGGTGACAACTACACCAGCTGGAGCCGATGCATATCCACTGCACTCAATGCGAAGAACAAACTATCATTCGTTGATGGCTCTTTGGCCAAACTAGAACCTACAGACACATCTCATGGGGCATGGTTGCGTTGCAATAGCATGGTCGTTTCTTGGCTTCGCAGCTCAATTACCCCAGAAATCCGATCGAGCATCCTCTACATGGACTCCGCACACAAAATCTGGATCGACCTCCATGAAAGATTCTCCGAAGGTAATGTAGCCAGACTATTTCAACTCAAACAACAGTTATTTCGTATCACTCAAGGTTCTATTGGCGTGAATGAGTATTACACCAAGTTAAAAACCGTTTGGGAAGAGTATATCAACCTCCAACCTGGTTCTTGGTGTGATTGTGGTCAAGGCGGCAGAAAATGGAATCAATTCCAACAGCAAGACTTTATCTTGCATTTCTTGATAGGATTAAATGAATCCTATTATAACACTCGATCCCAGATCATACAAATGGATCCCCTCCATTTTATATCAAAAGTCTTTGCCCTAGTTATCCAAGAAGAAAGACAACGAAGCATTGGAGATGCTCCTGCCTCCCTAATCTCCAGTCAGAATATAAGTGAACCTACTGGTTTACTCGCCAATGCTACTCAGTCTTCTTACAGGAATTATAGGGAAGGAAAGGATAAATACTTCTGCACACATTGTGGACGCAATAATCATACCGTTTGGGGAGATTGTGTGTTGACAGCTTCATATCTTATCAACCGCACACCTTCTAGTGTTCTAGCGCAGAGAGACTTAACTCCCTATGAAGCTTTATTCCACAAGAAACCCTCTTATTCCCACCTAAGGATCTTTGGCTGCTTATGTTATGCCTCAACTCTCACTGCTGGTAGGTCGAAGTTTGATCCAAGAGCTTGTAAGTGTGTCTTTCTTGGTTATCCATCTGGAATAAAAGGTTATAAGGTAATGGATCTGCACACACATCATGTCTTTATCACTAGAGATGTGGCATTTTATGAAGACACTTTTCCCTTTTCATGTCTCACACCTCCTACCTTTCCTTTATATTCCACTCCAAACCGTCATCCCACTACCACTCAACCTCACTCTCATAATCCCGTCCCTTCTGACCATACTTCTACACAAAACCCCACTCCACATAAAATAACAAAATCTGGAAGAATTTCCAAGCCTCCACCCACCCTTAATGACTACGTTTGTGGCTCAGTTCTCTCAACATCTCAATACCCTCTTCACAAATATATATCCTACTCTAAACTCTCCCATACTCACTCTGCCTTCACCACAGCAATCACTCCCATTCATGAACCCCACACTTATGCTCAAGCAGTAGCTGCGGTAAAAGGATGGTCTTTACATCACTTAGACATCAACAATGCCTTTTTATATGGAACCCTCAAAGAAGACATCTATATGGATCTCCCACCAGGACTGTTCAGTCAGGGGGAGTATCATCATCCTCCACTGGTCTGCAAGTTGCAACGCTCACTCTATGGTCTAAACAAGCATCAAGACAGTGGTTCCTTGCTCTCTCAAAAGTATTAGGTGGCTTCGGACTTACACAGTCTGGTGGAGATCACTCTTTCTATTTCAAGAAAACATCTACTTCTTACTTTGGCTTAATTGTATATGTTGATGATATTCTCATTGCCACTAACGATAATGATATGATGCTTTCATTCAAAAAGTATCTTAGCTTGCACTTTAAATATAAGGATTTAGGGAAACCTAAATACTTTCTAGGTCTGGAGATTGCGAGGAACAAAGAAGGCATATTTCTTTGCCAAAGAAAGTATGAACTGGACCTACTTGAAGACACATGAATGAAAGGATGTAAACCACAAAACACACCTATGGATTACAACCTAAAGCTACAACAAGAAGGTTCTGAACCATTAAAGGAGCCAAAGGAATTTAGAAGACTTATTGGAAGACTGCTCTACTTATGCATTATAAGGCCAGACTTGGCTTTTGCTGTACACAAGTTGAGCCAGTATTTGGCTAAGCCGTGCATGCATCACATGGTGGCTACCCAAAGGATCATGAGATATATAAAAGGGAGTATAGGTAAAGGTCTGTTCTTTCCTACATCTTCAAACCTTGAACCTAGTGTTTTTGTTGATGCAGATTGGGCATCATGCTTGGATAAAAGGAGGTCTATTTCGGGCTATTGCCTATTCCTAGGACCTTCTATTATTTCATGGAAATCCAAGAAGCAACATGTTGTGTCAAGATCCTCAGCGGAAGCTGAATACCGTGCTATGGCTCAGGCTGCTTGCGAGGTTGTATGGATTGACATTCTACTGCAAGATCTTGGCATTCAGAAAATCAAACCAGTCCCCTTGTTTTGTGACAACAAGGCTGCTGTATATCTAACATCTAACCAGACTTTCCATGAAAGAACTAAACATATAGAGATCGATTGTCACTCTATAAGGGAGAAGTTCTTGAATGGAACTGTGAAGCCTATGCACATCAGCAATAAATATCAGCTCGCAGACATTTTCACCAAGGCATTACCACCGAATGCTTTCCACGAGATTCTTGGTAAGATGGGAATGCTAAATATCTTTTCCCATCTTGAGGGGGAGTATAAAAGATCAAGCTTTGTGAAAGAAGATGTTGCTGGATGCAAAGTTGAAGTCGAGAGATGCAAAGATACTGGGAACAAGAAATAATGAAGAGAAAAAAAAAAGCGTGTTTTACATATTACGTTTTTATAAGTATTTTTGTTGTAACGGCTATACACGTAGGATAGAGTTAGTTATTTAGTTTTAACTACTCTACTTCTTCTATATAAGAAGATAAGTGCATGGCTGTAAGTAAGATACGTGATTTTCACACTTCTCTTAAATAAAATTTTCTTCATTCTCTTTTCATACATGGCATACGCCTCATACATTCCTCTTCCATAATTCTTTATGTTCCCTCCTGGCCGGGATCCTATTCATTAATAAGAGTCCATTGGTGTTTATTCTAGCCTCTAGTTATGTTTGTGCAAACTTTTAATAAAGAGTGTCTTATTTGAATTAACCTTATCTAATTTTATTTCATTAAATGTAATTAGCATCCACTATTTTGAATTGGAGCTTTTCTTATTACTAAAGCCAGCGTTTCTTCTATAAATGGCAACAAACATTCATTACTTGAATAAAAGTATCTTAGGCATAATAATATATTAAAACATCAATTAGTTTCCAAAATCCAAAACAACATTTAATATGAATAGAACTTTTCCAATCTTTTTGTGGCCTATCTATGTGAAAAATGTTATAGTGAATAAGTGAATAGAAAATTGACATAGCTAAGGATGAGAATCGGGTTGGAATTTTGAAATTCCGCTCCCGATTCCGAAAAATAATAAATATTATCATAATATGTATGTGTGTGTATATATATATCAATATTCTATAATACATTACACATTTATTTTATTATAACATATTATCATTTAATTAAATCGTAAAAAATATAATTAATCATTAGCGTCTATTATTATAAATTAATGTTTGATGTTGCTTTTTACTCCCTCCGTTTTTTTATAAGTGTCCTATTTTGATATATTTTTTGTTTTCTAATAAGTGTCTTATTTCAAAAATTTAGACAAAAAATGTATCATTTTTCTCATTTTACCCTTATTTAATATTTTTATAATATGAAAGTAAAGTGTATGAATGCATTTATAAAAGTGTGAATATAATAAATTGATGAGGTTATATAAGTAAATGTAATACTTCATTGATATGCGTAAATAAATGAAATGGGACACTTATTAAAAAACGGAGGGAGTATTTGTTATGAAAAACTTTTTTGTGCATAATTTATAATTTATATATATATAACTGAGCAGACTCGGGCCTTTGCTGTTTCGATAAAGGTGTCCAATCCGGTTGGGTATAATCTGGTCGGTTATTCAATCAAAAAAATTCGGGTATGCGATTCTAGGAAATTACTACTCCATAATCATAATCATCGACTCATCATCACTTACCTTTTCCAAATACCACCGCATTAAATGGCTTTAAACTTCTCAGCAATTTTGAAATCAAACTCAAACCCCCTCTACTTTTTGATAAATGTCACATTTTGATTATTTTTTATTTTTTAAATGTGTCATATTTTAAAATTTTAGTTTAAAATAATATATTTTTATTTTTATTTAATAGTTTTATAATATTAAAATTAAGTGATTAAATACATTTAGTGTGAATAAAATAAATTGATGAAGTTATATATATATATAAGTAATACTTTATTAGTATGTTAATAAAAATAAAATAGAACACTTACTGAAAAATGGGAGGAGTAATTACTTTTCAATAGCTAAATAGATAAATCTCACAAATAGTATTCCTTTCCTTCTAGTTTTACTTGTTTTGTTCCAATACTATTCGGCATGCATAAGTATTAAGGAAAATAGTAAAAATACATAAAGTGGTAGATCCTAATTATTATTCTTCAAGTATTAATTATTTTATTTGTTGATACGAAACATTTCAACTAAAATATTCAAGCTGGGGAAATAAACATTCATATTTCATGAATTCAAAATGTCAACTTCCACATTTCAAAGAAGCCCACATAAAGTGATGTTTAATCAAGTCCATAGTTACAAAACAAAAGGCCTTCGTCCCAAGTTCACTGGGACTAAACGAATAAAAAGAAAATTACACTTTAAAACAAAATATTTGATTATTATATTAATTTATATTATAAATACAGGTTTGAATATTTCGAATTCGAGATTTATTATCTCAAATATCAACTCACTACCACTAACCAACCGAATGAACACAAAAATTCGAACTCGAAATTTATTATTTAAAATATCAACTTACTAAAGAGTTTATATGAATGTTATGATTTTGGTGGCTTTACACAAAATATGAGTTTAAGTTCGTGACTTACTTTACGATATATTTATATTACGAAATAAAAAAAAATCATGCTAAAATTAAAAGAAGGAAATAAAGAGCCGGTGATAAAAGTCAACATCCACAATCCACATAAATAGGCATTCAAACTTCGTCGCGCTTTTGACGAAAACCTTTTAACTTTGTAGTGATAATTTAAAATTTACAACAATATCTAGTGGATGTATCATGTTCTAAAATTCCGCCGTCTGATTTGATAAATATACTTGTAATTTAATTAACATAATGCTTTTTATGTAACTTAAATATATAAATAATACAATAATCATAATTTTCTTTACCGAAACAAGTCCACATTACACTATTATAGTTCTAGAATATTCTACAAAGAGTAATATTTGTAAGCATTAAAGTATCATTGGAAAGTGTAGTATAATATATTTGTAAGCATTAAATTATCATTGGAAAGTTATTGCATTAAAGATTAAATACATAGGTATGTATGGATTGCATATCTATATAGCATCTGATTTACCGTTTCCCACCGTCGAAAAAGTTTATCTACGTTATTATTTGCACGGCTTTGAACAATATATAAGTTTAAATTGCAAATAAATTAATATTTTGTGATTTGTTTACAGAAATATTTTAAAAAATCATTTCATTTATCTTTTGTTTTTTCATGGATCCAATAGTATATGATTTTATGATGTATTTCCTCTTTCAACTATTTATATTTTGCTTAGATGGACAAGTAAGTTAAGAGATGGAGGGAGTATAATATAGCATGAATGAGTAGGGCTCTAAAGGAGCCGGATCGAATACTGCTCAGTTTGCTTGGTTCAACTTGTTTAGAATATTAGGGTGTTCGAGCTTAACTCAAACTTTTAATATGTTGTTCAAGTTTGGCTTAACATATAATTATTGAGTTCAAATTTGGTTCGTTTGATATTCATATTAATAATTTTTAAGTTCGAACTCGATATTGGCTTAGCTCGAACTCAATTTTAGGTAAAAAAATTGAAGAACCCTCGATTACATTTCGGACCTCCAATTACGGTTCCAAAATGTTGTTTTACAATTTTGAATTTTATGATTATAATCGAACCGTCAATCACAATTACAGTCCAATCACGATTTATTCTTATGATTCGGATTCTTTTGAACACTTATGAGTGGATTGTATGTTATTGCATGAGTACTAGTTGTGCTTAGGCTTAGTAAGTAGTGATAACAATTAAATGACACATAAATTTAAATTCGTTTGAGATAATCTATTTGTCTAATAACGTAATATTTTTTTTAATGTTTTAATCAGATGATGCATGACATAGTTCAATATTTAAGATATATATTTTTTAAACTAAATCATTAATTATGCTTACTGTGTTATCATCTTACTAAAATAATAAAAAATGCAACATTAATTGTTGGTCCCGAAACGAGTATACTGAGTGTATGGGGGAATACACCAATTTTGAATTTTTAATTTAAATAGCTTTTTAGTGAGCTCTTGAAACTGAAGGGAGGTAGCTTCAGTAGTGTAAATTACTTTAGATAGCAATCCTTCAGTCTACACTGAGTGTTGGACTGATAGACTAATATCTTAAGTGTACGTGCGGAAGTGGTGGTTTTAAAAGCTTACTCGTTTGTCAGAAAACTTAATGCTTTAAGTTCACTTTTCTTTTAATCAATATTTAGTTTATGCAATATATCATTAGAGGATAAATGCTGAATAATTAATAGAAGACACATGATTTGGTTTGCGTGGTTCAGAGATAAAAACTCCTACATCCACGTGTACTCGATGTTAGTCGAGAGTTTCCAAATAATTGGAGAGTTGTCTTACAGTAATCAACCTTAAGGTTAGATGGACAATAGTGTCTGATCACTTCCATCTAGAAAACTAATTCTATGCCAGAGCTATTTTTCGGTTACAAACTGTATCGCTTCTTCATAAAATCTGAACACTTGTTGAACTTGGAGTATTGTTGAGTATTGTTGAACTTGGAGTATTGTTGAGTATTGAACTTGGAGTGTTGTTGAGTATTGAGAACTTAATGTAGGCTGTAGTCAGAGAAAGAAAAATACTTGATGTAGGTTGTAGTCACAGAAAGAAAAATAGTCGTAGGATGTAGCCCGATTCTCACCCCTAATGTTATGCCTCCCTTTTATAATTTTTGGAGAACCTGAAGTGAAGGTGTTATGCCTCCCTTTTATGATTTTTGGAGAACCTGAAGTCAAGGATGTAGCTGGTTTTTTTTAAATATAAATCATTTAATGGGCCGAAATGACAAAATATAGACCATTTTCAAATAAATAAAATATTTATGTGCATAGTATATTACACTAATTACGAATATGATAAATTGTGTGCGCGGCAAAAATCTAATAATATCGAGCAAGAGCGGTGGCATAGTATCTAGTAGCAAACTTTCTATTAAAACATTATAAATTATAGATTAACCATACTCTCATCTCTTTCATTCCAAATTTATTATGCTAATCAACCATTAATTTCTCTCTTCGTATTAAGCATGTCAATTTATTAATTTACTAATCTGATGGGCATGAGATAATTAGGCCTAGGGAATTGGCTTCCAATAGGCCTCTTGAGGAAAATAACTACTACTCACTGAATGAATCTATTTGCACTGTGGAGCCAATAGAGACTCTAAACTGGCCAATTCTATTGTATAATATTCTTACTTCTAAATTCTCAACTAATTAAAACAGCAATCCGTTATTATGATATTCTTATTATAAGACATGGTTGGTATATTATAAAGACCTCATCAATTGGGTATTACACGTTGTAGGTTGCCGTAAGAAAGAGGCCAAACTGCCACGTCAGCAACGAAGCTCCACAAAATATATTACTATGACGTTTCTCCACCTACCCGATTATCGGAAGCAATTTTCTGAAGTCGATTTCAATTTCTTGAGAAACTATGACTATTATATGCACTAGTAATATATACTTGTCATAATATATAAATTAAAATGGTTCTTCAAAATAAAAATAAATAAAAAGGAAAAATTGAAATGAGCAGCGGTTTTTAAAATTGTAAAGAACCTCAAGGCGGTTTGATGAGAGTTTATCAGCACTACTTTGGTTTGGTGTATATAGTCTTAGAAAAGAGGCAATAATTCACTTTGATTTGGGGTTACAATTCAATCTTGTAATAATCCATTAAAAGGAGGGGGCATGCTGTACCTAGACTTGTACCCTGTTTTTTCCGATTCAAAATAAGGCGTAAATTGTGCGAAGCAATTCAACCCTTTACAAGAGCGATAGCGATGAGCACAGTAGATGAGTTAAAAAAGATAATAATCGACAATCAAATCACAGCAATAGGAATACTTATAAGCTAACACTAGTGATTTTTATGTCGGAAAACGTCCGCCTACTACCCCTGTTCCAATAACTATAAATGCTATCGCCACAAACAAACCAAAGAAAGTTCAATAAATCAATCACCAATGTTGTTATCATGACATATCATCAAAAAATAACAACATACATAATTGGAAAGGCCATACAGCAGTGAACGTACAGCGCCCAAATTAAGTTTTCTCGATGGAACCTTATTAGGGTGAAACCACCAATACACGAGTTCAAATATAAAAGAAGGAAGGAGCTTAACCGAAGTTCCTAATGATAGTCTGAAGCGCAGTTTCAGTCACACAGTTCACATCCAACCCATACTGGTTCGCTTTTACTCTTAGCTCTTCAAAACTGCGATTCAACGCCGCCAGATCCATCCCCAGAGACACGTCATCACCATCACCACCATCATCATCACCAACAACCCTTCCTATCACAGATACAGTCTGAGAATACAAATCACTAACCGACCCAGAAACTGACCTCAAATATCCGATGGCCAGTTGTTCGGCCGCAATCATCGCGGCGATCGCCTCCTTGCCTTGCTTAGCGGCGATCGCCTCCTTGCCTTGCTTATCCAGAACCCAGTGTACCCCCGACCCCATGGCCGCCAACACTATGGTGGCTGCGGCGGCTACCCCCGCCCCGGCAGTCCAGGCCGGATTGTTCTGTGCCTTTGTAGCCGCAACCGCACCCGTCGCCGCGCATATCGCCGCCGCCGCCAAGAAAAAGACACCAGAAAAGAGCTTCTGGAGAAACTTGCAGCGGAGGACCTCGTCGAAGGCGATAGTCATGGACTGGTGATCCCTCATGACGGCACCCTGTTCCTCACAAACACGGAATAACTCCCGCACCTCCTCCTGCAGGTAAACCTTGAGAGAGATTAGCACATCCTTATAGTCACCTGAGGGTGAAGTAAAGGCTTCTTGAGCCATCCTCATTCGTGTTTCCATTGCCGGAAATAATCCCCTGAGAATTGGGCGGATGCTCGCCAAGAAGGTGTCGGCGAAATCTGGTCGTTGCTGATTGTTTCTGCCGTTTTCCACCTGCAAAATCTCAAACGGGATGTGAATTCGTGATTCATTTGTCATGTTTTCGCCGGCGCTGTTTGTGGTGGCCATGGAAGCTTGGGCTTGGGCGGGCGCTGTTTAGGATTTAGATGAGGTAAAATTATAGAAGGGAAGCATAAAATGCCAAGTTATAAAAGTGGCGATGTGGGTCCTTATCTTATAATAATCCAAAAAAATAAAAAAACCCAGCTACATCCTTGACCGACTATTTTTCTCTGTGTTTGGTGGACAGTGGGATCATCGAACTACTCTTTCATTCCTAATGTACTTGTGTTAAAAGTAGAAAATCTAATTTAACCATACTCTCTCCCTCATTCATTCCTCGTATATGTTAATCATTTATATTATCACTATATTTATAATTTATCTCAATTCTATTATTTATTAATGTTGCATTTTTTATTGTTTTAGTAAGATGATAACACAGTAAGCATAATTAATGATTTAATGTTTAAAAAATATATATCTTAAATATCGAACTATGTCATGCATCATCTGATTAAAACATTAAAAAAAATATTACTTCATTAGATAATAGATAGATCTCAAACGAATTTAAATTTATGTGTCATTTAATTGTTATCACTACTTACTAAGCCTAAGCACAACTAGTACTCACGCAATAACATACAATCCACTCATAAGTGTTCAAAAGAATCCGTATCATAAGAATAAATCGTGATTCGACTGTAATTGTGATTGACGGTTCGGTTATAATCATAAAATTCAAAATCGTAAAACAACAGTTTGGAATCGTAATTGGAGGTCCGAAATGTAATCGAGGGTTCTTCAATTTTTTTTTACCTAAAATTGAGTCCGAGCTAAGCCAATATCGAGTTCGAACTTAAAAATTATTAATATGAATATCAAACGAACCAAATTTGAACTCAATAATTACATGTTGAGCCAAACTCGAACAACATATTAATTGTTTTAGTTAAGCTCGAACACCCTAATATTCTAAACAAGTTGAACCAAGTAAACTGAGCACTATTCGGTTGGGCTCCTTTAGAGCCCTACTCATTCATATTATATACTCCCTCTGTTTCAATAAACACGACACATTTTATATTCATCCGAGTGTATTATAATAATAAATTGTGTCAAATTTATTAGTACTAATTATTTATATTATTACTAAATGTATTTAGCATTTAAATTTTCTCTCTTCTTACTAAGCTAGTACGTACGTTGATGGAGATTTGTATGTAGTTGAAGAAAATGCAAAGCAATGCAAGTCTTTAACCACTCGAAAATAGATGCTGCAGCGTCTATTGCAACCACAGCCGTGCCCAAATATTTAATTATACGTAAATATGACTTTCATTAAAAAATATAAAATACCAGTTGGGATGATTTTCCCCAACCTGCTTCTTACTCCTAGTCAATTCACATACGAATATTCTATTATTTATGATTTGCTAGATGTAAATTTCTGATAGATTGATGATTTAAATTCGTTATCATTATTCATACACGATTTCTTTTTCATGTAAATTTAAGAAAATATAAGTGAAATGACACATCGAGAATATAATTCAAATTTATTTTATAATTTGTATTTTTTCTATAGTGTGTGATAATATTAGCTTAAAATATTAGCTTTATTGTTTATGAATTATAACTTACAATAATAATTTTTACTCCCATCTCATTATTCATTCCTCATATATTTCTACCGCCAAGTACTATTATCCGCCACCTCATCATTAACTATTGATGGTTGTTAATTGTGGAAAGTCTTTAATTGTGGAAAGTCTTAGATGTGGACGTTATGGATTGCAAAAATCAAGTTTCTCAAATATAGCATTGATATTTGGAAAAAAGTAAGTGATGATGATGAGTTGATGATTATGATTATGGTGTATTTTCTAATTTCCTGCGATCTGAGTGTAGATACATTGATATTTGATCGACGAGAACAATTAATGTCTAAATTGGTTTTGAATTTTAGGTATTGTTACTCCAAATATCAATTTTATTTTTGTCTTTTATTTATGTTTCTCCCTTCTCTCGGCTTTATGTAATGTTCACTTTGTTTTCATCTGTCAAATATTACTTCTTATTCTCCTTACTTCAAGTTTCCAACTTTGAGTATTTCGTGTATTTGAAAACCCGACCCGCAATACTTGATTCAAGTGTCAAGTACCTGAAGTTTAATTCGAGTTCAAAACTCCAAGTATTAATGTTATATATGCGGTTTTCAGAATCAAATACCCGAATTTTTGATTGACTAACCGACATTTTATAGTGACTTCAACAAAAAGTAGTCTATATATATATATTATATTACAAATCTTATTATGTCACCCAGAACAGCAACTAACAACAACAAAAGCAGAAACAAAATCCCTTAATTAAACATATATATATACAGCAATGCATGTGCGCCTCCGGTGTAGTTTTCTCAATCAAATTGGACCCTGGCTGAGGTCTAAATTAGTTCGTAGCAAGGATAGTCGTTGTGTGGGCCACCATTTTCTCATTCTCATTGTTATTATTAAATTTATTAACGAGTAATTATGACACTTATCCTAATATATGGTTAGTATTTGATTTTTTTATTATGACGGTTAGTATTTATGTTTGCAAGTACTATTTTCTCATTATCATTGCACAAAAATTACATATATATATATATATATATATATATATATATATACTCTATTTTCTTTGTGTCTTTTAAAAATGAACGAAACATGTTAGTAGTATATATATAAAATAAATAGTGTACGCCGTGTAGACTTTTTTTATAAAAAAATCGTAACATGTCGATTATTATGTTACTATAAATTGTCATCCCCTATTGAGTAGATTCTTAACTTAATTACGTAAACGTATGCAATTTATTCAAGTTTATTGATCATATCTCTAATATATCAAACCGTATAGAAATCTTTTAGTATTTTTTTATTTAGAATATACTAATAATTTAAAGAAAATTTAGTGGCCAATTCAATTACCTCCTATAGCTTATTCGCTTTTGAGGAATTAGAGCATGTACATGCTTTTAAAATTGGGTCTATATGGAATTTGATCACATAATTTTTATAAATACTGATTCTAATATTTTTTATTAACTATTGCAAGAGAAAATAATGAGAGGTAAAATATGCACAAGTGCCCCATATGGAACATGAATGAAAGATAGAAGAGCAATGAATATGAGAAATTATTTGAAACCCAATCATATTTTCAGACATACTTGTAGGATTCTATTCAGAGTGAGTACTCACGACATCAGGTGATAATGGATCGACAAATCATGGGCTGAAATAGAGCCCAATTAGTCGACCTAAAAGTTCTTCATTTGCAATCCAACAAAGGTGGGAATTTGTGATGCACTTACACTCTTTAGACTTGTATTCTGTCATCATTCATCATTTTCCATTTCAGAATAAGGCTTAATTGTGTGAAATCATACAATCATTCATTTATAGCAATTTGAACAAAAATACTCTCATCTTTCAATAATTATCAAAAGTATCAATCATTTATGATGTGCCCAGTTCTAATGTCCTCTTGCCATTATGAAATTTGGAAGGCTATTACTCATCATATGACAGATAAAGTACCTTAAACCAATTCATAAATACATATCAATTTTTAACAACAGAAAATTAATTTAATGAATGAAATATGTCGAACATTATACAAAGATCCTTTGCGTTATTAAGATAAATAAAATAAAACAAGATTCAACTTAGTGTTTAATTCTTGGGATGCTTGATTTTAGATTCAACATAATCTAAAATACTTTTTCGGGTTCCATGGTCTTTTTAATGTCTCATTAATATTAACTTGATTTTAAAAATTCAAAATTTATGAATTTTATCACTTAATTATATTTTTTACATTATTTTTTAGTTTACGTAAAAAAAAGAATTATTGTTAACGAGGCGAAATTAATATAGTTTAAATGAAAATGTGTAGTCATGAAGAAGTATATGATGTAGTAACTAGTAATAATTTTCTTTTGAAGGTCCCAGACCAGACCTATTGTCCCATAATAAGTTAAGTAACAAAATATATCGTGTGGGACCCACATGGAAAATTCAAGCTTAGAAAATGGAAGCGCGTTTTTGTCGGATGTTCGAACTATGGCCTTTTGTAGAATAATTAGTTGGGACATCATTTATTCTAGTTGCATTTACATATTTAACATGTCTTATGGTTCTTTTTCCTTTACTTTTTGCTCTTTAGTTGCAAAGGTAATTCTGTGGCTCTGGAATTGGATGAGTGGATCTAAATAATCTAATGATAAATAAGTAAATTTCAAGCACTGTATATATCTTTACCAATGCCCTAATAAATCATTATTTTTTTTAGAAACTATGACTATAATACACGATAGTAATTTTACTTACCAGAATATAAATTAGACTATTTTCTTAAAAGAAAAAGGAAATTAAAAACAGAATGTAAACACTCATGTAAGTTAGGAGAAATGACGTGTTTCGGGAATATAATTAGAATATTAGTATTAGTATTATCAAAGGAATCAATCAATGACCGTACGGATATGAAGAATCTGAAAGGTGATAATTTAGGGCGGGTGACGTTACAAAGGGGATGGTATTTTTTGTAAATCTGTTGACCTATGATTTAAACTTTAGTATTTTTTTTTACCTTTGCCATTTATATTACCATTATCTGAGTAGTGAATACAGTTTTATATAACTATTAAGAGGTGGGAAATTGCTAAAAATATCACAAACTATACTCAATTTTATAATTTTAACACGACTCTTAATTCTTAGTGAAATAAATCATGAAATATTATTTTATATGGAACATAAACTCATACTCCAATAACTCATATGTCGCTTTTTAATATTTTAAATGGAAACGTACAATGATGTCGCTGTCGTTTTTCTCGTGAAATCTTGTAATGAACGTGGGACGAAAGCTTTTCTTTGTTTGGAAGTTGGAAATAAGCACTCCGACAGTCCGACTAGACTGACTGAGCAGCTTTTATTTATGTGGGATTCGTTGAAATGCACTTTTTCCACTAACTTTCTATTTCCTTCCATTTTGTCAAAAGTATAGACACTTTTTAAAAAAGTGTACATGTACAAATGTTTATTTGTTGAAATATATGTAAGATATGTTCAAAAATAGGATGACAGACGCAAAATTGGGACAAGTGTAAAAGAAGTCTGGTGGGAGTAATCTATAGGAGTACAAATCGTGAGAATAATTTGGTAGGAGTGCAAAATAGAGGTAAGACGCAAGAGTGAAGTGCAACGTGGAAGTAATTTAGTATAAGTGCATAATACAAGAGATACTTCTCATAAGCACGGATTAGTACGTTGTTATGCCTCACATAACATAATCTTCTTCTGCAATTTCGTTTACCATTTTCGACGATTCAACATCAATTTTCATCTCCACACAGTTCCCAAATTTCAATTCCTTGTTCATGACAGTATAATTCAATTCAATACATCTCGACGACTGAGAAAAAGAATTCACAAACTCAATCTAATATGTTTGAGTTGTAATTGTCGAAAGCTAGCTCTCAGAATTGAAATTAAAATTCACTTTGAGTGATGAATATGATGAAGATCTTAGAATGAATGCCTTTTTGAAACCAAACCAGCAGAGCAGAGTTTCCCGTACAAGTGTTTTCTCTTAATTTCACTATCTATTTATTATCATTACCCTAATTAAAGGCCCTCTAGATGTTTTCTAATGAAAGATAAATTGCAAGTGTGATTTTGTTTGAAGCATTTGTGCTATATGCCTATAATCTTACTTTTCCAGTGCTTCCAATTCCATCATATTTAATTCATTTTTAAACTTACAAATTTTATTACATGTCAAACTAATTCCCTATTAATTTTTTCACTGAGCTACGGGTTAATTACAAACTATAAAATTATTTATTCATATGCATGCCACAAGTGGACAAACTAATAGCAATTAAGCCCCACAACGCACTAAGAGCAACTTTTTAAAGTATATTTTATTTTAAACTTTTGGTGGTTTATATAAATAATAACTTTCAACATAACGTCGAAATGTACAAGTTCTTCAATTTATTCTTAATGTTTCCATAACAAATCCCAACTTAATAGAAATATATCAAATATACCATGTTAAATCGACCGATCCACGAACAAAAGAACTATTTCAACTTGCAATTATCAACACAACCCCCATCTCTCTCTTTTAGTGATATATATAGATATATGATCCGGTGAAAATCAAGTTTTATATAGTAACTAAAACTAATGCACGTTACACATTATTTTGATGCATTACATGCAATATATTATTGTATAACATGATAATGTATTTTTATTCATTAGCCAATACTCCCTCCGTCCACAAAAGTTCTTTACATTTTGCCATTTTAGTCCGTCCACAAAACTTCTTTACATTTCAAACTTTTCATTTATAGTCAGTGGACCCACCCAACTCATACACACAACTCAATTAAAAATAATAAATCATGTGGGACCCAAACTCCACTCAATACACACAATCACTTAAAAATAATAAAATAGGTGGGTCCCAAAGTCCACTCACTATATACTCTTACATAAAGTCAAACTATTACATTAAAATCCGCACCGGGTCAAAATGACAAGAACTTTTGTGGACGGAGGGAGTACTTTATAATTTTAATGCACTTTATACATATATTTTATGCATAATTAATTTGGATCATAAATTATATAGAGATCAACGATCCAAATTGATTTTTAGTTTCTATCTAGTTTATCCATTTCTTATATATACAAATATATAGTTGAAACATAATTGGTAGGATTCGTGTGGGAACACAAATTGGGGTGGTGGCGTTGATTTTTTCTTTTTAATTTTTAATACTCTACCCGTTCAAGTCAATCGATCAAATCAAGGTAATGCTTTAATTAGTTTATCAACATAATTTATAAATTACTCTCTTTATCTCAAGTCTCATATACCCTTTGTCTAGTTGTCTCAAGTTAGAATGTGACTAACAGTTGATATAAATAGATAAAGCATGTATATGAGACTAAATAGTTAAGACGAATTAATTTAAAAAGTATGTTGATAAAGCGAAGCATTATAAAATGAATCTTAATTAGCTTAGGTGGTTAGGTAAATAATTATAAAACATAAATGTCACCCCAGATGTATTCACGCAGATCTAGACTTCAACTAGAATATTCCTACCACTTCCAATTGGGTTTCATATGGTTAACTGTCTATTTAAAATGGGAAAAATGATTGGTCTTAAATGACTTTTTACATATTTCAGGAAATTGGCACATTTCCGCGGATTAAAGTGGGACCCAATCTTTCTTTTATACAAAGTACAACGAATAAACTACCCTTCATAAATTCAAAAAGTTAAATAAATCAACTGCCATTTGCTTTGACAAGAGACTCGAGTTTAATTGAAACCAAACCCTGCACCAAACTTTTTGGCGTTCATCTCAACATAAAAACAACTAATCCCTCCATCCTACTAAATATTGACACATTTTTTTCGGTACAATTGGTCCACATCTTTTTAAAGAAATAATTTTTATTATTTATGGAATATGACAAATTTAGTGGGACATCCAATAAAAAAAGTGTATCATATTAAAATATTTAATAGGACAGATGGATATTTTTTTTTCCTTAATCTCACTAACTATTTATTATCCTAATTAAGCGCCTCTTTTTCAATGAAAGATAAAATACAAGTGTTTTATTTTGTTTGAAGCATATATAGTGTCATTTCGCTAAACTGATGGATATTTAATTGAACTTTAAAGGAAAGTAGAAACCACGCATCACATCAACATCATTAAAAGGTAAAGAGGTCAATAGGTTTGTAGAGCTACTCAACATCAACATCAATATTTTGTTCCAAAAAAATTTATTCACAGCTCAGACTCAATAACAAACGAATGAAATTAATTTAAATCTAATTTTAAGTTCAAGTCTGATAGTATTCGGCTCGTTGAGTTCATGAACATGTTTGAATTCGATTGTTCATGTTGATCTTATCAAACCTTCCGCCGAACACTAAATTGAACATTCAATTGAGTTAGCATTCAATCGAGTCTAAAGTTAAAATAGTTAATTTTTAAAATAAAAAATCTAATGAGTTCAAACTTGAGCTTGAAAACCATTAATATAAATATCAAACGAATCAATTTCAAACTTGAGCTCAAAAAATAATATTATCAAATTTTTCACGAGCCGAGCTCGAACTCGACAATTACATTTCATACAAAGCTCAAACAACACATGTTAAAAGCTATAATCGAACTCGAATGTTATGACATTTTAAACGAGTCGAGTCGAGATGAATCTGATTAGTATTCGGGTAGTTACATCCATATATACGTAAGGCAAAAAAATATTGAATTCATCATGCATGGGAAATTGAGGACAGTATATATCTTGGTTTGAATATAACGACCTCTAGAGCAAACTAACACCATCTCTCTCTTCCTTCTTCCTTCTTCCTTCACACACGCTTTCTCTCTTCCTTCTTCCTTCATCATCTCTCTCTTCCTTCACCATCTCACCCTCTCTCTTCCTTCACCATTTCACGCTGCAAAACTTTTGTTGTAATCATTCAATTCTTGTCTCCAATAACTAACTTGATTTGGTTGATATTGCAGAAAACATTATTAATATAGATTCATGGTTTAGGGTTTATTTGGTAGAGAATAATATTAGTATTTGATTGTAAACCAAATTTTATTTATAAATCTATAATATTTTGAACGAATTAATTAGATGAAGGATATTTTATACGCATAAATGTTACCTATATATATTTTTATATATGCTGCATCCAGACTCGTACATACCCTCATTTTCCGATTCAAAGTAAGACCTAATTTGTGAAGAAATCCAACATTTTATAGTGACTTCAACAAAAGGTCGTGTATATATATTATATCACCAATCTTATTATGTCACCCATAACAACAAGTAACAACAACAAAAGGCAGAACAAAATCCCTTAATTAAACATATATATTAGAGTGAAATCACCGCTAGAAGATGGTTTAAAGTAAGCACTTAATTAATTAAAAAAACATGGTTAAGCGGAGTTTGTAATGATAGTATGAAGCGCAGCTTCAGTAGCAGAGTTCGCATCCAACCCATATTGGTTCGCTTTCACTCCTAACTCTCGTAAGCTGTGATTCAACGCCGCCAGTTTCATCCTCACCGCCACCTCTTCACCATCAACCATTCCTAACACTGATACAGTCTCAGAGAGCAAATCACTAACCCACTCACATGCGGACCTCAAATATTCCATTGTCAGTTGTTCGGCCCCAATCATAGCGGCGATCGTCTCCCTGCGTTTCTTCACCGGCCTCCGGCACTTGTCCAGAACCCAATGCATCCCCGGCCCCATCGCCACAAGCACTACGGTGGCGGCTGCGGCTACCCCCGCCCCAGCTGTCCACCGAGGATTGTTCTGGGCACTGGTCGCCGCAATCGCACCCACCGCCGCGCATATCGCCGCCGCCACCGAGAAGAAGACACCGGAAAAAACCTTCAGGAGAATCATGCGGCAGAGCTCCTCGTCGAAAGTGGTAGCCATGGAATGGTGATCCCTCAGCATGGCACTCTGCTCCACAGAAACACGGGATAACTCCAGCGCCTCCTGCTGCAGGAAGAGCTTGAGAGCGGTTACTATATCCTTAGTTTCACCTGGGGAAGAAGAGGCTTCATGAGCCATTCTCAGTCGTATCTCCATTGCCGTGAAGAATCCCCTGATAATTGGGTGGCTCTTGGCCAAGTAGGTGTGGGCGAAATCTGGTCGTCGCCGATTGTTGCTGCCGTCTTCCTCCTGCATAATATTCTCAAAAGGGAAGTTGATTTGTAAATCAGTTGTCATGTTTTTGCCGGAGTCGCCGCTGCTGTGTGTGAGTTATTGAGATAAGTAAGTTATTGGGCGTCAACAAAGTGAGGGAGGGAAATATATTAGGAAGGTTCCTTATCTCAGGCACATGTGAGATTTTAGGAAGGGGTGGCAAGGAGCATAGGGCTTCATGGCCCAACTATAAGTAAGTTATTGGGCATCAACAAAATAAAGTGCATATATAAATTAGATTTATGTTACACTGCAAAATCATGCATACTTCTAATATTGCAAGGAAGTTTGTTGTTACTAATTTTTTTTACTCCTTCGATTGTCGGATTTATCTATTCTTTTTGTCATCTTTTTCCTTCGTTGTTTTTCTTTATGATTTGTTTATTGACCAAATTAATTTAAATAAAAATATTTGCATATAAAATTCAAAAATTTAGGGATGAACATTCGATTTTGTCTAAAATTAAAACAAACCAAACTAAAATTGGGACCGAAAAATAAAACTATACAAAAGATTTTGAAATAAGTAAACCTTTTGTGATTAGGCATACATGTTCACTCTCAACCTTAAAATGTAATAACTACTTTGAATTATGAAAGAATCCAGAGAAAGAAATAAAATGTAATAATGATGAATGAACATTCATTTCTATCCTCCATTCATTTATGGCCAAAGTTGACAAGGTATGTGCTGAAAATTAAAATAGAGGTCAATTGGTCATCCTAATTGTTATTTAGTTGAAATCTAATAAAGGCGGGAATTCTGCACTAATTAAACCATCGTTTTCTAAGACAACAATTAAATATTTCTTGTAAAATTTTAATAGAAAATTAAATAGTGAAGAAGATGCATTTAGTCAACATTTAAAATCGAATATTACTTAAAAGATAAATTGCTTTAAAGAGGGTTACCACAAGACAATTAAATGCATATAATCGTATCATGACACGTAAATTTGGATCGAAATGGCGAACAAAGATATTTGAAACATTAGCAAACTATGTCACTCATAAATTGATTCGTCTTAGATTACGCCTTTATTGGCTTTGCCTTTCGTTATTTTAGTTTTATATATCGTTCACAAAGTAAAAATAATAATAAATTTACAAATATGTACTTGCCATATGCAAATTGCAATGGTGGAGATGGAATAGTGGGGTCCGCATAATCCACACCTGACCCCACTAATCAGATCTCCTCAATATTCAAAGATTTTTTAGCTATTAAAGGTGGGTACCAATTAAGGGCTGCATTGTGCATTCACAAAACATATATACGAAAATGTGTTTTTTCAAGAAAGTATGATGTTATAATTTTAGCATGATTTTATTTTTTTTTATTTGTAATATAAATATATATATATATATATTGTAAAATCAATCACCAATTTTATTTTTTACACAACTTAAACTCATATGTTGCATAAGGCAACCAAAATGATAACATAGTCATCATCTACATAATAAAATTAAAATGTCATTTTTGAGGGCAGGATCGTAAATAATTAATCTATATCTTCCAATTTCATACTTAAAATTAATTACAGACTAATTAATATTTACCATAACCACACGAATTATTAATTTAATTCGGGGATATTGGTATTGCACTTATTATTTATATATGGGCATCAATCGAAGTATAATTATTAATATTTGTTAGAACATGTCGAACATTATAAAAATATATAAGCTAATTATATGCATGCATACACCTATGAATACATATGTACAAAATTCAGATTATTTTATGATTTCACCTTTACTATTTATCATGGATATACAAAAATGTCGGTGTTGCTTATATGTCGTCAAAGCTGTAATAATGAATTAATTTGGGACGAAATTAAGCTTTCCTTTGAGGAACTAACCACTTGAGGAACACCTTGTATGCGGGATTCAATTAAGATATTGACTTTTTAGGATTAAATTAAATTAAATAACGTTACGTGACACGTCTTATAGTGCCTAGCTTTTACTATCCATTAATTATCATTACAATTCTCTCTATCAAAAACAATATTACACCCCAAATGGTTATAGTATTTTCATCCCATCCAAGTATTTAATTTTGTTTGATGAGACAAAGAGGTTAACTTAAGATGATTAATTGTCTATTACCAATAAAATTAAAAGGATAAAAATTAAAATTCACATGCAAAGTGAAGATTCATAAATTTTCACGTCAATAACCCTAAAAAGCAATATCATTGTTACTATAAAAGTTTGACGTGGGAGATGGGAAAAATCCACCCTACTTCACAAGTTCACATTCATCGAAGTAAGGGTGGAGATTTTTCCACATCATCATAAATTTATGAATTTTTTAAATTCTTTTTTCGTATTACTCATAAACGTTTTACTCTTCTTAAAAACTAATAAAATTTTAACCATTATTAATATTATAAAATTTTAATTACATCAACAATCAAATTCAAGTTGTACGTAATTGTGGAAGGACGTAGGTGTGAGTATTCGGGTGTATGGTTCGATTTTGCTTAAAATCGATCCAAATTAAATTAAAATTTGGATTAAGAAAAAAATCAAACCAAATCATAAAACCAAAATAACTAAATTTATTTTGGTTTTATTCTGTTTTTTCCGAACATTATATTATGTTACTAATCTTATTCAATTTTTTAAGATCAACAATCGCAAAAATATAATCAATTATATATCTACGAGAAGTGTTAAATAACAATGATTAAAAAAAATTCAACTTTAAAGTTTAAACCAAAAAAAATCTATCAACATACTGAAATCACAAAATCATGAATGTTTCTTCAATAGCTTTCAAGTTGCAACAAATAATCAAGATTGCTTAATAACCCACAGGTCCCAGGATCGAAACCTGGCTCTGATACCACTTGTTGGTCCCGAAACGAGTTTAACTGAGTGTATGGGGGGGGGGGGGAAAACACCAGTCAGTTTTTGTCAAGTTAAAACTTTTTTCAGTGGCTCCTGAACTGAAGGGAGGTACTTCAGTGTAGAGTTGTACTTTCAGTTAGGAATCCTTCAGTCTACACTGAGTGTTTGACTGATGGACTAATAACTTAAGTGTGCGGAATGTGGTGGTTTAAATATTAACTCGTTTACTTCAGAAAACTTAATGCACGTTTCTCTTTTCACTTAATCAGTATTCAAGTTATGATATCAAGTCAATAAGCAATACTGAAAAATAGAGAGAGAGACTGAGATTTGGTTTGCGTGGTTCGGAGATAAAAACTCCTACGTCCACGTGTTCTCGAAGTTAATTGAGGGTTTCCAAGTTAATGGATGAGTTCTTACAGTGATTTTACAGATGACTTAGGAAAGTCTAATCACTCTTCGGTTACAGGAATATATCGCTCTAGAACACTGGAATATAGAAACTGAAAGCTAGGTGTTCTTTACTGAAAGTTAGAGAGTAGAATAGCGATAGAGAGTTTTTGAAGCAGAGTAACCGGTGTCTTTGAAGTGATGAAGCAGCGGGGTATTTATAGCGTTCTCTCGAAGATATGACCGTTGAGAGAGAAGGCTTTAATTTGAATTCTTCCCGTTGAGTCTTTGTCCTTTTTGCCATTTTTGGTGTCTGCAGCAAGATTGTGTTCACCAACTGAGATCTTTGCCATAAAAGGAAAGTCCTATGTTGTAGACTGTGACTTCAGTGTGAACTTCAGAATGTAAGTTTCAGTGCAGACTTCAGTAATAGTACTTCAGTGGCAGCAAGACTTTGGCTTCAAAACTTCAATCTTCAATACTACAGTGGGGACTTCAGTAGAGAGGTCCTTCAATATTGGGATCCTTGAATCTTCAGTGTGGGCATCTTTCAGTGTACCTGAAAGGTAGAACTCCTTAACAAGTGAGTTCTTCAGAAAACACTAAGATTCAGTACTGGTCTTATAACATCTTTCAGGGGAGGTATTGGAATCTGAATCAAAACACTTATAATATTTCCCAACATTGTTGGATCTTGTAATCATATCATATATAAACCTACAAAAAGGTTATATATGTGTGTGTGTGTGAGAGAGAGAGAAAATATATATTATTAAAATACATATATAGTATTAATAAAAATCGGATTTTTGGATTTTTGGATTTGGTTTTATCTAAAACCAAACCAAATTAAAATTCGGTTTGAAAAAAAAATCAATCAAATCAAAAAATCAAAATAATCAAACTAAAAATACTACCTACCTCCGTCCACTAAGTTTATTCTCACATTTCCTTTTTAGTCTGTCCACCAAGTTTCTTCCCACTTTCTTTCTATTTTTGGCAACCCCTCTATTTTATTCACTCTTAATTTAATGTGAGTCTCATTATTCACTCACAATATCTTACACATCATCTAACTTTTGTGGGACTCATTCTCCACTAACTACATTTTACTATCATTTTATCATTTACCAACGAAGTCAACACATTTTATTAAAACTCATATCGGATCAAAGTGAAAACATCTTTTATGAACGGGGTGAGTATAATATTTCGGTTCGATTCAATTTAATTTTTAAAATTTGATTAATTTTGCAGACTGCACATTTCCAACTTGATTAAAAACAAACAAAAAAGAAACAAGAAATAACAAAAAGAGAAACAAGAATCCAGTAAGAATCGAACTATCTACTGGCGGATCACAATTGGGAGCTGTCGAACTGTTGCAGCAAAAGCAAATCCATTCCTCAATAATCATATGAAATTGTGTGTAGTGATATTTTTCTTTTGAGGGTCCCAGACTCCCAGACACTTGCTCCATAATATTAGAAAATATTTTGTGGACAGTGGACCCACACCCACATAGAAAATACTACTCCAATCCTAAAAATGGAAGCACATGTTTCTTGAATTTTGGACCTATTGCCTATTGGGATCATAAATTAGTATACTTTTTGTAGAATTTGCATCTAATATTTTATTACTTATTTAAGATGGTCTTCTATGGTTTTTCTTTTTTCTTCACCTACCTTTGGTTCTTTAGTTGCAATGATAATTATGTGGCTCAGGAATTAGATGACTGGATCTAATAATAAATAAGTATCAACCTTTTTACTCTACGCTGTATATATATATTTACCAATGCCCGGATAAAATTTTATGTTTTTAGAAACTATGACTATAATATACGGTAGTAATTCTACTTAACATAATATAAATATAATATTTTCTTAAAAGAAAAAGGAAATTAAAAACATAATCTAAACACTTGTATAAGTCAGGAGACAGCACGTGTGCGGGAATATAATTAGAATATTGTCAAAGGAATCAATTAATGACCATATCTGAAGAATCTGAAATATGCAATTTGGGGCGGGTGACCAGTCACGTTGTAAAGGGGAGGGCATTTTTGTAAATCCGTCGACCCGGTTCATACAGGGCAGGATCGTAAATAATTAATCTATGGTTTTCGCGATGTTCCAATTTCATACTTAAAATTAATTACAGACGAATTAATATTTACCATAACCACACGAATTATTAATTTAATTCGGGGATATTGGTATTGCACTTATTATTTATATATGGGCATCAATCGAAGTATAATTATTAATATTTGTTAGAACATGTCGAACATTATAAAAATATATAAGCTAATTATATGCATGCATGTACCTATGAATACATATATACAAAATTGAGATTATTTTATGATTTTACCTTTACTATTTAAATTGGATTATATTAACATTAAATTATATAGCCGCGCCACGGAGGAATTAAATTATATAGTCGCGTCACAGATAACTCAAATCTGATAACTAAGTTTTCCACATTTCACCTTTACTATTTTTCATTTGTGATGTCAAAGCTGTAATAATGCATTTGGGACAAAAGCTTTCCTTTCTGGAACTAAGCACTTGAGTGAACACCTTTTATGTGGGATTCATGTTGAACTTTCCCACGTTGGTAGTTGTGAGATTTACACGTTTAAGGATTATTTTATTTAAATAAATATTAAAATATACTTTGACATGATCACTTGTAATAATATATTTTGACATTAAGATTATGCACAGCAAATGGACTTTTGGTCCTACTTAACATATTGTTTTAAATTTGTTGTGTGTATTTAATTGAATTTAATGTCACTTAATATATTGTTTTAAATTGAGTTCTGTATAGTAAGTGTGGTGAGTCCACTTACTATAAATGAAAATTTCAAATGTAAACTATTTTCGTGGCTTGAAATGGCAAAATGTAAACAATTTTTCTAATAATGAAATATATATATATATATACACATATATATTATTTCCTTCATCTCAACTAAAATGGAACATTACATTTTAAGCACGGTAATTAAGAGAGTTGAAAAAAATAGTATAAAGTGTTGATAAAAATATATATTATTTAAACTTGTGTTTGTGATAAATAATTAAATATGTTTTAAAAAGGAAAATGACTCATTTTAATTGGGACAGTCCAAAAAAGAATATGACTCATCTTAGTTGAAACGAATGAAGTATGTTACACCAACTTATAGCTGCCAAAGTAGCGAGTCGGACTTGCCCGGCCCGGCCCACCGGGCTAAATGACATTTTTCGGGCCGGGTCAGCCCAACCCGAAATTCATCGGGCCTCTATAATTGCAGCCCAGCCCCAGCCCCATTCGGGCTATCGGGGCACCGGGCTAAGCCTGTCCATTTTTTATTATATATATAAAAAATTAAGATAAATATTTAATATTAAAAAAAATAATAAATTAATAGTCTAAAACTTGATTAATGAATTTCAATACTTTTATTAATAATTAGTATATAAAAAATTGATATGAATATTCGAATTGAATATTTGCTTTTTTTAATATATTAAATAAAAAAGATTTAAAAATATTATATTTAAAATTCGATTCGATTCGAAATTTCACTATAACAAAAATTAAAGATTATGTTAAAATTTAATTTTTTAATATACAAAATAGACTTACATTTAAACAATTATATGTAAATATGTTTTTATATATTTATATAAATATTAATATTAATATATAAATGTATTATTTATATATTAATCATCAAATATACAAATGCAATTAACCAAAACATTCTATGTATTTTCAAAATCAATAATAATAATATATTTTGTCGGGCGGGCTTTTTGGCCCGAAAATTCCGGGTTTTTTTAGCACAAAGCCCAATTAGCCCGATGGGCCATCTGGGCTGGCCAAACAAGCCCGATTTTTTTCGGGCCTATTATCTCCAAGTCCAACCTAACCCAAACCCCGGGCGGGTCCATTTTGCCAACTCTATACTAACTACAAACACGTTAAGTCATGTCCGCCAGATAAAGTGAGGCTATTCTCTCCCATTATTTTAGTAAGTTGAGAGGGAGAGCAAAATAGTAATAATGAGCAAGAGTTTTAAACAAATGAAAATATGGTATAATCTCAAATAGGGAGAGAGAGCTTGACGTCAAAGTTATTAGTACGTTATAACTACTTCATCTTATTAAGTATGACACATTTTATATTTAATTAAATGTATTATAATAATAAAATGTGTCAAGTTTAGTATGAAAAAGTAATTAATATATATGTTGTTTAATTATATCATAATATTTTTATTTATATAGTTGAATTTTTAAAATTCCTAGTAGTAGTAATATGTTACTTTGGAGAAGTTCCCCCTTAATACTCTATTCCTCTCATTATTGTTTTAAAAAAAAGTAGTATGAGAATAAATAGTCAATATAACGACTTTTACACAACTTTTGCAAATTTAAAATGCCAACAGTTAGTAAATGGAAATTATTCGATGCCTCTTTCGACTATATATTAATCATACTCTAAAAAATCCTTGTTACCACATTTTATTAAAGTAGTATAAATTATTATTAACTATACTCTCGTCTCTTTCCTTCCTAATTTATTATGCAAATAATTTATATCATCTCTATATCTTTATCCACCATTAATTTTCCTCTTCGTATATTAAGCACGGTTACGCAACTATGCATACACTGATTATTAATTTATTCACTTGTCCAATATATTAAATTACTAATCTCATAAGCATGAAATAATTAGCAATTACGCCTCACCCATTATATCTGTGAAAACTTAAATGTAAATATGATTTCTTGTTTGATAAGACACATTAAGACTATGTTTTGGTATCATGACACGATACTCATCTCAATATAATTAATTTATAATTGTCACAATTATAGTAGAAACCAATGACTAAATGACACTTCATAAAATCAGAAAATTAAATAAATAAATATGTCAGTTGCTTTGGCACAAGACACATGTTTAATTTAAACCAAACCATGCACCAAAAATGTTCGCCTTAATTTTAGTATAGAAACAAGTATTTTTCTCGAAAATTACAATTCGAACTAATGTTAAAAGTTCGAGTGAAGATCAAACATTTTAACATTATAAATGAACTGAATTGAGACAAATCAAATATTATTTGACCCGCGTACACTCTAAAGTTAAATAAGGTAAAAACTATTGAATTAATCATGGTTTGAATAACGACCTCCTGACTCTTGAGGAAGAATGATGTTAATATCTCCAGGGAATTGGCTTCCAATAGACAATAATTATTGAAGTAGTCAATGATAAAGAGAGAAAACAAATAAGCAATAGCCAAGATTTTTCAAAATAAATGACCATCATTTATAGACAAAACCTCATTTTTAATCGCGTTTTACTGGTCTACAAAAAAAAAATCTTTGTTGGGAATTAGGGAATGGAGGATGTTCATTCATACATGAGGGCTACAATAAATATTTAAAAAATGATAGCATTTTCTTATTGGATCATATCATTAAATTTAATTGATTATTAAAGAGCCAAACTGCCAAGTCAGCAACAAACCCCACAAAGCACTAACATAACTAGATACGTACTTACTACTCTACATTACTAAATGAGTAAATGACTACGGTAGCCGTTTCTCCGCCCGAAGCAATTTTATGAAGTCGATTTCAATTTCTTGAGAAACTATGACTATTATATACAGAGTAGTAAATTAAAATGGTTCTTCAAAATATAAAGGGGAAATTAAACTGAGTAGCGGTTTTTAAATTGTAAAGAACCTCAAGTCGTTTTGATGAAAGTTTACTAGTACTAGTTTGGTTTGGTGTATAGTCATAGCAAAGAGGTAATAATTCATTTTGATTTGGGCTTAGAATTCAATCTTGTAATAAGCCATTAAAGGAGGGGGACATGCTGTATCTAGCTAGACTTGTACCCTGTTTTTTCCAATTCAAAATACGGCCTATATTGTGTGAAGTAATCTAACCCTCTACAGCAACTTCAACACCACAATAGCAATAGCGATAGCGATGACCTTAGATCAGTTACAAAAAGATAATAATCGGCAATCAAAATCATACTAGTACTAGTAGTAGTAGGAATATAAGTTAATAGTGATTTTTATGTCGGAAAACGTCCACCTACTACCCCCTGTTCCGTTCCGATAACTATGCTATAGCCACAAAAAATTCAATAAACAATCACACCAATGTCATCCAAAAATAACAACCAAACAACATTCATAATTGGAAACGAGATACAGCAGTGAACGTACAACGCCCAAATTAAGTTTTCTGGACCAAATTTGATCTTATTAGCTAGGACGAAACCAGCAATAGACTGAGGTTCAATTAAAATAGTTGAAATAGAAAAGAAGGATCGGAGCTTAACCGAAGTTCCTAATGATAGTCTGAAGCGCCGTTTCGGTAACAGAGTTCACATCCAGGCCATACTGGTTCACTTTTACTCGTAGCTCTTGAAAACTGCGATTCAATGCCGCCAGATTCATCCCCAAAGACACGTCATCACCAACACCAACACCAACACCAACAACCGTTCCTAGCACAGATACAGTCTGAGAATACAAATCAATTACCAAATCACAAACGGACCTCAAATATCCGATGGCGAGTTGTTCGACCGCAATCATAGAGGCGATCGTCTCCTTCTCTTGCTTAGCGGGGATCTCGCGCTTATCCAGAACCCAGTGCACACCAGGACCCACCGCCAACAACACTATGGCGGCTGCGGCGGCTACCCCCGCCCCGGCAGTCCAGCCGGGATTGTTCTCTGCCTTTGTAGCCGCAACCGCACCCGTCGCCGCGCATATCGCCGCCGCCGCCAAGAAAAAGACACCAGAAAAGAGCTTCTGGAGAAACTTGAAGCGGAGGACCTCGTCGAAGGCGATAGCCATGGACTGGTGATCCCTCATCACGGCACCCTGCTCCTCACAAACACGGACTAACTCCCGCACCTCCTCCTGCAGGTAAACCTTGAGAGAGGTTAGCATATCCTTATAGTCACCTGAGGGTGAAGTAAAGGCTTCTTGAGCCATCCTCATTCGTGTTTCCATTGCTGGAAAGAATCCCCCAAGAATTGGGCGGATGCTCTCCAAGTAGGTGTTGGCGAAATCTGGTCGTTGCTGATTGCTGATGCCGTCTTCCACCTGGGAAATCTCAAAAGGAGTGGCTTCTGTAGTTGCCATGGGAGCTGCCGCCTTCTATGTGTTTAGAGTGAGTGAGAGAAAATTATAGAACGAAGAACAAAAGGAAGGTTACTTTTCTTATATATAACAACCAAAAAGATAAAAAAAATAAAATACGGAGTACTTAAAAAATAAAGTACGAACTTTCTTCTTTGTATTAGGTAGAGTGGTAGGATTTGGATCTCCGCTGCGGCCTAAAATACAGAAATGTATTACTAAAAAGAAAAATTAAATAAAAGAACAGAATGCCTTATTATCTTTAGGTACACGACGCGGCTCCTTCATGCTAGAAACTCTAAATCATACTATGACTCCTTCATCTCTAACGCTATAAACCAATACAACTATTAGCGAGTTTTTCAAGATTCGAATTATAAAAATTTATTCTAAACTTGATTTGATACTAAACGGTTCGACTTTGATATTGTTATTGAGCCGAGTTCAAGTCTAAAGATGCTCGACTTTTTAATATTGCAAACATATTCAAGTTAGTTTGTTCATAAGCATGTTATCGATCTATTCACGAAACTTCCATCAAACATTTATCCGAGTATTCAATCGAACCTGAAGCTAAATTAACAGTGTTCTTAAAACAACATTTATACAGGTTTGAAATTGAAAATCGAGTATGAGCCGAGTTCGATCTCGAGTTTGAACTTAAAAATAATTAATATGAATATCAAACAAATAAATTTCAAACTTAATAATTACATATTGAGTCAAGCTCAAAAAACATGTGAAAAGTTTGAATCAAGCTAGAACAACTTGATACTCTAACCAAGTTGAACCAAGCAGATTCAGTCCGGCTCGTTCAGAGACCTATTCATTCCTATTATATTATGCTAATTATTTATATTACTACTAAATGTATTTAGCATTTAAATTTTATCTCTTCTTACTAAGCTAGTACGCAATACTCATACGTTCACTTTATAATTTTATAGCGGCAGATACCGTTATTTTTTATCCTTCCTTGAAAAATTACTATTCTCATCGATGTATTAAATCTTGTGAGTAACTTAATCAAAGAAGAATCATATTACTTAAATTCATTAATTTCCCATCGCAATTCCATTATTATGTTAATTTTCCATTTATTTGTGTCCTTCATCACTTAAAAACATTATCAAATTATGCGTGTGCACGGCACACTAAAGTGTGGCTTCTGGAAGCAATTTTTTGAAGTCGATTTGATTCTTTTCAAGACTGACTATACACTATGTTACACTCATTCTCGCCATTTCATAGCTCTAACCCTATTTCCCATCTTAATAATAAGAGGTATTGATTTTAAAATACATGAATTTTTCATGTTTTATTAATTTTAACACGAATTTTAAAATATTATTTAAAATACATGAAAATCGATTTTAATATTTTTAGGAAAATTAATATATATATATATATAATATTAAAAAAAAACTATTTTCGGGAAAATGAATATTTAGATAATGTTTGTATTTAATAATTGTGAATAAGATATATTTTTAAATGCTAAATAATTAGTAATTGAAGTAAAGGAAACATATTAATAATTTCAAATTCACGTCATAAGTTCCAATTTTATATAAAATCAACTTTATGTGAAAAATCGAGTAATAGTGAGCATTGAGGAAGAATTCTAAACAAAGGAAAGATGGTATAATCTCGAATAGGGAGAGAGAGTTCCACATCAAAGTAATATTATTAGTACCTTAGGACTAGTATATATGTTGTTTCAATTATATCATAGGAGTAATATTCTTATCTATTTAGTTTAAATAAATCCATTCCTATCAAATATGAGAATAAATGGTCAACATAATGACTTGTAAGTTGTGCACAACTTCTGCAAATTTAAGATGCGAACACAGTTGGTAAATTTATATTTAAATTATTCCTATTAATTGTCAATATCTTGACTATACATACATACATAAAGCAGATCGATTTAATAGTTTGTTTGCTATCTGCGGCCAATTCTTTTCTCTTTTTCTTTTTGACTAGATCTCTAAAAGTCCATATTTTCCTAAGGAAGGTGGCAAAAATCGTGTCTTTTTCGACTCTACACGTACTTCATTTATGGAATGTTGTCATCTTCTTGTTTTCAATTTTTTTTATTAAGCTAGAAATTCTAAGCCATGCTCTCGCGTCTCTTTCTTCCTAATTTCTTATGCTAATCATTTAATTATCCACTATTGATTTATATTAATGGTGAAGAATACGCATTTAGTCAACATTTAAAATATCTTGACGACCAATTCTTCTACGTAATTAAATTTTCAACAAATAAAAACAACATTTGTGTTTAATCCTACTATTTATGTATTCCACGCTATTTTCATTAAAAGATTCTAAGGAATTATAATCTAAATAAAAAATAAACAACCAGAAATAGCAATTAAAGTCCACGCCGACTACAAAAGTGTAGTATCTAAATAAGTAAATAACCGCAAGGTGGTAGTTTGGAAGCAATTTCGACACTGACTGTACTATTAGTCATTCACTAAAGTTATCTTACATTTTATTATTTTAGTCTAGTTAGAAAATAATTGCATTTTAACATTTTTATTTATAGTAAACAAACTGATTTTATACAAATCATACAACTTAATTAAATATAATAAATTAAATGATTTTATTCACACAACAATCACTTAAAAATATTTAATTAGTTAGATCTCAAGCTCTACTTAATAAACACTTTTTGACAAAGTCAAAACATATTATCAAAACACATGTCGAGTCAAAATGTCAATATTTTTGATGGACATATGGAGTACTATTTTGTACTCCCTCAACCCAATCAATATTTTTAATATATTTCATTTATATTAAGTGAGTACCTCCTTTAACACACACGATTCGATTACATTTCAAATAAATAATAATAACAATCGGAATTCAAACTCTATTTACTACACTCTTCCATACAAAATTAAAATATTATATTATAACCCGTAACGAATCATATTATGAAAAATATTTGTGAATGAATTGAGCATTAATTAACTAGTCTCCCCATTTGACAACTCTTGCTTTATTTCCCATCTTTTCTGATTATTTTTTCTTTACTTTTTGCTATTTATTTGCAGTGATAATTCGATGGCTCTGGAAATGGAATTGGATGACTGGTCAAATAGTAATAATAATAAATAAATTGCAACCTTTTTACTCTGCGCTTTATATGTACCAATGTCCTAAAAAAAAATTCATTAAAAAATATATGACTATAATATACAGTAGTAATTTTAGTTAATAACAGAAAATGAATTAGAGTATTTACTTGAAAGAAAAAAAGGAATTAAAAACAGAAAGTAAAGACTTGCCTAATTTAGGAGAGGGGGGGCGCGTGTAGGGGAATATAATTTAGAATATTGTCAAAGGAATCAATTAATGACCGGTATTTGAAGAATCTGTCAACCCCGTTCATACAGGACATGATCGTAAATAATTAATCTATATGTTCCAATTTCATACTTAAAATTAATTACAGACTAATTAATATTTACCATAACCACACAAATTATCTATTTAAATTGGGGATATATATTGGTGTTGCACTTATTATTTATATATGAATGGGGTTATATTATATTATATATATGGGCATCAATGAAATATAATTATTAATATTTGTTAGAACATGTCGAACGTTATAAAATATATAAGCTAATTATATGCATGCATATACTTATGAATACATATGTACAAAATTCAGATTATTTTATGATTTCACCTTTACTATTTATCATGGATATACAAATATGTCGCTGTCGCTTATATGTCGTCAAAGCTGTAATAATGAATTAATTTGGGACGAAATTAAGCTTTCCTTTGTGGAACTAAGCACTTGAGAAACACTTTTATGTGGGATTCAATTAAGATATTTACTTTTTAGGGATTAAATTAAATTAAATAACTTGTTACGTGACACGTGTAGTAGCTAGCTTTTACTATCCATTAATTATCATTATAATTCTATCTATCAAAAACAATATTACACCCCAAATGGTTATAGTATAATTGAAAATCTAATATATCAGTAATGCTCCACCGCCCGCGGCGGGCACATCTTAATGTGCCCGCGGCTGATGTGGCAATGCCACGTCATTGCCACATCAACATGTGAGTTACTATATTTTCATTTCTTTGTTAAATTTATTTTTTATTATTAATTTTTATTGAATAGTATTAAACTATACCCTAATCAATGAACCCTAGTCGGAAAGTGATAATTAATAAAAAAATATTAAAAATTTAATATATATCTACATGGCATGCCACATCATTCGTAGGCGCATTAACCCCGCCCGCCGCGGGCGGGTGAGCATTTTCGTATAATATATTTGATCCCATCCAAGTATTTATACTTTTGTTTGATGAGAGAAAGAGGTTAACTTAAGATGATTAATTGTCTAGCAATATCGTTGTTACTATAAAAGTTTGATGTGGGAGATGGAAAAAATCAACCCTACTACTTCACATTCATTAAAGTAAGGGTGTAAATCTTGTCACATCATCATAACTTTATGAATTTTTTAATTTTTTTTCGCATTTCTCATAAACTTTTTATTCTTCTTAAAAACTAATAAAATTTTAACCATTAATAACAAGGGTAAAAATTAAAAATACCCAATCTGTAAAACATACATATATGAAATACCCATTGGAAAAATTGTATGTGGAAATTACCCACTTTACAAAAAAATAGTCAAAAAGGAACTTGCTTTTTCAGAAATCAATGCATTAACTGTTTTTTGCCCCCCACCAACCAAGTCTTTTATTGCTTTTTCAGAAATCAATGAAAAATATTTGACCCATAATATTCCATCATCTTCTTCCACCACCGTTCACCACCGTTTTTGAAGAAGCTAAAATAATCACCACCGATCACTTCCTCCCTCACTGCAAATCATCACCGCTCACTCCCCCATTGTTCAGTGCTCGAAGCTTCACCCCCCAACGTTGATTTGGCAGCAAGAAGCAATTAAACTCTCACCGGTCGTTGCATCCACCGAGCGAGCATCTCCATCACTGCGTAGAGAAGAAGCATGGCTGGATTAGATGATGAAATTCCCCCACACATTCAGGTTTGTCACCATCCCCAATACGTATAATTCGAGATGATCAATCCACCGGTTGCCAGCTTCACGTTATATATGAGTTCACCGTAATAGTCCAATATATGAACTGTGAAAGTGATTTTTTGATTGTTTTGCACCGCAATTTACATAATTTTGCATGAAATCATATGGTTTAGCCGTATATGGAACAACCGGTGGCACAACTTGATCCACCGGTGGTGATGCCAACCACCGGTTGCAGCATTTTGTAATGATCTTACCACCGGTTGTAGGGGTTTTAAACATATAAGTGTATTCTGATTCCGAATATGTTACAACCGGTGGTTAAATGTGAAGGAATAGCCACGACCGGTGGTGATGCCAACCACCGGTTGCAGCATTTTGTAATGATCCTACCACCGGTTGTAGGGGTT
This sequence comes from Leonotis leonurus, assembly GCA_026898415.1. Classification (NCBI taxonomy): domain Eukaryota; kingdom Viridiplantae; phylum Streptophyta; class Magnoliopsida; order Lamiales; family Lamiaceae; genus Leonotis; species Leonotis leonurus. Next base: position 45,178 of record JAPKLX010000737.1, read on the forward strand.
TTAAACATATAAGTGTATTCTGATTCCGAATATGTTACAATCGGTGGTCAAATGTCAAGGCAGAGCAACGACCGGTGGTTGATCCCCTCCACCGGTGGTAGCTTTTCGTCGACAGTTGACCACCGGTTGTTGACTCTTTGTGCTTTTATATATTTTTAATTGCATTAAAGTATCTCGTCTCTAATGAAATGGCTAAATTTTGTAGGAATCGGAGCGTCCGTGGTACCGTCGGCCCGAATCACTCAATCGAGTGTCGCAGGTGAACACCTACTACAGGGTTGGCCTGTTAGACATTGTCAGGGATACCCTAGTTGAGGTCGGGGGCCACGAGCTGCTCGAGAGGTTTCGGAACGGGCCGTTTGGCCATTTTATCGGCTGGGCACCGGGCACGTTGTCTTCTCAGGCGATACACAGCCTCACTTGCCGCGCTATATGGTCAGTTAGGGGAATTTGGTTCCACATCAACGGGTCTGACGTGCAGTACACGGTGCGGGACCACGCACTGATCACGGGTTTGAGATTTGGGGATTCGAACTTCGACAGTACGGCCCCCTGCGATCCGAGCGATGTCCGTCTATTTCGGATTGCGTGCAACGGCGATCTACGTATGACTGCTGCCGACTTGGTGAACCGCTTCAAGAGCGGAAGACGCATCCCCGGCGCCGATGACGAGATCTACATCGGCATAGCCCACGTGCTCGTGGCATATATCTTCGTGTTTGGGCAAGACGGCCAGAGGGTAGTTTTCCCGTGGCTTTGGGCACTAGCCGGCGACATGGAGAGATTCTACCGGTATCCTTGGGGTGCGTACTCGTACAAGATCCTACGGAACTATGTGAGGAAGATGCCGGACAACAAGAAGTACCACTTTTACGGCCCGGCATGGGCATTGATGATATGAGGATTCGAGGTGATTCCCGGGCTAGGAGAGTTCGCCGGTAGAGCCCGTGGAGGCGAAGGTTTGTATCCGAGATGCCTTCGGTGGAATTTTCGGAAGAATCCAGATACTGCGGACTTGCACGCTTTCTTTGAGGATTTGGAGGTATTTTAATAATTAGATTCGTATTAATTTAAATTTCTTATTGTTATTTGTTATTTAATATACTTACAACTCTCGTGTTTGATGCAGGTATATGATATGAACAACTTAGACATTGAGCAGGACGAGATGGAGCTACCGTGGACCGTGTCTGTCCGGTGCCCGAATCCGATCACGGTGCAGTATGCTCCGTTGACCAGCCTTACTGCGAGGAATCCGGCCGATGTGCGTCGTGCTAGACATCCGCCGCCACCTGTAGTGATCGAGGAGGTTCACGGTCCTCGATCTACACGGAGATCGGGACCGTCAGTGGTTGAGGAGATATCCGAGCCATCAGAGAGACCACCCCGACGACGTCGTTCACGACTGCCTCCCACTGATTCTTCATCGAGCAGCAGTGGAGGTCGTCCTCCGAGACGTTCCACTGATGATGCAGGCCGCATTAGTCGGTCTGAGCTTGCAGCCTTAGAGAGGCGGATGCAGAGGCATATCGATACCCGGATGGATCAGGTGCAGAGGAACATCGATTCCCGGTTTGACCAGATGAAGAAGTGGATGACAAGTCTGGTTGACAAGATGATGTGTGGCACGTCACGACGGAGTTCTCCAGTGATCGATACTCGGAGACGCAGCCCGCCGATCACTGACTCGGCTCGTCAGTCGGATGCTGCAGCTGGCGATGATCATGCTCGATATTCTACCGCCTCGTTGCCTGAGCACTTGAGTACGATACCCGAGACATCAGGCTCATATCCGGAGCACTTGTCTGGACAGATCGGATCGATGGCCCCGCCGATATACACAGAGTCTGTCATACCCCCTAGCTCGGGACATTTATAAGTTAGAAGTTAGAAAACTATACCTCCGGACAGGGCACATCGATCGAGCCCACTTGGCAGGCCCAACACTCATCAGATAGTCGTATGCATTAGGCTTTGATGCCTGTATCGCGCTCATTGCTCTATTGTATTCATGTTGCCTGTATGTGTATGCGGCTTTCTGAAACAAACCAACAGTGTTCTTACCGAATCGTTTAATCTTGCCGCTAAGATGATAGTAGGACAAACAGTGTTTCGCTTCAGGAAACACGATGCCGACGGCATGCTCAATCGACACGTGTGCATCAGATACAATCACGGTGTTCGGCGTGCTACCATACGCGCTCTTCACTCTAGAAAGAAACCATAACCAAGACTCGTGATTCTCTATCGGCCCAATACAAAATGCCAATGGGAACACATGCTCGTTTGCATCCTTCGTTACTGCAACAAATAGGATGCCATTGTTCTTGCCCTTTAGGTGAGTGTCATCCACGACTATCACAGGCCTCATGCACAAAGCAAATACTGCTCTACAAGCTCCAAGAGCGACAAATAAATGTCTAAATCTACCATCAGGGCCGACATCGAGATCAGTGAGTGTACCTTGATTCATCACTTTAAGCATATGTAGATACCCAGGCAACAGCTGGAATGACTCCTGATACTTGCCGTAAATCATCTCCAAAGCTTGATTCCTCCCCCTGAGCGCTACATCGTAACTCACAGCCATGCCGAAACACCTCCTAAGCTCCTCCTGAATAGCCTTCGGTCTCATGATCTCATTTGCATTGCGCATCTTCTTTGCAAAATAAGCACCTATCACCTTCGAGTGAACCTTTCTCGGAGCAATATTAGCTATGTCATCCACACATGTGTGATGTGCGCAAAACTCCGACACAGCCCACATACCTCCATGACAATGAGCACGCAACATGAACGAGCAGTCAGAAGACGATTTGCAGACCCAGTGCAGTCGATATGTGTCTGATCTAATGACTCGGTACTCAGCTCGTCTCTCCAGGTTCCACATTCCAACAGCAATATTCAAGTCTTCCTTGTCGTTGTAGATCGACCCCTCCGCTAATTCTTCAAGTGTAGGGTTTTCCTCGACCAACACGTCACATGTCGATGTCAGAGCATTAGGAGGGATCATTGGAACCATCCAATTACTTAAACAACCTTATGTGTTAGGATTGTACTCCACATCACCATCGACATCCGGATACATCATCTCAAGGACTCTTCTCATACCTCCTGCCTCGTGCATCCATGCTGCGAAGTCGGCGAATGTAGCACTATTCAAAGCACCGAGTCGTTCTTCTTCGGAAACGGACGAAGACCGCTCAGAACTGCCTTCAGAAGCTACATAATCGCCATCATCATCATCGTCATCATCACCATCTGCACATGTGTTCAGATCAGGAATTCCAGTAGGCTGGTGAAACCATTCGGAAGATGCCGCGACCCTTCTGATGTCGTCGAGATCATCCATCCAGTCACTATTTTGCGATGTCCCGCCTACTTCATAAGACGACACAGCGAAATCGGCATACACTATAGGAGACGGGTGGTTCCTACACAAAACTTGGAGTTCTTCATCCGTGGTCAGTCGAAATTTGATAAGCCGACCATTCCTCGATCTAGACAAATAGGACATCTCGTATTGTGTGCCAAGTGAACTCCACATGTACTCAATGCAGCCTCTCAAACATGATACAGTGATGTTATTCATCGGGAGAGGTGCTATCCTATCCTCACCATCCGTGTACGTGCACCCGACCCAAGTTCCCTCAGTTTTCACAGTCACGTACATGTATTCCTCCATCTGCATCGACATTTATAAGAAATTAGCAACTACATAGATTAAAAGAGCTGTAAAACACTACAACCGGTGGTTAAAAGTGCATGAATACGACAACCGGTGGATTTTTACCACCGGTGGATATCATTATTACCACCGGTTGTCGTGGATTCGGGTTGGAAACATGCTTAAACATCTTAATCCATCACAACCGGTGGTAGAAGACAAAAAGAGGCCAACAACCGGTGGTAATAGGACCATCGGTGGTTGGGGGTTTTACCACCGGTTGTGGTTCTAAATGGGAGAAAACATGGTGTTTCTCCTATTGACATTACAACCGGTGGTTTAAGATAAATAAACAATAACAACCGGTGGTTAGACATCATCGGTGGTTCTTCTTTTGCCACCGGTTGTCCATTTCTACCGAATAAAATAGAGATTAATAGTTGAATACCTGGTTTTAGGGTGAAAACCTCTTCAAATGGAGTAGATCGAGCTAAGGACCGAAGGATTTAGAGAGATTTTTGGTGGAGTCAAAGAGAGAATTTTGGTGGAGTCAAATAAATCATTACCTTATGATTGTGTTTTAACTAATTTATTTCAATAAATGAGCAAACACGTGTCTTCATTTATGCAAAAGTGGGTATTTTTTGCATCTAACATCAAGTTTTGGCTACTATCAACATGTAGGATCTTCAAATTGGGTACTTTTACCAATTAACTCTAATAACAATATAAAATTATACAATATTTTAATTTTCATTTTAAATTAAATAATATTGATAAATGTAATTTATTTTTAGAAAAAACAACATAAAAAGGTTGATGATGTGGCTTGATCTAAAGTCTTACTTTAATACATGCAATATCGGATGGACTCTAGCATGGAAGATGGGTTCAAATTAGTTGATTTAGTAAGCTAACTGTTTGAAGTACTTGAAATATTTCATTTATTACGACCGTTCTTTTACCCACGCTTGAAATAACTTAACATATTAACTGTTGTCGTATGCTAAATTATTATTATTTTATTATTTTATATAAAATAAATATTAAACTATGTTATAACCAATAAACCATAATCAGAATGTGAAAATTAATAAAAAAAAATCATCAATAATTTATTACTTCGTTCGTCTATAAAAATGGTTTACGTTTTAACCTAACATGAGTTTTAATATTGTATTTTAACTTTATTATGATGTTTAGTTAAGTAAGTTTGAGTGTTACTTGACATATTATTTTAAATTGGTTGTGTATAGTTAGTTGAATTTTAATCAGTCTCGCTTAATCTATTATTTTAATTTAGTTGTATATAGTGAGTATGATGAGTGCACTTGTTATAAATAATTTTTTTAAAATATAAATCATTTAATGGGCCGAAATGACAAAATATAGACCATTTTCAAATAAATAAAATATTTATGTGGATAGTATATTACACTAATTACGCATATGATAAATTGTGTGCGCGGCAAAAATCTAATAATATCGAGCAAGAGCGGTGGCATAGTTGATCTAGTAGCAAACTTTCTATTAAAACAGTATAAATTATAGATTAACCATACTCTCATCTCTTTCATTCCAAATTTATTATGCTAATCAACCATTAATTTCTGTCTTCGTATTAAGCATGTCAATTTATTAATTTACTAATCTGATAGGCATGAGATAATTAGGCCTAGGGAATTGGCTTCCAATAGGCCTCTTGAGGAAAATAACTACTACTCACTGAATGAATCTATTTGCACTGTGGAGCCAATAGAGACTCTAAACTGGCCAATTCTATTGTATAATATTCTTACTTCTAAATTCTCAACTAATTAAAACAGCAATCCGTTATTATGATATTCTTATTATAAGACATGGTTGGTATATTATAAAGACCTCATCAATTGGGTATTACACGTTGTAGGTTGCCGTAAGAAAGAGGCCAAACTGCCACGTCAGCAACGAAGCTCCACAAAATATATTACTATGACGTTTCTCCACCTACCCGATTATCGGAAGCAATTTTCTGAAGTCGATTTCAATTTCTTGAGAAACTATGACTATTATATACACTAGTGATGCTCCCGTGCTATGCACGGGTAGCATTTGTTCAATTATATAATATATATTATTTTATGTTATTTAATTTTTTTTATATTTAATCAATCTTTATATCTCGGACATCATTCTCTATTATCTTTCTTTCAAATTAATTTGATTCGGAACTAATCATAACTTAACTCTCTTGCTTTTGGATATTTCTTTTTTACTTTTATCCAATCCAAAAAATGTCATAACATTTTTTAAACGATCGTAACACT
>JAPKLX010000223.1:0-16201 GCA_026898415.1 Leonotis leonurus
TCCCCCCCCCCCCATACACCAAACTTTGCTCTTTCGGGACCAACAAGGTGTTACCAAGCAGAAAAGTAAGAGCTGTAAAAGTAAATAACTGAAAAGAAAAACTAAAAGAGTTAAATGAAAAAGCAACTTGACTTGGGTTAGAATCCTTGAGTCTTGACTTATGTCTTGATCATCAGTGCAAAGTTGTTTGTTGTCTCGAGATGTCATCGGTTAAGGGCGAGCGTAAGAATGGGGTTTTACTCCTACCACCCAAACGCATCACTCAAGCAGCCCCTTTTTTAATCATCACGTAGCCACTCAAGTCCCGCCCATCACACCTTTTCAGCCCAGATTGTAAATGTTACTCACTCCCTATCCCCCTTTACCAAGATTTCTCCTGGACCAAGCTTACTCCCATGTACCCGAATAGACATTCGCAGGGAACACAACAACCATGGAAAAACCATCCCAGATGCCCATCTCATGGCGTCCCCACCTACTTCACCGCACTGATCCCTCTAGCTGGCAAGCAGGGAGTTGCTAACACTTGGAGTTTCTAGCTCGCAGTTGTAACCTGATCTTGCCCAAGCTTGCTACTGGCCAGACAACACCGATGACTTGATCAAGTTGTATAGGATTCAGATCTAGCACATTAGGAACACGCCAAGACAACTATATGCACAGTTAGACCTCTCAAAACGTTATAACTCCGGACTCAATTCATCGTTCCCAAGCCAAGTCTAATAACCTAGCTACTCATACATAAAATAAAGAACAAGGATGAAATAATTAAAAGCATTCTTGTATTGAAATACAGGAAATGGTTACCAAAATATCCTCTTGCCAGGACCAACCCGTGGCAAAGCTAAAAGCTTAACAAAATATTAAAAGTGTTTGCCCCTAGGACTTGTTTTCTCCTTCCCAACACTATAAGAAAATAAAAGAACTAAACTAAGCAGTCAAACGTCGTCCCTCCCCTCTCATGTGTGTCTCTCTGATTTGTAGCGTAGGGTATATATAGCAATTTCATGGGATTGGGCCTTTCGTGTGGTGGTGGCTAGGGTCCGACAAACTTTCCTTCCCTATCAGATATTCCTCGAAGAAGGAAAGATTCTCAATCTTTCCCCAAATCATTGGAGAAAGGAAAGAGAGATATATTTCCTTTTCCGCGGAAGGAAAGAAATATACCACGAATCCCCACCTCTTGCCCTTCATCTTGTACGCTCCCGGCTGCTTGGTCTGTTCTCTATCTTGCTCAGCACACCCCCTTGGTCTCCATCTACTGCATTGTGGTCTTGGGTGGTACTCCGTCTTGAGCTCTAGATTGCCCAAGCTTCTTTGTGCATAATCTTGCCTTTTTCCCGAGACGACCCGTAGGTTGCCCTGCATCCTACTTGCCATAGACTTGTGTCCTCCCAGACACGAAATACGACACAAATAAAGAGAAAAAGACTCGATCTAGACCTAAAACAAGACTAAAAAAGAGCACGAAAAATGAGCTCGTCAGCGACGAACGTCGCCTGAAGAGAAGGATAACGTGAGCTTCCAAAGGAGAAAGGATTGAGAGAAACTAGAAGTCCTCGGTTGAGGTTAAGCGGCGGGTGAGAAGAATGGGGAGGAGGGTTTTTCCCTAACAAAGTCTGAGTTTAGGTATAGAAGGACTTAGAACCTGGGCTGGGTATGGGCTGGGTTTTGGACCGAGAAACATTTTTTTTGGCCTCAAAATAATAAAATTATTAGGCTAAGACTTAATCTAAATATGGACTGGAATTAGGAACAACATGTGGGCTAATTCAATTAACCCAAATGGGCCGAAAGGTGATTTAAATTTGGGCCCAGAAATTAAATGTATTTGGCTAGGATAAATACATTTCTGATGGGCTAGTAGTTAATTAATTAAACCAATTGGGCTAAAATATGATTAATTGGGTTAATTAAATTGTTGGATAAAGACGTAATTTATGTGGACTATGTCAAAGAATAGAATTCTAATATTGAATTTAGAGAATTTAATTTATTAATTAGAATTTAATCATAATAAATGATTAAATTATAAATCATACTTAGAGTATGATAATTAAGTTAGAAATCCCTCACATATTCTTACCCAACAATAGATTACTTGGGTAAAATAAATTCTCAATCATAGTCTGATTTAGAAACCATCAAACGATACTTCTAGAATTTAACTCCGAAATTTGAATGTTAGCCGAGTTAAAAGACCCGAGATTTAATTCTCGAAATAATAAAGGATAATATCTCCTTCCACTTACAAGTGTTGGTCCCGAAAGAGTAAGGTTTGATGGTGTATGGGGGGGGGGAGAATAACACCAAATACAAACTTTTGAGTTTTACTTGACTAATTACTTGAGAGATTAAGCTTTCCCGTGAATAGATTGCTGAAGTTTGACTCACCAGATCGATAGCTAATTTGTCCAAGTAAAATATCTCTCGTGATAAACACTTAGTAGATAACAAGAGTGATCTTGTTATCCAACATAGTGTTGTGTGCGGAAAATGGTGGACTTAGTCTGTTCTCTTTATTATAAAACTTTTAGAAAAACTTAGCCGAGCAGATTAACAAATTGATTAAAAATGCAGATTGAATGCTCGTGCTGGTTAGTGAATAAAACAACTAAAAGTAAAGATGCGTGAAGTAAATAATAGAGTTGTTTTTACGTGGTTCGGGAAACCCCCTACGTCCATGGTCCAATCCAAACCAGATCGGATATCCACTACTAGGATACTCTCTTCTTTATACTTGCTGAGAACGAACCACAAGTTCCAATCATTGAAACTTATGCACGAATAAGGGTCGTGCCCATTAACAACTTGCAGTTAAAACTGCTACAAAGTACCTTCACGTTAATCCACTAGGAAACTACTAGCTAGTGAATATATCTTCCTTCTTCTTCTTCTAGAATGTAGAAATCTCCTCGTTGAATGCTTCAAAGATTGAGTTGATTTCTCGGCAGAGTAATAGTTTTTAAAAAATTGCGTTTGATCGTTAGTTCTCTTCCAGACTTGGTTCCAAGCTTTTATGGGTGTAGAATTTTAAAATTCTAACCGTTGGGCTTGATTGGCTTGAAATAAATGATGATTGCCAATCAAGAGATATGAATCTCAGAATGTCTTCTCTTGCCTTGTGTGAAAGGTTTGACCGAATCCTTGATATATGGAAAGTAGATAATGATTGATTCTCTTTCCTCCTTCCATTCTTGATCTCTAATTAATATACTTTCCATCACCGTGAGATCTGCTGATGTGGCAATCTGAATGGGATTCTTCTCAGTACATCTAGGCAATTTTCTCCATATGTCAGATGACTAGTTGATCTACTCCTGGGCTCGCTCACGTCTCATTGCATGATCTGGTCCAACATATTAACAACAATCTGGTTAACATCAATCAGCTCTGAACTGTTCCAAAACATGATTGAAATCACTGTGAATAATCTCTCCATAATCAGATTGAGTGGTCATCGAACAGATCATCTGTTTGCTTGTAGGCTTCTGCTGGTCTGCTTCTTCGAATAGATCATCAGCTAATCAGATGACTTCTATAAGATATAGTCCTTTACATTCTAAGTCATCACCTAACCTGGTCTATAGACTTGTTCTCTATTAGATTCACTTTATAGGATAATGATCTATTACATGTAGAATAGGTTTAAGGCCTATCAAACAGAAATAAGTCTAAGTGTGTTTCGTAAGAACATCATCAAAACTAAATTTTTTGAAGGGTTCCCAACAATTTCCCCCTTTTTGATGATGTCAAAACCACACTTTGCAATAACCCTAGTAAAACATTAAAGCTTCATCTGGTTTGAATTTACCCGAAGGGTTAAAGAGTCATTATTAATTATAACGAACATAAAGCATTAATCTGGTTCTGGACAATGAGTACTTGTCATAAGATAACCCACATAGTATATATATCAGATAAGATCAAGCGAGTTATATGAAGAGTCCAAAACCAATCAAAAACAAAAGACAACATATGGTGTAAGATAAGAGAAATTCTAAGTAAACCATCTGCCAGCTCCTCCCTTCTTCATCTTCTCTCTCTGAGCATCGGAGGTCAGCTGTACACTCTCGTAAATCCCATTTCGCACTCTTGCATAATTGGGATCATGATTGTCGATCTTGAAGCCTTTGATCTTGGCTACCTAGTTGATATAGTTGAGAATGTAGGTCTTGTCAGGTATATTGCTTCCAGGAATCATCGGGCATACCATGAACTCCCTTGCGATTGCCTTAATCTGGTCTTTAGCCTTTTTTGCAGCCGATCTGATCTTCTGGACCAATTCTTTATCCACAAAATTTTCCATATATCTGTGGAAGTCTTTATCAGGTGTTGACTCAGAATAAGTAAGCTCCTTCAGAAAGTATCTGTTCATTATGCAGCCTTTCTTTAATGATTCCCAGTCTTTTTGTTCTTCATCTGGTACCCAGTTGTCCTTGGGTGTCTTTTTCTGCAATGAGAGATTCCAAGTAGTAAATGACTTCTTCTTTTTCTTCGACTGAGTTGTAGACTGAGCAGATTGTTCTGATCTGGGCGGAGAGAATGGTGTCTGAGTTGTCTTCTCTCTTGCCTCTTGCTCTGCTACTTTCTTCTCTCTCTCAGCTTGCTCTTTGTAAAACTGTGCTCTAAACACAGGATCAACAACTTGTTCTTTGCACACTCCAAATTGTAAGAGCTCGGCAACTTGGGAACCCTCATCACCTGTAATGGGTTTCTTGCCCTTGTCAGCTGCTTGTTGTGGTTGATCTGATGGCTCTACAGTCGGATCAGCCCGAGGAGGAGTGTATGATCTCTCCATAAATGGTTGCCGACATTGATCTGCTCCTGCAGGTTCATTTGATCTTGCCCCTCCAGCATCTTCATCTGGACCTTTGTCTAGTCCACTCTCATTTGCTCCTCCAAAGTCTCCTCTTCCTGCTCCACCTTCACTTCCTTTCTCAGATCTTTCCCCCTTTTCGACATCATCAAAAGTGGTCTTGATGAGTGTGCGAAGGGAATCGATCTCTGCCTTCATCTCCTTAAGCTTCATGCTCGTGTTCTTCGGGAGTTGGATAGAGAAGATCATTGAGAACATTGATCTGATTGCTTTGCATTATCTCCGTGAACCTTTCCCTCTTGAAGGTAGCAAGTTGTGAGTGAATCTTTGCGGTAGTAGTCTCCTTGACTTCAGTTGTAATAGAGATAGATTGAGCTTTAACGGTAGCATCAATCAAATCTTTCTCTTTAGCTGCTAGGTCAGTGACCAGAGTATGAATGGTGTGGACCTTCTTCTCTATAGTCTCCAACTTTTGATCTGATTTCTCTCGAGCTGCTTCAGCTGCTTCTCTGTCATCATCCATCTTCTTGTTTAGCTCCTTGACCATGTCTTTGAGCTTTCTGCGCAAATCTTTGTCCATGTCATTCACATAGTCCTTCTGATGCTGATTAAAATCAGTGAGGACTTGTGTGGCCTTCTTTTGTATGATGTTGCAAGTGTTGGTCATCTGATCTTGTACACGTATGGTAATGAGATCATCCACTTACAGATTGTCGAATGAATTTTGTTCTCTTTCAAGGATCTCCTCCAGATCAGTGAAAGCAACATGTTTCTACAATCTTGCAGCGGCCCCTGGAGTGTATAACTCATTGGTGGCCTCTCATTCCATTACTTGCCCTGCTGGCTCCTCATCCATTGGATCTAAATTGATGACAAGTGTTTTCTTCTTCTTCTTAGGTTTCTCTGTCTGGTCAGCAGAAGGTGTTGGTGTTGCTGTTGTCTTGGGCAGGTCTGCTACACCAGATGTGCTGAATCTATCTGTTTGGTCACTTCCTTGACCACCCATCTGCACATCCTGGTCAGCTTCATCATCTGACCCAATAACACTCGTGTAGAACTCCATTTTGTCGGCATAGAATGGTTTCAAGTCGATCTTCAGAATTCTTGTTTCATCTTTTGCAATGACTAGAATCATCTGGTTATATTCTGACCTTATATCTCCAACAGTATTTACTTGAAGAAGGCTCAACAAAGTGGCCTCTTCCATCTTAAGTTCCTCAATCGATCTGGTCTACAGTAGTGCATAAAAAATGTAGTACTCACTGTCTTTGATTAGCAAATAAAGTTTCACCTTTCGAGTTTCTCCATAGCTCTTTGTCAGTAGGTGAATATCTGGAAAATCATTGAGAACATAATGATCTGCCTCATTTTCCAACAGAAGAATGACCTCCTCTGCTTGTCTCTTCTTTTCCATCTCCTCATCAATCTCTTCTTCTTCTTCTCCTTCCTCATTGATCTTGTTGGGAACCCTGAAGTATTTTGGTTTTGATGATGATCTTTCGAAACTCACTTAGGTTTTATAGCTTTAAATTGGTGTTGAACTGTTCTACATGTTAACAGATCACTACGTATAAAGTGAATTCTGATAGAGAACAGATTAGGAGAGGACTTAGCATGTAAATGAATTAATCCTATAGAAGTCACCTCTATAATAGTATAGGATGAAGACCAAGATTTTTCACAGAGAAGAAATCGATCTGCAATGAAAGCCTTCAACCAGATCACCGACCAGATCGATGATCACAGCGAAGCACCAGATCGACAGAGCTATCAAACCACCAGATGACATCACTCTACACATCATATCCACTTGCCACGTCAATATTGGAGTCCATCCAATGGGGTTTGGAAGAAGAATCTTTGATTGACACGAAGAAGGAAAGTAATCACTATCGATCTGCTTTCCATACTTAGAGGATTGAGTCAACGTTTCTACAAGGCAAGAATAGATATGATGGACATCATAGATTGGCAATCTACAGTCAATCCCACGCCAATCAACAACGGCTAGAATTTCAAATTCAAAGCCTTTATATTTGAAGTTGAAATTCTGGAGAACAATGAGGCTACATCGATAAAACACTCTCAAGCAATCAATCTCAAATTCAGACTCAAGACTTCAAACTGCTTGTGATTCTATATCACATCAACCCAACTTCGATTCAAGTATTTCTTATCGAGAGAAAGAAGATCACCCTGCTAGCTAGTAGTTTTCTAGTGGTAACGTAGAGGTAATCTGTTGTAAAGGGACACGACCCTTACTTCGTGGATAAGTATCCTTCTAGCTTTTATTGATACTTGTGACTCGTTCTCCACGAGTATAAAGAAGAAGAGTATCCTTGTAGTGGATAATCTGGTCTAGTTTTGATCAGATCGTGGACGTAGGGATTTCCCGAACCACGTTAAACAACTGTGATATTTATTTTTCTGCATATTTACTTTCAGTTGTTTATTATTACTAACTCCCTACACTTCCATATAGACTGCATCTCAATCAATCTGCTTTAACAATCTGATTAATCTTTAAGGTTTTCTATATAAGAGCTCTAACTAAATCCACCATATTTCAGCACACACACTCAATACTTAGGAATTAATAAGATCACTCTTATTATCGTCTAAATATTTCACTGTGGAGCAATCTGTTTGGATTGACCTGCCATCGATTTGTCTATCGATCTGGTCAGTCATCTGCCAAGCAATTTCTTGTTTAAGAATATCTTGAACTCTCTTATAATCAACCATGTAAACTGAAAAGTTTGTATTTGGTGTATTCCCCCCTCCCCCATACACCAAACCTTGCTCTTTCGGGACCAACAAGTGGTATCAGAGCATGGTTCATAAGACCATTGTTTCTGTTGCACAGGGTTAATACCTGTGTGGTCAACTTGAATTGATCTAGGAAAACCTACTTTCATTCACGTGCATACCATCTGCTATGAAATCTTCTGTTGTTAGGGCGTGCGAAGAATTCTCTATCCAAGGATATCGAGAATGGAGTTTCAGAATCAAAACAGCACTCAAAGCCCATCACTATCTGATATGGAAAGTAATAGAAGAAGATCCACTAGAGATCACTGAAGAAAAGACGGTAACTACTTCAACTGGAGTAACTACACAACAGATAGTTCCTAAAGATCCAAGAAAATATACTTCAGAGGAACGTCGCGAAGCCAATCTGGATGACATTGCTAAAGGAATCATATGTAGCACAGTCAAAGGCATACATCTGGCCAAAATCCAAGATCTGGATACTGCCAAAGAGATGTGGGAAGCCTTAAGAGACTCGTGTCTAGGATTTGAAGTCATGATTGAAAACAAGCTGTCTCTTGCCTGCAATAAATACGATGAATTCAAAATGAAACCAGGCGAGACCATTGAACAAATGAAAATGAGATTCACTGGAATCTTACTTGAGATATCAGCGTTCAATAAGAACAAATATACTCAAAGAGAGAAAAACATGAAAGTACTCAGAGCACTTCCACCTAGCTGGGAGATATACGCTGCAATGCAACCACTTCGTGCTGGCTTCAATGAACTCTCTACAGAAGTTTTATTTGATCATCTTGAAGGTCATGAATGTGATATCCAAAGAATTCATGGACTAGATCGTCTGTCCAAAAAGACAGAAAGTAGTTCAAAGAAGGACAAAGAAGTAGCCTTCAAAGCGAAGAGCAAAACAGATGAACCTTCTGATTCTACTACACCAGATGAAGAGAAGGGTTATGACAAACTACTAAAAGAGTTTGCAATGATTGCTAAACGTATGGACAAGATGGAAGTCAGATCGAAGAAATTCAGACGCTTCTACAAAGATAACAAAAACAAATTCTACAAGAAACGTGACAATGATCGATCTGATAGCAAGGATGAGTCAAAACAACAGACAGGTACATCCTCCAAAATATCTAACTCAAGAGATTATACCTGCTTTGGTTGTTGTAGAACAGGTCACTTCAAAATAGATTGCCCTGATCTGTCCAAAAGCCAAAGAGATGAGTTAAGAGCAAAACGAGATCGAAAACTCAAAGATGAACGCAAGGCCATGCTAGCTGAAGAAGAATCAAGCAGCTCGAGCCATTTTTCAGATAGCTCATCAGAGAATGATGAAGCATTCTATGCTAATCATGAAGAAAGCTGGGATGAATGCTATGTGGGACTAGACAACGGTCTGGATGAAGTTGAGGTAAATTCTTGCAATTCAAATTCCTCAAATGATAATGATCTGGAACAAGAAATAGAAGATAAATCTGAATACTCATGGGAAGAAGTTAATGAGATGTTCAAGAGTTATTCGAGCATCAAAAGACTATTTAGAGAAGTTGTGGAAGAGAATGATAGGCTGAAGAAATCTGAACAGATATTGAGTGCAACTAACACCCAATTCGTTGCCAAAGTAACTGATCTGGAAGAACAGATCAAAGGAAAAGATAGAGAGATTCATTCACTAAACTCAAAGATCAAAGATCTCATCAACAGAAATAACGTAGCTGAAGAAAGAATAAAGAAAGGCAAAGAAATGATCTACAAAAGTGATGAACGTGCAAAATTGCTAATTAGTCTGCAGCAAAAAGGCACATCTGGATTAGGATATCCAGGCCACTCAGAAAAATCTTCGGGAACCATAAGCTTCGTACCAGAGAGAAAGCAAATACCAAATCAAGTAATAGATCTGAAGAACAAGAAAGGTCGTCCACAGAAGATGATGATAAAAGAAACAGGGTACATAAAATACCACCAAACAAAGGGTCAACCAACTCACTACACTGAAGCAGATTATTTGCAGAAAAAGAATGTCAACAGGACATTACCCAACAAAAATGTCAACAATACAAAGAATATCAACGGGACATTACCCATTAAGAAAGGATTGAAGAATGATAAAGTAGAAAGATACCATCCATCTGAATTTCATTCCCTGTCTAGAGTTGATAATGATGGGAACACTATTACTTGCTACAAATCTGTTCCTAACCCAAAAATGTTCTGGATTCGAAAGGGAACATTTTCTAATAACCAAGCACCCAAACGTTGAAGGGTAGCTAAGTTAAATAATTGCAGGACCAGAAGACTGCAAGAAGAAACAAGATAGCAAGAGGAACAATCTGGATAATTGATAGTGGATGTTCGAAGCACATGACATGTGACAAGAACCTACTATCAGATTACGTTGAAAAGCCAGGACCTCAGGTCACCTTTGGTTTTAACTCAAAAGGATACACCAGAGGATATGGAAATGTAAAGGTTGGCAAGACTACCATCTCAAATGTATCATATGTTGAGGGTCTTAGCCACAAACTGTTTTCGGTTAGTCAATTCTGTGCAAATGGTAATTAGATCATTTTTGATACTAACAACAGTTTTGTGAAGAACAAGGAAGGAGATGAGATACTCCTTACCGGAAAAATTGCAGAACAGACTTTATATTTTCCAGTGGACAAACCAGATGAAGACTTGCTTAATCACTAAAACTGTATCAGAAACAATCTGGTTATGGCACAAGAGATTAAGTCACCTAAATTTCAAGTCAATCAACAGGATTGCCAAAGAAAAATTAGTGGAAGGTCTACCAGATCAAGTATATGACAAACATCATATATGTGACGCTTGTCAAGCTGGAAAGCAAACCAGATCATCCTTTACAAGCAAACCACTAAGCTGGAAAGCAAACCAGATCATCCTCTGTTGGGAACCCCACAAATTATTTTAAGTTTTGATGATGTTCTCTCGAAAACACATTTAGGATTATACATGTTCTGCATTGCTTCTATCTGGTATATGTATTTATATGTCAGGTAATCAACGCGAACAGAATGTTGCTCCAATAAGCTTCAAACAGAAGGTTGAACCAGAGAGTCTCTAACAGAAGGTTGATGAACACCAACGCAGCAGAAAAAAATGAAACAAGCTTCAACAGAAAGTACAAAACAAGCTTCAACAGAGAGCTTAAAACAAGTCTCGAACAGAAAGTTGGAGCAAGTCAACTTTAACAGAAAGTTGAAGCAAGTCTCAACCAGAAAGTTGAAACAAGTCTCAACCAGAAAGTTGAAGCAAGTCTCAACCAGAAAGTTGAAACAAAGTCTTAACCAGAAAGCTGAAGCAAAACAACTTTAACAGAAAGTTGAACCAGAAAGTTTCCGACAGAAAGTTGAAGAATGTCAACTGTAACAAAAAGTTGATTCAAGAGACTTAAACCAGAAAGTTGATAGATAGCAACCCAGACAGATTGAACCAGAAACACTTAACCAGAAAGTTCAATCAGATCAACACTCAAATACTGAAATCAGATGAAATGTCTCTGAAATCCCTAAGTCTCAACAAAGCCCTCGTGCCACAAAAGGAATAGAATCAATCAAGACCATAAAAGGAAAGCTATCTGTCAAACGATCTGCTTACCATATTTGGAAGATTCTGTCAAACGCATTAGAAGGAAAGAGGAGATAATCTTGGGATCCACTTTCCTTGATTGATGAAACCACATTTACGTCAAATCAATCAAGTTCAACGGTCAGAATTTCAAAATCTGCACCTATAAAAGCTCGGAACAAAGATTAGCAGAGGTGTACGTGAATAAGCTTGCTATATCATTTAAATCTACCCTGCCCAGAAATCATCTCATCCATCGAAGCATTTACTAAGAGAAGATTTCAACCAGATCGTGTTCCGAACCGTTCGTGATCATAATCACCCCTCGATTCAAGTCTGTCTTATCGAGAAAGGAAGGAGATTTTTGCTAGCTAGTAGTTTTCTAGTGGATTAACGTGAAGAAATCCTGTTTACAGTTGTTTTCTGTAAGTTGTAAAGGGACACGACCCTTATTCGTGCATAAGTTTCAATTAGGATTGTATTTGAAACTTGTGGCTCGTTCTCAGCGAGTATAAATAAGAAGAGTATCCTAGTAGTGGATATCTAAGCCAGTTTGGATTAGATCGTGGACGTAGGGGGTTTTCCCGAACCACGTAAAATAACTGCGTTACTTACTTTCTGCATTCTCATTTTAGTTTTTTTACTCACTATCTGTCATACTCACTCAAACTGCATTCTTAATCAATCTTATAAATTCTTGGTTAAGTTTTCTAAAGGTTTTCTAAACAAGAGCACCGACTAAGTCCACCATTATTCCGCACACAATACATTGTTGGAGAATAAGATTACTCTTACTTTCTGCTTTGTATTACACTCGAGAGAGATTCTGCTTGGACAGAACACGATTGATTAGATAATCGATCTGGTCTGACATATTGAGCAATCTGTAATACAGAAAGCTTAAATCTCTCCTTTTTAATTAGTCAAGTAAACTGAAAAGTTTGTGTGTTTGGTGTATTCCCCCCCCCCCCCCCATACACCAAACCTAGCTCTTTCGGGACCAACAAGTGGTATCAGAGCAGTGGTTCATAAGACCATTGTTTTGTTTCACAAGGTTAACACCTAGGTGGTCAACTTGAATAGATCTAGAAAATCTTTTTCATCATTTGCATCCTATCTGTCATTATGGAGTCATCTGTTATCAGGGCATGCGAAGAATTCTCCATCCAAGGCTACAAAGAGTGGAGTTTCAGAATCAAGATGTGTCTCAAGGCTCATCACTGCCTGATGTGGAAAGTAATTGAAGAAGGACCATTGGCCATTACTGAAGAAACAACTCGCATCACTGAAACAGGAGTTGTTAAAGAGGATGTACTCAAGGATCCCAGAAAATACACACATGAAGAAAGAAGAGAAGCAAATCTCGATGATTTTGCCAAAGGAGTTATTTCCAGCACTGTAAAAGGAGTCCATCTGGCTAAGATCCAAGATCTTGATACAGCCAAAGAAATGTGGGAAGCCTTGAGAGATCTCAGTCTAGGCTCTGAAGCAATGATTGAGAACAAGCTGTCTCTGGCATGTAACAAGTTCGATGAATTCAAGATGAAACCTGGAGAAACCATTGAACAGATGAAGAACAGGTTCATTGAAGTACTACTTGAAGTTTCTGCTTTCAAAAAGAATAAGTACACATAGAGAGAGAAGAATCTCAAGATTCTTAGAGCTCTACCACCAAGCTGGGAGATTTATTCAGCTATGCAACCTCTACGTGCTGATTTTAATGACTTGTCCGTAGAAGCACTATTTGATCACCTAGCTGTTCACGAATGTGACATCAGAAGAATACATGGACCAGATCATTCTACCAGCAAGAAGAACGAGAACAACTCAAAGAAAGAGAAAGAAGTTGCCTTCAAAGTGAAGTGCAAAGCAGATGAATCAGAACTATCTACCTCACCAGTAGAAGGAGGATACGACAAACTACTCAAGGATTTCTCATTGATTGCCAAGAGAATGGACAAAATGGAAATCAGATCAAGAAAATATCGAAGGTTCTACAAAGACAACAAAAGTAAATACCAGAAGAACAAAGAAGCAGAACGATCTGATGGCAAAACAGAAAGTAAAAGTAATAGCAAAATCACTAAACCTAATGACTATACTTGCTATGGTTGTGGCAGAATAGGTCACTTCAAAACAGATTGCCCTGATCTGTCCAAGAGTCAAAGAGAAGAATTAAGAACAAAAAGAGATCGTAAACTAAAATATGAGCGAAAGGCTATGCTCGCTGAACAAGATTCAAGCAGCTCGAGTCATTTTTCTGAAAGTTCATCTGAGAATGATGAAGCATTCTTTGCAAATGATGAAGAATGCTGGGATGAATGCTACGTTGGTCTAGACAACGGTCTTAATGAAGTTGAGGTAAATTCCTGTAACTCAACCTCTTCAAATGAAAATGGTCTGGAACAGGAAATAGAAGATCAAGATGAATATTCATGGAATGAGGTTAATGAGATGTTCAAGAGCTACTCAAGCATCAAGAGACTATTTAGAGAAGTTGTTGAAGAAAATGACGGATTGAAGAAATCTGAAGAGATATTGAGTAAAGCAAACACTCAATTTGTTGCTAACATAAACGATCTGGAAAGACAGATCAAAGGAAAGGACAGTGAGATGCATTCACTAAATTCAAAAGTGAAGGATCTTATCACAAGAAACAATGTAGCTGAGGAAAAAATCAAGAAAGGAAAAGAAATGATCTACAAAAGTGACGAACGTGCTAAACTGCTAATCAACATGCAGCAAAAGGGCACATCTGGATTAGGCTATCTAGGTCACTCAGAAAAATCTTCTGGAACAATCAACTTTGTACCAGAAAGGGAGCAAATACCAGATCAAGTTAAAAACTTGAAAAACAAGAAAGACTTTCCTCAAAAGATGATCTTGAAACAGACTGCAAATAGAAAATATCATCAAACAAATTAAGGGACAACCAGGTTATTACACAGAATCAGATCATGCTCAGAATGTCAACAGGACATTACACAAAAAGAATGTTAACCGGACAACACCTATTAAGAAAGGATTGAAGAATGATGGAATTGAGAGATATCATCCATCTGAGATTCATTCTATTTCTAAAGTTGATAATGAAGGAAACACCATTACCTGCTACTTTTCTGTTTCTAACCCAAAAATGTTCTGGATCCAAAAAGGAACATTTGCTAATAATCAAGCACCCAGACTATGAAGGGTAGCTAAGCTTTATTAATTGCAGGAACAGAGGAATGCAAGAAGGAACAAAGTAGCAAGAGGAACTATCTGGATAATAGATAGTGGTTGTTCAAAACACATGACGTGTGACAAGAACCTGCTATCAGACTACATAGAGAAACCAGGACCCCAGGTTACTTTTGAATGTAATTCAAAAGGATATACCAGAGGGTATGGAAACATCAAAGTTGGCAAGACCACCATCACAAATGTATCATATGTTGAGGGTCTCAGTCACAATCTGTTCTCTTTACCAAAACGGTATCAGAAACTAGTTGGCTATGGCACAAAAGACTAAGTCATCTTAACTTCAAGTCAATCAATAAGATTGCTCGAGAGAAACTAGTCGAAGGATTACCAGAACAAGTATATGACAAGAACCATATCTGCGAAGCATGTCAAGCTGAGAAACAAACCAGAACATCATTCCCTAGCAAATCTGTTCAATCTTCTACCAGAGTCTTAGAGTTACTACATTTAGACTTATTTGGTCCAGTTAAGCCATTAAGTATAAATGGTAGAAAATACACTCTGGTCATCATTGATGATTATTCAAGATTCACATGGGTAATCTTCTTACATAAGAAGAAAGAGTCATTGGAAAAGCTGCCAAATTTCCTCAACAAAATCACCAAGAAAAAGGAAGTTTCTGTTACAACCATCAGAACAGATCGTGGAACAGAATTCCTAAACCAGAAGATTGAGGACTACTGCAACCAGATGGGAATCACACATCAGACATCTGCTGCCAGAACACCTCAACAGAATGGGGTAGTTGAAAGAAGAAACAGATCATTAAAAGAAGCAGCTCGCACCATGCTCAATGCAACCAGATTACCAAAGAAATTCTGGGCAGAAGCCATCTATACGGCCTGCTATACACAAAACAGATCAGTGGTCACCATTAGACATGGGAAAACACCATACGAAATCTGGAACAACAGAAAACCCAGGATACATTACTTTCGTACTTTTGGCTGTTTGTGTTACATCCATATTAATGGGAAATCTCAGTTAAGAACTTTTGATAGCAAAGCTGACCCTGGAATATTCTGAGGATATTCAGATGTTAGTAAAGCTTATAGGGTTTATAACAAGAAGTCTCATGTTGTGGAGGTAACACCTCATATTGTCTTTGATGAATCTTTTATCAATGACAGAGAGTTAGGTGATGAACATACACAAGATCAGAACAATAATAAGAGCAAAGAAGGAATATTGCTAGAAGATATTCTTATTTGGAATACAACAGAAGATAACGAAATAGATGTTCCATCTAATGCTGAAGCAGTAAGCTCACAGCAAGGGGGAACAGAACATGTTATTCTGGATCGTGACAGAACAACAACTCTACCAGAAGATAATCAGCCAGAAGGAGAAGAGAATGTAGAACAACCTCAAAATCAACCAGAAGAATCTAGAGATACAAATGGTTGGATTAATAATCAAGAAATTGAAGAACCAGAAGTTGAAAATCCATTTCGAGCATCTTCAACATCACACCCTGAATTTGAGGAACCAACAGATCAACCTGATCCCGAGATATCAGAAGAAGAGATAAACAGAAGAAGAAAATGGATACAAGACCATCCACCAGAACAGATTGTTGGGAACCCATCAGATTGTGTGAAAACCAGAAGAATGCATGGAGAAAGTGCCTTATTAAGTTGCTATCTGTCTCGCATAGAACCATCTGATGTGTTGGTCCCGAAAGAGCAAGGTTTGGTGTATGGGGGGGGGGAATACACCAAATACTAACTTTTCAGTTTTACTTGACAGTTTAGATAGAGAGCTTAAGCT
>JAPKLX010000223.1:31201-125838 GCA_026898415.1 Leonotis leonurus
CTGTTTGAGACTCTCTGGTTTAACTTTCTGTTGAAGTTAACTTGCTGGTTTCAGCTTTCTGGTTTAGCGTTCTGTCTGTGTCTTGCTGGCTTGAGATTCTCTGGTTTAGCCTTCTGCTTTGAGACTTGCTGGTTTAACTTTCTGTACAAGACATCTTCCTTCTTTCTGGTTGAATTGGTTTCGACTATCTGGTTGAACATTTGCTGGACACTTTCTGGTTGAAGTGCTTTTCTGTTGATGTCTAGCTGCTGGAGTTTATAAACAGCTAGTTGTCCATCGATCTGCTATTGATCTTCTATCGATCTGTCCTCGTTAAGAATGCTTGCATATATAATATTATGCATATATATAATATGGTTTCGCATCATCAAAACATATAAATAATGATTTCCACAATCATCAAAAAGGTTCCCAACATGATGCATATGAAGCTCTACAAGATGCAGATTGGATAACGGCAATGTAGGAAGAACTCAATGAGTTCAAAAGAAACGAGGTCTGGTATCTCGTGGACAGACCCAAACACCAAGGAGTCATAGGTGTAAAATGGGTGTTCAAAAATAAATGAGATGAAAATGGTGAAATAGTCAGAAACAAGGCCAGATTAGTAGCTAAAGGCTATAATCAACAAGAAGGCATCGACTTTGACGAGACTTTCGCACCGGTTGCCAGATTGGAAGCTATCAGACTATTCCTTGCATATGCAGCATACAAGAAATTCAAAGTGTACCAGATGGATGTTAAAAGTGCATTCCTAAATGGTATACTTGAAGAAGAAGTATATGTTGAACAACCACCTGGTTTTGAAGAAGGAAATCCAGACCAGAAAGTATACAGATTAGCTAAAGCTGTCTATGGATTGAAACAAGCATCCAGAGCGTGGTATGAAACGTTGTCAACATTTCTGCTGGAATCAGGCTTCAGAAGAGGTTCTGTTGACAAGACACTGTTTGTCATCAAAGTTAAAGAACATATCCTTTTAGTCCAGATATATGTCGATGACATAATCTTTCGATCTCAGTCTCCTTATCTATGTGATAAATTTTCAGAACTAATGAAAAATAAATATCAAATGTCCATGATGGGCGAGATGAATTTCTTTTTAGGTTTGCAGGTCAAATAGAAACCAGATGGTATCTTCATAAATCAAACAAAGTACATCAACGATCTGCTGACCAAATTTGGGCTCAAAGACAGTAACCCAGTGAAAATCCCAATGCAAACCAACGGGAAGATAGATCCAGATCCAGAAGGCAAACCAGCAAACATAACACAATACAGATGCATCATTGGCTCACTACTGTATCTTACTGCAAGTCGACCAGATATCACATTTGCAGTGGGAGTATGTGCCAGATATCAAGCTAACCCCAAAGAATCACATATGGAAGCTGCCAAAAAGATACTTAGATATCTTAAAGGAACAACTCACATTGGCCTCTGGTATCCACATGACGATAATTTTGAATTAACAGGCTACTCCGACTCAGATTATGCAGGTTGCAAACTGGACAGAAAGTCTACTTCTGGAACGTGTCAGTTTCTTGGAAACAAGTTGATATCTTGGTTCTCAAAGAAACAAACATCTGTCGCCACATCAACAACAGAAGCAGAATATATGGCTGCTGGAAGTTGTTGTGCACAAATCCTATGGTTGAAACAGCAACTAAGAGACTACGAGATCGAAGTAAAGGAGATACCCATATTCTGTGACAGTTCAAGTGCAATTGCAATAACACTGAATCCAATACTTCATACAAGATGCAAACACGTTGATGTGAGACATCATTTTATCAGAGATCATGTAGAGAGAAAGCACATCCAGATCGAGAAGATTCACACGGATATCCAACGTGCTGACATTCTGACTAAAGCCTTACTAGAAGAAAGATTTAAGATGCTATGTGGAAAGCTTGGATTACTAAGTCTGGGTGATAAAACAACAGAAGGTTACCAGAAAGTTAACAACAGAAGGTTACCAGAAGGTTAACAACAGAAGTTTACCAGAAAGTTAACAACAGAAGATTACCATAAGGTTAACAACATATGATCTACCAGAAGATTACAATGCCCAGATTGAAGAAAATGCCACGTGGAAAATATTTCTTAATTGCTAAGTCAAGGGGGAATTTTCAATGAAACTGAAACGTCTTAGAGATATGACGTCAATTCGTACAATCAATATCCGAGATTACAGTCTACAAAGTTATTTTTTTTCAACCTAGATTTACTAAAATCCTCTATTTAAGTAATTATTAGCTCACCTTTGGAAACTGTGATCGAGAAAATCCCTGCAAGAACAGGAAAAAGGAAAGTTGCAGTGGAAAGAAAGATACGCACACGCTCGCCTACAACCCTAGGATCTAGCGCGTTTATCACACGCAGGGAAAGGCGGCAAAATAAAAGGAAGAAGCGGGAAAATCTAAAAAAAAGGGAAGATATTCATCCAACCCTTCACTTATTTACCGTCTTAATCTATGCCAATTATTATATATATGCGATGTCTCTCTCTGAACTGTTCACCTTCACTTTCATTGCACTGAGCACTACTCTCCTTAAGCACTTAAGATTATCTCAACTTGATTTCTCTGCAAAACTCTTCCAAAACATCTTACGTTTGATCATGGCACCCCAAACTTCATTGTTTCTTCAACATGTGGCTGAGGTTCAAAAATTTCTTTCGCCTGAACCCTATGCTGTGCTTGATACCCATGGATTTCGCAAACTTGAAGAAATTTTTGCCCTGGTTACTCGTTGCAAAGGTTCATGAGTTTATTAAATCTTCCTTATATCTGCAATATGTTTCTAGTTTTGCTCTAAATTTTCTATATGAACTGCTTAAAATGTCTCATCACTGTTTATTAACTGTTTAAATGTGAACATCCATGCTTGTTCATATAAACTGATGAATATACATATATTTGCTCTATATGTTCTTATGATTTTAGGCTTCTGCAATATTGTCACCTCCCGCCCCAACATGTTCTTGGGAAAACAAGTGGCTACATTCTACTTGACATGGCAGAATGATAAACATGGTTTTGAAGCAAATGTGTTGATGCCAATCGGCGATAGAACCAGCAAAACACCATACAACGTCATCCAAATGATCAACCAGGCATATCGGTTGAAAGACGAAGGTCTGAGTTTGGACGACATCACTCATCAACAACTGCAAGAGGCAGTAGAAATTATGATGGTCACACCCATCTCATATACTGGAAGGATGTTTCAGCGGTCTCTACTCCAACCAGGTTTCAAGTTGCTGTTAGAATTAGTTCAGAGAATTTTTCTCAACCACAGTGGATCATATGATCAAGTCACACCTGAGAAATTCCGAATTCTCACGGCAGTTGTTCTCAACCTCCGAGTCAACTGGAGCCGAATCCTGTTTGAGTTGATGGCTAAGGAAGCTAAACTGGTGACTTATACCAAGGATAGCAAAGGCAGAGGAACTTCAGTGGAAGTTAAGAGAAATCTCCGACATTCCACCAAAATCAGCCTGATGGTGGAACGATATTTCAAACAGCAAGTGTGGTCTTTATTAGAAAACGTTTGCAAATCTTAACCGAATAGTTTAATAGATTGATTAAGAATGCAGATTATATGGACGTGCTGGTTAGTGAATAAACAAATGAAAGTAAATATGCAGAATATAAATAACACAGTTGTTTACGTGGTTCAGGAAACCCCCTACGTCCACGGTCCAATCCAAACTGGATTAGATATCCACTACTAGGATACTCTCTTCTTTATACTCGCTGAGCCAGATAACTACCAGCCACGTGGATATTAAATTAATATTTCTTATTAATATTCCCACTACTTGATTAAGGGGGAAAGTCAACAATATACGGCGACCATATCAACCTAATCATAGTATATATATCTAATTACTGACATATATATGCCAAATCTTTGAAGAGATGTCCAGGAGAAGGAGATGGATACAAGATAATCATCCTCCTGAACAGATTGTTGGGAACCCATTAGATCGAGTGAGAACCAGAAGAATGCATGGAGAAAGCGCACTTCTTAGTTTCTATCTATCACGCGTTGAACCATCTGATTCTTATGAAGCACTCAAAGATGCAGACTGGGTTACGGCTATGCAAGAAGAACTCAACGAGTTTAAAAGGAACCAAGTTTGGTATATCGTAGACAGACCAAAGCATCAAGCAGTGATAGGTGTCAAATGGGTATTCAAAAATAAACGAGATGAGAATGGTGAAGTAGTCAGAAATAAAGTCAGACTAGTTGCAAAAGGATATAGTCAACATGAAGGTATTGATTTTGATGAGACTTTTGCACCAGTTGCCAGATTGGAAGCAATCAGACTATTCCTAGCATATGTAGCATACAAGAAATTCAAAGTGTACCAGATGGATGTTAAAAGTGCATTCCTAAATGGTATACTTGAAGAAGAAGTATATGTTGAGCAACCACCTGGTTTTGAAGAAAGAAATCCAGACCAGAAAGTATACAGATTAGCTAAATCTGTTTATAGATTGAAACAGGCACCCAGAGCATGGTATGAAACTTTATCAACATTTCTACTGGAATCAGGTTTTAAGAGAGGTTCTGTTGAAAAGACACTGTTCGTCATCAAAGTCAAAGAACATATCCTTTTGGTCCAGATATATGTTGATGATATCATTTTTGGGTCACAATCTGCTTTTCTGTGTGGCAAATTTGTTGATCTAATGAAAAATAAATATCAAATGTCCATGATGGACGAAATGAATTTCTTTCTAGATTTACAGGTGAAGCAGTTACCAGATGGTATCTTTGTGAATCAAGTAAAGTACATTAACGATCTGGTCACCAAATTTGGAGTAAAAGACAGTAAACCAGTCAAAATCCCAATGCAGACCAATGGGAAGATAGATCCAGATCCAGAAGGCAAACCAGCGAATATAACACAATACAGAGGCATTATTAGCTCACTACTGTATCTTACTGCAAGTAGACCAGATATTACATTCGCAGTTGGAGTATGTGCCAGATTCCAGGCCAATCCCAAAGAATCACATATGGAAGCTGTCAAAAAGATACTTAGATATCTTAAAGGAATAGTTCACATTGGACTCTAGTATCCGTGTGACGACAACCTTAAGTTAACAGGCTATTCTGATTCAGATTATGCAGGATGCAAATTGGACAGAAAGTCTACTTCAGGTACATGTCATTTTCTTGGAAACAAATTGATATCTTGGTTGTCAAAGAAACAGACATCCGTTGGCACATCAACAACAGAAGCAGAATACATGGCTGCTGGAAGCTGTTGTGCACAAATTATATGGTTGAAGCTGCAACTAAAGGATTACGAGATAGATGTAAATAAGATACCTATATTCTGTGACAGTTCAAGCGCTATAGCAATAACACAGAATCCAGTACTCCATACAAGGTGCAAACATGTTGATGTGAGACATCATTTTATTAGAGATCATGTGGAGAGAAAGCATATACCGATCGAGAAGATTCACATAGATGTGCAACGTGCTGATATTTTGACTAAAGCTCTACCAGAAGAAAGATTCAAGATGCTATGCGGAAAACTTGGATTACTTAATCTGGATGATAGAATGAAGTCAATACCAGATTGATAAAACCAGAACGCGTAGCACAAAGATACAGAATGTCAACCAGAAGGACAAACCAGATTGACAAAGCAGAATGTCAACCAGAAGGACAAAACAGATTGTCTGCCAGATTGACAAGACAGAATGTCAACCAGAATGACAAACCAGAATGTCAACCAGAAGGACAATACCAGATTGTCTAACAGAAGGACGATACCAGATGAGAACAGAGGTTTTGAGTGCCTAAACTAGCACAGAAGAAGACTTGACACGTGGAAATTATTTCCTATAAATAATCACTTGTCAAGGGGGAATTTGAAAATTTGAAGCGTATTAGAATTAAGACGTCACTAATTTACCGCCTATTTACAGTCTGCAAAGTTATTTTCTAATCTAGATTTACTAAATCTTCTATAATCGTGATGATTAGCACACCTTTGGAAACTGTGATCGAGAAAATCTCTGCAAGAATTAGGACAAGGAAAGTTGCAGTGGATAGGAAGATACGCCCACTCTCTCCTACAACCCTAGGATCTAGCGCGTTCATCAAACGCAAGGAAAGGCGGCAAACAAAAGGCTGAAGCGGGAAAACCTAAAAATGGAGACTTCCATCCAACCCTTCAATTTTTTATCCTTTTCATCTGTGTCGTTGATTATTTTCTTATATATATGTGTTGTTCATACACTTAACTATTCACCTTCACTTACATCGCATTGAGCACTACTATACCTAGCACTTAAGAATTTCCCAGATTTGATTTTTTCTGCAAACTCTTTCAAAGCTTCTTGTGTGTGATCATGGCACCTCAAACTTCCTTGTTTCTCCAACATGTGGCTGAGGTTCAGAATTTTCTTTCCCCTGAACCTTACGCAGTCCTTGATACTCACGGGGTTTCACAAACTCGATGAAATTTTTGCCATGATTACTCGTTGCAAAGGTTTTTAAGTTCTTAAATTCTTCATCTGTATCTTAATATGTGCTCTGTATACGGTTTATATTTTCTTTTTCTGGGAAAGTGCTCTGAATGATATGTATTAACTGTACATGTGCTTGGGATATTCATACTTGATAATGACATAAACTGATAAATATACATATATGTTCTCTATATGTTCTTGTGCTTATAGGATTCTGCAACATTGTCACTTCACATCCCAACATGTTCTTGGCGAAGCAAGTAGCAACCTTTTATCTGACATGGCAAAGTGATAAGAATGGCAATGAAGCCAACGTGTTGATGCCCATAGGGGACAGGACCAGCAAAACAACCTACAATGTCATAGCAATGATTAACTAGGCATACCGGTTGAAGGATGAGGGACTGACATTGGACGAAATCACCCATGACCAACTTCAAGCAGCAGTGGAGATGATGATGGTGATACCCATTGCATATACTAGAAGGATGTTTCATCAATCTCTACTACAACCTGGGTTCAAGCTCACTTTTGAACTGGTCCAAAGAATTTTTCTCAACTACAGCAAATCTTATGACCAGGTGACTCCGGAGAAATTCAGAATTCTCACGGCTGTTGTACTCAATCTTAGAGTCAATTGGAGCCGAATTCTATTTGATTTGATGGCTAAAGAAGCCAAGTTGGTAACCTACACCAAAGACAGTAGAGGAAGAGAAGTTTCAGTGGAAGTTAGGAGGAATCTGCGCCACTCCACCAAAATCAGTCTAATGGTGGAAAGATTCTTCAAACAACAAGTTTGGGAGAATGTTGTGAAGTTCAACACAAGTCTTACCATACCCAAGGATCAGCATCAGATTGAGATGTCCATGGGTTTGACTCCAACACTCTTCAACAAAACTACTGATGAAGTGCATCACGCTGTACTTCTTGAGATGGGAAGTTCAAATCCAACATGGATGCCACCTATCAAAGGTGTGGAAAAACAAAAGGGAAAAGCAACCAAGGAGAAAGTTGTGAAAGAGAAAGCAGCACGAAGATCAACAGTAAAAAGAGGCAGTTCTGTTGATACAGAAACTTCTGCTTCTCAGCCTAAGCAGAAGAGGCATAGACTGAGGAAGGTTCAAGAATCCTCACCACCACCAGAAGCAGCAACAGAACACTCTTTGCCAGAACAATTCGAACAAGTCAGAACAGAACAAGGAGAGGAAGCATCACAAGCTGAGGTAGCACCAACAGAGGCTCCACAAACAGAACCAGTATTTGTGGAACCAGAAACCAGCTACAATCTGAACCAGGAGAAGGACTTTTCTCCCGCCAGAACACCAACACCCTCACCTAGCATAATGCAGAAAATAAGTGAGGAGGAGGAAGAGGCAGAATCAACTGATGAGGAAGATGAGAGGAAACGCTAGGCAGAGGGCGTTATTAACTTGTTGGAGAGTGAAGCAGATCACTCTGTACTGTAAGAATTCCCATGTATTCATCTTTTGCCAGAAAGTCTGGGAGCTGCTAAGCGTGTGAAATTCTACTTGCTGGTCAAGGACAGCGAGTATTACATTTTCGATGCGCTGCTCCAGATCAAAACCATAGAAGATTTGAAAAAGGAAGAAGCCACTCTACTCAACCTACTTCAAGCAAGCAGCGTCAGCGAAGTCAGAACAGAATACCCTCAACTCATCCTTGCGCTCATGAAGCATGAGGCAAGACTTTTGAAGATCGATCTGAAATCATTTTATTCAGATAAATGAATTTCTTCTTGAGTGTACCAAACGAAGTCATCAAACAAAAGGTCCAGATGGAGAAGCCCTACCAATCAGAACAACAACCTCCACCACCAGAAACTGAACAACCCAAGAAGACATCAAAGAAAATTCCTATCATCAACCTTGATCCAGTTGATGACACCCTAGTGGGCCAGACAGTTGATGGAGAACCAAGTAATGACTTGTACACTCCGGGGGTAGCACAAAAGCTAAAAAAGAATGTTAATTTCTACAAGATGGAGGAGTTATTGGAGAGAGAAACCAGACCCTTCAACAATTATCAAATCGACAACCTGATCACTCTTCGGGTTGAAGATTACATGACAGACACTTGCAACATGCTACAAGAAAAGGCTACCCAGATACTTTCTGATTTCAACCAGCACCAGAAAGATTATGTCAATGACATGGATCTTGACATTCGCAGAAAGCTCCGCACAGTCCAGAAAGAGCTTGACAAGAAGATAGATGATGATCCTCTGGCAAATGAAGTAGATCAAGCTAAACTTACCCTTCCTATGGAAGGAGCAGAAGAACAAGCACAGAAGGCCACCACATTGGTTGCTGACCTTCTGGCCAAACAACAGAAGACCATCGATGCCGCAATTGAACAGAAGGCTGAACAACTCACTGCCGAGTTGAAGGAAGCAGCTGCTCTGTCCATACATTCCCAATTTGCTACTTTTGAGAATGTAAAATTTGTGGAACTGATGAAGCAACATCAAATGGAAGTCTTGGATGATCTGCTCTATCTGAATCCTGAAGAATTTGAGCATCAAAGCACTCGGATATCTGCAGTAGAAGAATTACAAGAAACATATGATAGAACAATCGCCACGATGAACACCAGGCTTGAACAGAAACTGAATGCGACTGATCAAACAGTCAATCTGATACTTGGGTTCAAGGCTGATGCTGAGTAAAAGATGGACCAGATGAATGACGAGATAGCCTCACTTCACACACTCATCAATTCCCTCTTTGATGATGTCGAAAAGGGGGAAATCTCGGGAGGCCAGGGTGGCAAGAGCATAGCAAAAGAGAAAGAAACAGAAGAGGCCGAAAAAGAAGCAGAAACACCAGTGGTAGTGGCTGTGATGGGACAATCAGTGAAGGAGAGGCCTACTACACCGCCAAGGCCAGATCCCACCATTTTTGAACCAGGACAGGCTCAACCTGAAGTCCATACACAGAGGCAGCAGAGCCAATCCCAAGACAAGGGCAAAAAGCCAATAGATGAGGGAGAACAGATAGCCGAACTGCTGCTGTTTGGAATGAACATGGAGCAAGCTTGTGATCCAGTATTCAGAGCGCAATTTTACAAAGAACAAGCAGAAAGGGAGAGAAAAATAGCTGCTCAAGAGGCAAAGGAGAAATCGTTCCAAATGACGTTCTCTCCACCATCCTCAGCAGAACGTTCACAACAGCAGTCCTCTCAATCAACCACCCAATCCAGGAAGAAGAAAAAGAAAACCTTCTCGTGGAATCTGTCTTTAAAGAAGCAGACACCCACTGATGCATGGATTCCAGAAGGTGACCAAAACGACTGGGAAAAGGTCAAACAAGGGTTTATATTGAGTAGATATTTTCTTAAGGAGCCAACCTACTCTGAATTGACACCAGATGAAGATTTCAATAGATATCTGGAGAACTTTAGCGACCAGAACTTGGTACAAAGGATCAGAAAAGCTGCTTCAGAGGCCAAAATCAAGATCAAAGCTCCAGAAAAGGAATATATGGTGTGACCAACGATCCCAGGAAGTAATATTCCAGACAAGACCTATATCCTCAATTACATCAATCAATTAGCCAAAATCAAAGGATACAAGATTGACAACCACGATCCGAATTACGCCAGGGTGAGAGATGGAATCTATGAAAGCATCCAGCTGGTCTCTGATGCCCAGTGAGAGAAGATGAAGAAAGGAGGAGCATCCAGATGGTTTCCATAAAAATCTTTATCCTGTCTGTTTTTGACTTTTGTCTCTCCGTCTTCCACTTGTATTCGTCAACTCATATTAATAAATGTGGTTTTTCTGAGGAAAAAATCTCATTGTCCAGAAACTTACATTTCTGATCTTGATTTTTATATAAACTTAAATAACAATCTGCTAACCTCATCAGAACATGCTATATGTTTTACTTTGGTTATCTTTTAAAGTGTGGTTTCGACATCATCAAAAAGGGGGAAATTGTTGGGAACCCCATAAATAACTTAAGTTTTGATGATGTTCTCTCGAAAACACACTTAGGTTTGTTCATGTTCTGTGTTACCTCGATCTGCTCCATATGTAACAGAACACTAACATATAAAGTGTATCTGATAGGAGAACGGATTTTTCTCTGATTTCTTAAGATGTCCTATCTTGCTTCAACCTTTATAATCATTCTGTTTTTAGTCAGTCAAAAGGACCGGAACGTTAAACAGACAGAAGCAAGCAGAAAGATTCAACAGAACTATCCTTTGTTCTCAACCAGATAGTTGAACTAGATCATCTCAACTAGATAGTTGAACCAGATCATCTCAACCAGATAGTTGAACCAGATCATCTCAACCAGATAGTTGAACCAGATCAATTCAACCAGATATTCCAACCAGATCAACTCAACCAGAAAGTCGAACAAGATCATCTCAACCAGATAGTTGAACCAGATCAACTCAACCAGAAAGTGGAACCAGATCAACTCAACCAGAAAGTTGAACCAGATCAGCGCAACCAGAAAGTTGAACCAGATCAACGCAACCAGAAAGTTGAACCAGATCAACACTTAAGAATGGAAACTAGATGATATCGACTAAAGTGTCTGTGAATCGCCAAAACTACGCCTTTCGTACCATAGAAGGAAGAGAATCAATCAAGACAAGAAAAAGGAAAGCAGTATCTGTCAAACGATCTGCTTACCATACTTAGAAGATTCTGTCAACCTCGTTAGAAGGCAAGAGGAGACAAATTAGGGATTCACTATCCTTGATTGGTAAATCATATTTACTTCAAACCAATCAAAGCTCAACGGTTAGAATTTCAAATTCTACACCTATAAAAGCTCGGAACAACGACTGGCAGAAATGTAAGAAAGTTAGAGCAATATACATATTCAAGATCATCTACTATCTGCAAGCAGTTACTCTACCCAGAAATCATCTCAATCATCGAAGCATTTACTGCGAGAAGATTTCTACATACCAGATCGTGTTCCGAACCGTTCATGATCGTAATCACACATCGATTCAAGTCTGTCTTATCGAGAAAGAAAGAAGGAGATCTTTGCTAGCCAGTAGTTTTCTAGTGGATTAACGTGAAGAGATCCTGTTTATAGTAGTTTTCTGTAAGTTGTAAAGGGACACGACCCTTATTCGTGCATAAGTTTCTACCAAATCGTGTCTGAAACTTGTGGCTCGTTCTCAGCGAGTATAAATAAGAAGAGTATCCTAGTAGTGGATGTAGGGGGTTTCCCGAACCACGTAAAATAACTGTGTTATTTACTTTCTGCATTTTATATTCCAGTTGTTTTATCCTCCAACAGTCATTCAAATCTGCACTCTTAATCAATCTGCTAAATATTTGATTAAGTTTTCAAAAAGGTTTTCTAAACAAAGAGCACCGACTAAGTCCACCATTTTCCGCACACAACACTCTGCTAAAGAACAAGATCACTCTTGATCTCTGCCTAGTGTTATTCACTCTAGAGATTCTATTTGGACAGAACGAGAACAATCTGATAATCAATCTGGTCTGTCATTATAGCGATCTGCCTTACAGAAAGCTTAAATCTTTCTTACCTAATTAGTCAAGTAAACTGAAAAGTTTGTGTTTGGTGTATTCCCCCCCCCCCCCCCTACACCAAACCTTGCTCTTTCGGGACCAACAGATCTTCTTTCCTTCTTCGCACAGTGATTGATTCTCCTTCCAATACTTGATCTCTAATTGATATATTTTCCATTTTCGAGAGATCTGCTGATGTGGCAAGTGATTTGGAATTCTCCTAAGTATATCTAGACATTTTAATTGTATGTCAAATAACTAGATTGATCTGGTTCTGGCTCACTACATAGGGCATGAACTGGTTGGGGCAGATTGACATCGATCTGGTCAAAGTCAAGGTTGTTCAAGAAATGCTCCAAAGCATGGTTGTAGTCTCTGTGAATGATTTCTCAGCAACCAAATTGAGTGGCCATCGATCAGAAATTAAATTTGTGTGGGGTTCCCAACAACGCTATGCTGCTCACGCACCTGCGCGCTCCGCGCCGTTTCCTCTGTGCGCCAGCACCCGCCTAGCGCTGTGTCGCGGCCGCGCACAGGAGAGGAGCGAGCAGGCGCAATCCCTACTTGGGCGTTGGTACCGCGCGATGCGCGCGCCCTGCGCTCAGTGCACACTCGTGGGGGGGGGTTGCGCGATGTAGCGGCCCGGTTCCGGCCTCTATTTTTTCATCTTGTTTTTCGTGCAGATTTATCTCCCACTCAAATTACATAAAACATGAAATCACATGAAAATAATCTAATCTATCTAATCTAACATGGTTAACCCCCGTGTGATTATAATTAAGACTCAAACTGGGCACCAAAAAACAAATTAAACGAATAAACTCGGTATTAAATCAAATAAGCCACATAATTCATAGATATATGCTTGAATTAAATCTAGCAATCCTAATATCAATTACGATTACATGAAAATAAGAGAATTAAAATCCAATTTATACAATAAATTAAAATCCTGTGACCGACACTGATAGCAACTAATAGAACCTGTATGAGGGGCTCATAAATCCGCAGGATCCCAGGTTTAATAAATCATATAAATAATTAGCTTCTAACCTATTCTAGATCTACATTTGGGTGGATAATAATCTATCAAACCTTTGCTAGAGAAAAGAATGAAAAACTAAGATTTGGAATACCCAATATTTTTGAAAATTGAGAGAATAAAATCTCTCAAGTGGCTGATTTTTCCAACTGTAGAAGCTATGAAAATCGGCCCCTTCATCTTCTATTTATAGATATTTTGGGCTAGGTTAGGGCTTCAAAGGTGAATGGATAAGACCCACTAATAATAGAATGTAATCTCACGTTTATCTCTAACAAATTCATCTATTATTCAAATTAGTTAGAATTTGAATAATTCAAAATTAATTTGACTAAGTAAAAATGATAACTTAATTTAATTAATTTTGAAGTCATTTTGACCTAATTAAATTTAATTAATTGTCTTGGTCTAAACTTAGATTTAAATTAATTATTACATTAAGTTAATTTAACTCTCAAATTAATTACTCTATGGAGATGTAATAAAGTATAATTCTATTATAAATATTTATCGACTCCACTATAGGATAAATATTGAATTCTCTTAATCCATTCAAATTATAGATGTAACCCTTTTTGTCATTAATTATTTCTCGCGTTTAAGATTTACTAAATCCATTAATTAATTGAGTTTGTTGACAACTCATAATTAATTAATATATTTATTCATGAGTAATCCGCTTCAGACTTTGATTATTGCATATGGAATAAATTCCAACCGGCCGAGTTACTTATGCAACAAATATTTCTGAACGCCTCACGTGAATTTAATAAACTTGTGTCACCGAGATGCAATTTCATGCGATTTACAATCGAGCACTTCTCGCTAAACTAATCACTACTACTCAAGACATCACTTTGTGGGGTTATGAAAAATCCGCAAGTGAAGATGAATCAAACAAGTGTTTAATCCGTCTTATAGCTTGTTATCATGACAAGTCTCTTATATAAGAGATTTTTGAATTCCATTATATTAAATATTTGATAATCCTGAAGATTATCATAAGAATGAACATTATAATATTTACGATGACAATATTTAGATTATTGGCTCCAGAAGAGCTTAATATATTAAAAATTATCTCTATGCAGCGATTGAACATAAACACTCAACTATGGCACAATTAATTCAAATTACTTCTTAGGTCGGTGTTTTAGAATATTCAATTCTTGTAGCAGCCACCGCTTCGAATCCTTCTCCTCTGCCATTTTTTGCTCCATATTTTGGGTGTGCGGGGAAATTATTTTCACATTATAAAAGCTATCTAATATTATGTTGCGAAAAATTAAAAAAGACCAAAATTATTTTCACATTATAAAGGCGTGAATGTTTGGGCCATCCCCTTATAAAATTAGTGTGTGATATATGTAAATCATTTCCCATCTGCTATTTATTTATCATTACCAAAACGTACCGAACAAATTATAGAAAAATAAGTTCATACTCCGTCGAAAAGAATTATCTATATTCAATAATTGAGGATCAAAATTTAAATGGTACATTTATTTCCTGATCCAAGTAAAATAATATTTCCGACATTAGGGGGAGATAATATGATGAAAGAATGCCATGAAAATCTTGTTGGATTTAATTGATTAAAATACACACACTAATGAATATGAACTATAAGTTCAATATATTCTTAACTACCAAATGAGTGATTAAATCTTTTATGACAATTATAAATGCACCATTAAGAATCGAAAATCTCTTAATGAGATCATCTCCTATATGCTATAAGCATAATATTAGAAGTGTGAGATAAGTATATCTCTGAATGAGATCATCTCCTGTATGCTAGAAACATAATACTAGAACGTGAGATATGTATTGGTGCTAAGAAAAATTATAACCCGCGTAATACAAAATTAATCACTCCACTTCAAAACCCTCTTGAAGAGGATTGTCTTGAAGACAAGAATCACAGTACATTCGCACGTGCACTAAATAATAATAATACTGTGATTACGGAACGACCAGAGCCAAATATCATGGGAAATGTAAGAAATCTGGTTTAAATAGAAATTGACTTGAAATTTATCAATATAAGGAGAGTAATAAAAATATCATAGTTGTCGACAAAAAAATTTCCCTCAAGAATTGCTTGCAAATTGATTATTTGGATCCAAAAGTAAAATTGATAGAACAGTGCCAGAAACACTAAATAAAGTTAAAAGAGTAATTGAGGCAGAGTTAACTCGCTAAATAGACAAATGTCTTTTATAGTACATGCACAAAGGAATGTGGTCTCAGTAAGACACATATTATTGTATAATTAGAAATAAATAATGTGGTCCAAGTAGGACACAAATGAGTCCAATTGAGTGCTTGTACAAAATGATAAATGAAATGAATAAATTGGTGATGAATTAAGCGATGTTGACTCAAGAATTTTAGCAGAAATCCTAAATTAATTACATATACACTCCCGTTAAACTGAACTGTTCCGTTATCAAATATGTATGGCACTAATCATGGATAAAAATATCAATTTAGTATAAGTCGTGACTATAATTTTGCAAAAAGTCACTAGACAAATATCTTATGAGAGTCCCAGATGGGCATGATAGTTCCTATAATTAGGAAAAATAAATTTTCATAAATAAGATCACTATATGTTTTATTATAGTTGAAATTTCAACTAATTGAATTCTTATACAAGAAGATTTATAATAATAATAAAGTATATCTTTATGCGATTACCAATAATTATGTTTGTGTGAGATTTTGTATTATTGGAACACAAGTGTTTGAAAATGTTAAATTCATACCTAATGACGAAGTCTTCAAATTGAAAGACTTGAGTAAGTCTAAGCATTATCCCGACCCGCAGATCGAGAATCTCCATGAGAGAGTTTGTTTTTACCAGTCGATCTATTTTATAAGGTTCTATAAAGAACATATTCGAGTAAGGTTCTATTAAGAACATACTTTTGATAAATAATATCCATTTGCCCCAATTATTGTATCATCACTGGAAGTGAATGAATTCAATTACACTAAAAGAAGATAACTAAATAATATTGGACCGAAAGTTCATTGTTTGAAGTGCTAAGCACTAACTAATATTTCAGGCCTGATTTAAGAAAATTTGATTTTCTAGCAAAATATATTATTTACTCATTGAAGGAGATATTTAAATGATATATTGAGCATATAATTGGTTATCTTCAAGATACAC
Source organism: Leonotis leonurus (assembly GCA_026898415.1). Lineage (NCBI taxonomy): Eukaryota > Viridiplantae > Streptophyta > Magnoliopsida > Lamiales > Lamiaceae > Leonotis > Leonotis leonurus. Next base: position 47,455 of record JAPKLX010000223.1, read on the forward strand.
AAGTTGTGTGTCTATATTGGAACAAAAATTGAGATTGACATTGTTGTGCTACTCGGATGATGATTAATTATTTGATCCTCGTATAATTTGATGTTAGACTGGTATAGAGATATGAAACATATCCCCACTATTTTCCTATAAGGAATAATATAATGTGTTGCACAATTGAGCTCCAGTATAGCAACCCACATGTATGTCTACTTAATTTTCTCATCACAATTATATTTAGAAATATATTGAAAATAATGAAAATCATATGTTTAGATTGTTTAATTGATGGGGAGCGATAATTTATACATAATCTTGAAGATTTGGTCATGAAGACCAAATAAATAATCCTAAAGATTATGACCTCGAGACTAATTAATGTACTATTTTTCCCTTACTAAGTTTTCTAACGATGTTTTCTTAGTTAAGGTTTTTAATGAGGCAACTTGTGCAATGCATATATATTGTATGTCAAAACTCCATTTTCTATATCGGAATATATTCATGATAATTTAGTGTGTATATTTGGAAGATTATACTTTTGAGGGGGAGCGAATATTCCAAAAGAAGTTTAAAAGTTAGTGAAAGTGTATCTCAATCGTATGAGTGTGTGTTGTAACAACAACTTCGACAACAAGAGTTTGTGTTGTACAAACAACCAACACAACAGTAAAGAAACAACAACAAAAAACACTCTGCATATTTTTGCGTGGGTTAAATAGATTTACCCACGCGAGTCTCACGGCTAAAAACTTTTATTAAAAATGAAAACAAAGTAGTTACAGATAGTAGACGATCACTAACTATCTATCACTACCCTATGAAAATACAATCTCAATAACAGATTAAAGAGATTGAAACAAGATCTAAGAGAGTAAGTTAAATCAAAGTTGTATCAGCTCTCAACTCTCTAAAAATAGGTGCGTTAAAATATCAACTTTAGAATGTGAGATTCATAAGCTGTACACACTAAACAACGGAATTACACGAAATGTTGCCTCGACAATTTGTACAACATTCGCACAGACTCGAACCTCTCAAAGATATCTCTCTCAATTATGCTCAAGGTCGGTCTCCTCTTCCAGATATCCTTCTCATATATATAGGACTCAATGGGCTTCATTTATGGGCTCTAAAAGATCATGGAGAACTAAGTGAAGATGCTTGGAGTGAAAGGTGGAAAGTTGTAATACCCTCAAATTCTAATTAGTACTTAATTGCTAATTAGAGTCTTAATAAGGCTTTGCATCCTTAAGAGATAATATTTATGAGATTAAGAAGAGCTTGAAAGTTTTATTATATAATTTAGAAGAAATAATTTTAATTATTTATTTAAGAAAGAAAATGGAATTTATTAATTCCATATTAAGAATAAAAGAAAGGGGTTGAGGCAGAATAAATTCAGACGAAGCATACTCCTCAGAAGAGAAATTTTTTATCTATTAGATAATATAAAAAAATGGAATTAGAAATTTCATTAAGTTAGTAAACAGATAATATAGGGAATAAAAATTTATTATTGCAATTTCGGCAATAATTAAATAAGTTCTCGTTTAGAATTCAGTTTGAGAATTCGACAGCTGTAGTAATATCTACAAATTATGCCCAATTTTATAATATATATAGAAGAGATTATTATGAAGATTTTATTAGAAAAATATTATTATAGAAAGAATTTGTTCAGTTAAATTTATTCGGTATTTTAAAGTTTGAATAAGTTATTCAAACGAACTCCAAATCATGAACGGTCTGAACCAGTGGATTCTAGGTGTCGAGACGAATCATCCAGTATCAATGTCTCAAAACTCGGAAAAGAAGACTCTAGAAGCTTCTAGAAGCCCCTAGAGAAGTGTAGAAAAATTAAATAAATTAATTATTAAATTAGGAAATTATTTACTTAGCTTATAAGTAAGATTTTTACTTACTATTCATGATCATCATCATCTTCCAACATCTCCACCCTAATTTTCGTCACTATTCACACACACTACACACACTAAACAAATTTTTCTTCAAATCTCAAGAATTAAGCCAAAAATCAATACCAAATTGTGAGAAAATCATCCAATCAAGGTAAATATCCAATTTCTTCATGTTTTAGCTTGAAAAATGATGAAGAATTCCCTCTTTTAAAGCATGAGAATTCCATGCCCTATAGCATGTTAGTATATGGCTTTGATTTTAATTATGTTGTAGCAAATAGATAGAAAGGCATGCTTTAAGTAAGATTATGCAAAGAATCTTAAGAAATGATGGTTAATTTAATTTCCCCTAAATTGCCTACATAAACCCTAATTTAAATCATTAGAATTTGTATGAATTTCCTTGAATTGAGCATGAATAAGTATCATTAGATATCAATAGACATGATTAGAACAAGAAATTAGAGCAAAAATCAAACTTTCTACCCTTAATGAAAAGGACCGAAAATTTCATCTTATGAGTCCTATGAGATTTTGATTTTATTTGTTTAAATTGAAATCATATTTGAGTTTACTGGTATGAATAATGTCTAGAATAATTTATTGAGAATTTTCCAAGCACTAGAAATGAACTTTCAAAAATTTAGTAGTTAATGGAGTTTCAAAGTTTATATATATGTGGATGCTATTTAGTTTAAATGATCATGCATTGGAGTTTATCAAGCAATATTAAGCATGAATAAATCAAGAGATTAAAGATAGAACCATTCTTACATTAAGATCTATAATTTTCAAGAAGAAGGGCATGATTAAAAGCTATATATAGAGATTTTATTTGTTTGATTTAATATGATATTTGAGATAAAGAATGAATATAGTGGCTAATGTGAATTTATGGAATTTTATTAGCCAAGTATGTAAGAGTTAGAAATTGTTAGTTTAGTATGTAGAGAAGTGATATAATAACATAGAAATGATAAGTGATTAATGTAATGCTAAGATAGAAGGATGCAAAAGCCGAAGAAATTATAGTTATACTAATTGATAATCAGGTAAATTACAAGAAGAAGAATGAGATTATGAATTGATGATTTCATAGAAAAGAGTAAGATTTCTTATTCTTAAATGTTTTATTTATGAAAGGTTCAGCTGAGAAAGAGAAAGAAGAAAAGAAAGAAAGAGACGAAGCCTCGGGTTAAATAGATTAAACCCTCCAGGTGGGCTTTCTAACTAAAGAATGCACGTGCTAAAGAATTATTTATGAAGATATATTTTTATGTTTAAAGAAGTTGACTTGCCTATTTTTGAGCATGTTGCATGTACCTATCTACGCCAGAATTACGATATCGGCCATATGCCGGACGAGCTGCCGGTAAGGGTTTGTGTACACATTAGACCGTGAGCCGGTGAGCGGACTGGCCGGTCAGAGTGTTTGAGGGGGAGGCCTACCTCTCAACACAAGAAAGTAGATATGGTATCACAGATTTAAGATATTTGTCTGCAGACATAGAACATGCATATTCAGTTTTTATTGTTTTCAGAAAGAAAAGATATATGTTTTAAGAAGCGTATGCAGGTTATTTTTCTTGAAAACCCTGTATATGCTAAAGTTGGCAAGTCAATCATATAGCTCTAAGAGCAAGTTTTAAATGTTTTGGCATGTGTCCACCGAGTGCTTTATGTACTCACGCCCTGCATGTGTTTCTAAACATGCAGGTTGAGCTGGGAGATGGCGATGGAGCTGAACACTATAGTTATTTCGACATGTAAACTATTGAGTGGGTTATGGTTATTTTGTTAAACCTTGTTGAAACATACTTGTGAGCCCAGAGTTATATGTCATCATACATATAACTCAACCACTCTTTCCGTTGTGAACCTTAGTTTTCTTTTGGTTGTTAATCTGAATGTTTGGTACCATTATGTTTGCTCAGCTTATGAAATCCATGTTGGTAATTTCCTTGGTGAATCATCATGTTTAACCCTTCTTCTTAATTACTTGAGCTTTGCCTTTGGTAAATTGAAACCCGAGACCATAAATTGTTGAGTTTTGTTTTCGATAGAAACAGGGCAGCAGGTTGAAAACCCTTTTCTGTGCGTTTCATCTGTCCGAATTCAGGAAAAATGGATACCATTTCAAAGATCGTTTCAATACCTTTCTAACGGTTCTTTCGGATCTCAATTTGGAGTCTGGATGAGTAAGTTATGAGCCTTTGAAGTTAAGGTGTCGAACCTGCCCTGAATTCCTGCGAAAACTTTGATTCAATTTATCCTTGAGAATAAACTTCATTTCCCAGAGTTTCCTAAGTTAACCGAGTCATGGTCTAATTACTTAACTAAGAAAGGGTTAAGGAATTGGGCTGTGACAGTTTGGTATCAGAGCAGTTTCTTTCTTGAGTTTAAGAGTTAGTAAAAGTTCAGTGTTCAGAATCCATCTCCTACAGCTCAACCAGGTAAGAAGATAAAGATATTTTCAGATAAGTTGAGAATTTTAATTTTAGCATGCAAGTGTTGTGTTTCTGTATAGAGTTTGATTTGAGAATGCGTGCAAAGTATGAGTTCAGTTATTCTATCTATGTGAAGTTTATATGAATCTTGAGAAGAATAGAAAGATAAGAATAGAAAGAGAAGAATAGAAAGAGAAGAATAGAAAGAAAATGTAGTATGATAGATAAGAATTTATGGTATAAACCCATAAGTTGCATTTTATAGGATGGTGAGATTCGTTACTACCCCACGAAAGAGTACGAGGCCTAGACCTACGATTATGGGAAGAACGAATATTTTCTACGAGCTTAGAAGAGGAGAACGACAAGATTTGATCGAGTTTCTGGAGCAATTTCGGAGCATGTGGTGCTGGGTCAGAGAGTTTGGAGTAACTGAGTTTGATGGTATAATTCAATTAGTGAATGTTTTACCTGTTGATTGGCAAAAAAATGGGCTGCTTCTCGTGATCTTGATTTCATTGCTGATAATCAGGGTATTGCTGAACCCGTTGATTTTAATGGATTTATAGATGTTATCATTAGACAATCTCGAGCTACTCAGAGTCCACCCTTGGGTTCTTATCCTTCTTTGGAAGAGTTTATTCCAGCCGTTCATTCCATTATTTCATCCGGTGTTCGTAACCGGGATGAACATTCTCATCCAGAGGCTGGAGAAACCGTTGTTCTAGAAACACTTGTTGAAGAACCCCCTTTTGTTGAGCCTAATGATTCCATTGTTCCTTCGGATCATGAAACGATCATTTCAGAATTTTCACCAAATCCTTTTGATGATGATTTTTCCCAGAATGCTTCTGACTTTTCTGATCTGGATTCTGAGATGTTTCCTATTGATTTGGATTGGTATGATCAACCTTTTGCTTCCCCATCACTTCAAACCACCTCAATTCCAGCTACTCCACTTCAAGCTATTCCAAATGAATTTCTATCTGAGACCTCATTTTCACCTCAGAGTCCACTTCTAGTTGAATCTTTTCAGTGAAGGGTTGTATACTGAAAGCAAGACTTTATGCTTGTATACATGGATTCCTTAGTTCACTGCGTTTCTTCTATCTGAAATGATGTTATTGCATAATCCAATTAAAAGTCCATTTTAACTCATACTATAGATTATATGGTGTGTTGTAGATCACAGAAGATCATATAATTGGAAAAAGTTGAGATATAAATTGAGTTCACAATCGAGGCAACTATGGGCGAGTTGTTGGTTTAGATTGTAGCATAAATGGATAAATAGTTTGTCTTGACTATTTATTTATGCTAGTACCTTCGTGTATTGAACAGGATCACAGTGAGATGTATTCTTATATTCTGACTAATTAAGAATCAAGATCTCGGTGACTTAAATAGTCTTAACCTTAATTGAATTAATCGGTGTGAATAATTAATTGACTATTGCTTTGATTTATCAAGGGTGAGAGTTCTATTGAAGCTCAATATACTCGATATTTTGGGTGATAGCAATTATTATTTGACATGCGATTACATTGCAATAAGGATCCGTGTCCTGCTGATAACAGGATGATAATATCCTCTCGAGGAACTTAATAAGTTTATCGTATTAAACCCTGCAGGTGGAATTAGTTCCGATACGATAATAAGTTTAAGTGGTAGCACTCGAGGTGTCATTTATTATTGAATGACTAATTAATTAATTAATTGATCGTCAGAGGGATTAATTAATTAATGGGTATTAGATATCTTAAACACGGAGATTAATTAAGTCTAATGCTAGCCCAGACTCACCTAAAGAATAAAGAGGTAATTCAGTATTAATTTTCTAGTGGAAATAAATTAATACTGGTGTCTCGATTTATATTCTGGGCTGAATAAGAAAATCGAACACCGGGAGGCCCAACTTTATTCGAGCTAGTAGATCCCCGCTTGGCCCAATAAAGGCCTAAGCTCTATCTTTGTTTTCGGCCCTTTTTCTCTATCTCTCACTAATGGGCCCTTGTGTGATTTAATTAGGATGATGGGCTTATTATTAATACCTAGTATTAATACTAGCTTAAGCCCTAACCCTAAACCTAATTATTCACTCACGCAAGAAAGGAGGGCACGAAATCTGTGAGAGGGAAAAGAGAGAGGGAGACGTCGACAATCAAAAAGGAGAGGAAGCTTGAGGATCGTTGCCACCCAACGTCAAGCTTCGCCGTGGGAACAAGTCGGAAGATCACTCTGGAGTCTCTCGTCGCCGGATTTTCTAGTAAGATTCTAATCTACATGCAATAGGCACAATGATTTTTGCATGCGTTCGTTTGGTATCCGGAATTGGTCACGGGCATATGGACCATATGAAATATTATGGTTCCTACATTCAGGATCTTCTCGATCATCCAAAGTTAAGAGATCTTTCAAAAATATGAACCTGAATGTTTGCCCAGTATTGGCACTACGAAGCAGCAGCCCCTCCAAATTAGCCAAATGTCTTTCATTAAAGATCCCTCTAAATTAGAACCATCACTCTCATTTACTAGTCGCTCTTTTGGACCACCACCACCAGAGTCAGACAGCATAGAAGAAGAGTCGGAGTTAGAGAATGATGAGGAGGAGCTAAAATCTAATGAAGCAACAAACGATACCGAAAACAGTAGAATCAACACCGACCAGGAGCGAGATGAAAGTAACGTTGATTTATCACGAAGGCTAGATTAAAGATAGAGAGGAGTTCTCCATTATGAAAGAGGAACAAGGGGAAAGTTTACTGATGTATACATGTAAATAGTTAAGGAAGTAGTAAAATAGGGTGTAGTACGGGATAATGTGAAATAGATAAGTGGGAGACTACCATGTACCAAAACTTTGTTTGGTAAATAAAACTTTGTTTTCCTTAAAAGAAGTTTCTCCTTTGACATGCAAACTTGAACTTGTGATATTAACATTTTGATCCTTCCTTACTTGAACTTATTGTTTAAACATGAGAAACTATTTTTGTTGAGTCTGATTTGTTATTGAGAAAAAAACCTGCATTCCTTTCAGATTGATTGTGTACATACTGCATATGTTGTTCTCATTAAATTGTAATTGCAGTATGCCACCTCGACGTCGTATCCATACACCTGAAAAAGAAGAACAAGAAAGTGAAAACGCTCCTCAATATTCTTCTGCACTTGAACTTCCTTAACCCAACCGAAAGATTTTTTTTGAAATTTTTCTTCGTCAAAACCCTCCCACTTTTAGCGGAACAGGTAGTCCAGCAGAGGCAGAGGAATGGGTTCATACTATAGAACGAATCTTTAAGTTTCTGGAGTGTTCAGATCGAGAGTGTCTTTTATGAATCTCGTTTTAGTTAAAGGGTCCCGCCGATTTTTGGTGGGAAGCGTGTCAGAAAACTCTTACGCCAGAATAGTTGGAAAGCTTTACTTGGGAACAATTCAAGGAGGAATTGTTTGCTAAGTATATTACACGAAGTTATCGGAAGCAGAAAGAAATAGAGTTTACAAATTTGAAGCAAGGGAGGAAGTCGGTGGCTGAGTACGACCGAGAATTTTGCAGTCTATCTAGATATGCTCCTTATAAAATCGAGACAGATGAGAAGATGGCAGAACTATTTCGGTCAGGGTTGCGTCAAGAAATGAGAGTTATATTGGCGAGCCAACCCTCCTTATCGTATACTGAGACGTTAAATCGAGCGCTAGACACGGAATTGGAGATGCAATCTGAAAAGATGGTAATGGAATCTACTCCAACGTCATCACAAATGCAAATTCCACCGAATGCGGCATTTCCAAACCAGAAATTTAAATGAAAGAGGAAGTGGGAAATGAAAGATTTTCCAAACAAGAAACCGTGGCAGAAGTTGAGTCAGACTAGACCAACTCAATTTCGATCATCATCCCAGAATTTGACTCAGGTCTCTCCAAATTCCACCGGAAAACCTTTATGTCTCAGATGTAATAGAGCACACGCGTCTGTAAGTGGGGCAGCAATAGTTGTTACACTTGTGGCCAGGTGGGTCACTATTCCAACAATTGTCCTAATAAGAAGAATACGTCTGGGAACGGAAGGAAGCAAGGCTCTTCGAAGCAAGCGTTACAGATGAAGGCAATAAGTGGAGGTGTTCCACCACAAGCTCAACTACAATAGACACCTCAGCTATGGCAGCAACAACCACAGTATCAAAGAGCATTTTCCTTGACCCAAAATCAAGGGGGAAGAAATGCTGAGAATCTTACAGGTATGGGTACTTTAGATAATGTACCTATAAAAAATTCTTTTCGATACTGGAGCTTCGCATTCCTTCATTTCAACAGCATACGTTGATACTTTTAAACTTAAGACAGAAAGAAGTGATCAAAGTTTAAAAGTAGTAACTCCCTTTGGTAAATCTTCCATAGTTTCTCACATATGCCCTAACTTAAAATTTAAGTTAGGACTTCTCGAACTAGAAGCGAAATCTTTGAAATTTCTACCCATGTGGGATGTAGATGTTATCTTGGAAATGGATTGGTTGATAGAGAATCACGCTACAATTAGGTGCGAGCAACGAGAGATTTTGTTTCAACCTCCAGGAAAAGAACCTACCTATTTTTATGGTATGGAAATGAAGAAAAGAGATATACCAATAATTTCAGCCCTACAAGCATCCAAGTTGATGAAGAGTAACGATACTCGTATTTATTTGGTATATTTAAATGAAGATAATAAGAAAGAGAAGAAGATAGAAGAGGTACCGATAGTCAGAGAATATCAAGATGTATTTCCAGAAAAGTTACCCGGATTACCTCAAGATAGACAAATAGAATTTACAATTGATCTAGAACCTGGAGCGGCACCTATTTCAAAAGCACCTTATAGAATGGCCCCAAAAGAATTACAAGAGTTTTTAGACTTAGGATTTATTTGACCTAGTGTTTCTCCTTGGGGAGCACCAGTTTTATTTGTTAAGAAGAAAGATGGTACCTTAAGAATGTGTATAGATTATAGAGAATTAAACAAGCTCACCTTGAAGAATAAATATCCGTTACCTCGGATAGATGATCTTTTTGATCAATTGAAGAGAGTTAGTATTTTCTCAAAGATTGATTTAAGATCAGGGTACCATCAGCTGAAAATTTGACAAGAAGATATACCTAAAACCGCTTTTCGAACACGATACGGTCACTACGAAATTGTAGTGATGCCTTTTGGCCTAACCAATGCCCCAGTAGTATTCATGGATTTGATGAATCGTGTTTTTCATGAATATCTCGATAAATTCGTGCTCGTATTTATTGATGATATTCTTGTGTATTCAAAGAACAAACAGGAGCATGAAGAGCATTTAAGAATTGTGTTAGAAACGTTGAGAACCGAAAAGTTATATGCTAAATTTAGCAAGTGCGAGTTTTGGATGAGAGAAGTAAATTTCCTTGGACACATAGTTTCAGCAGAAGGAATAAAGGTAGATCCTGCAAAAATACAAGCTGTCCAAAAATGGAAATCTCCTACAACGCCAAACGAGATTCGAAGTTTCTTGGGTCTAGCAGGATACTATCGAAGGTTCATTGAAGGATTTTCTATGATTACGAGACCAATGACTCAATTACTTCGAAAAGGAGATGGCTTGAGCTTGTTAAAGACTACGACTGTGAAATCAAATACCATCCAGGAAAAGCAAATGTAGTAGCTGACGCATTGAGTCGAAAAAGCCAAAGTGCCTTAAGCGCTATTCTCACTCAGAAAGAAGAATTTCTTAGGGAATTCGATAAGATGAGAATCAGACGAAACTTACCCATTATATGAAAGACTCGGACCGGGCCAAAACCATAAATTACATGTCCACAGATCATACGATTCCACCCTCTCTCTCTTCTTCCAAGGCGCCATCCACCGGCTGAGTGTTACAAATGTAACAACCCGATTCCAAATATTTATTTGAAATTTCTTAAATTTATATATATTGCTTGTTATTTTGATTTAAAAGAAAATTATGTTTGGAGTTTGTTGTAGTTTAAGTCGCGCCCCTAGTTGAACCATAATGATAAATTTTTATTTATAAATATTAGAAATTATAATATATGCCTATATATCTTAAAATAATAAATTTAATCTATTATGTAAATTTAAATTAATATGAACCTATTTTATTTGAGCTTGATTTATAAGTAAATTTATTAGTTGAACCTTTAATAAATTTATTTCAATCCATTCTAGTACGCCTCATTTAGAACTTATAGGCTAGTTTAAATCTAGGGGTTGAAAAATTATATTTTTGGCAAGATTTTTATTGTCTCCAAAAATCTATCCTCCTCATCCGAAATCTTTCTTACCTTACACAAACTTATACTAGTGTTCCCCTACAAACCTATGCAAAATATAGTAATGTATCTCTATTTATACAATCATAGTGCTGTATATTTTCACAACAAAAAACACCATTCCTATACATAACCTTTCATCTGAACTCAAATATTCCATCTATTTCTTCTCCCGAAGCAGCTCGCTCAACATAGCATATTTTCTTGAAGTAAATCACCCACAGTAAGTTATTCCTAAATCTTGATAATCTTATTTATATAATATATACACATATATGTATAAAAACAAATACAATTCTTGAATTTTCAATTGGGTGTTGAATTGGGATGCTGGTTAGATGGGTTAAGATTGTATTTTTCTTTATCAATGTTAGTACCGACCGGGGTAGATTTATGGGCGAAGCAAGAAGTGAGAAGAGATGGTGGTGGTGGCAGCGGTGGTCTTCTTCGCTACTATTGCTATCTCCCGATACAGAAATAAGTGGAAGATAATTTTTTTTATTGCTGGCTGAAGGTTGAGATTTACAAAATATATAAGGGGAAGAAGAATTATTATATTTGGAAGACTCCTGTTTTGGTGGCTTTGTGAGAGAGAGAAAATAATCAACAAGTAAATATAAGAGCAGAAAATTAATTTTGAGGGAGAGGGAGGAGAGTTGTTGTGCGTGAGTTGAGGAATTGGAAAAAGAAGAGGAGAGTGTTCATTTTTTATTTATGTTTGAATGAATTCATCTTTTTAAGTTTTAGTTTTATTAATGGGCTTCTTATTTAATTCATTTAGGACAATTTGAACTAGATTTAATTAGATGGACTTTTTTTAATTAAATCTATAGACTTTTAAAAAGAATATTGGGCTTCTTTCTTTTAATTAAATTGATGGCTTAAAGCCTTTAATTATTTTTATTTATATAAAAGAAAAATCTTTACGAATTAAAAACTTAATTTATAACTAATTATTTTAGTAATAATTTCAAACAGTTTAATATTTAAAAGTTTATGTCTTAAGGAATGATTAAATATTAATGTTTTGTATAAGTATTTTTAATGTCCAATTAAAATGATTTAAGTTATATTTTATGTCTTATAAATTATTGTGATAAATATGTGACTAGGTGCGGCGCGACTAAGACTTTGACGAAGTTTTAATTGCTCGAATCTATTTCAAGTTCAAGGTTTAAGGTGTGGTGATTTATTTAAGTTATGTCGTTGATTACCGTTGTCCATTTTAATATTATGTGTTGGCCGTATGTGTTAATATGAAACTATGTTGGTGAGTAGCAAGACCGTTATTCAAAGTTGCCTCAAGTTGCTCTCACTCTATGTTATGTGCAAATTATGTTATGTCGCCAGGGGCCCGCCAAATGGGTCCAGGACGTCACAGTCCTTGGTATGCCACCATGCGAAATCAAGTCTATGTTATATGGCCATATGTCACGACCCACCTTTACTAAAGATAGCAAAGTCGAGGAAAATCGTGACTTTTGGAAGGAATATAGAAGCGGGAAAATAAATGGGAACTAACACAAAGATGAATATCTGATGAGTATTTCGAAAGAGAATAATTTCTAACCTGAAAGTAGGCACTAGATAACCGATATCAAAATACATAGTTCACTGTTCATAAGATCTAAAAATACTGAATACTAATCTAAGTGTCTGCAGCGGAAATTGGATCAATTTCTAAGTTTTACATGTATGAAGACATGCAAACCCCCAAGAGTTACTACTAGATGAGTTTGACAAAACTTTCGCTTAGCGCTCTTCCTTTCATCACAGCTCAACCTGCACATTTAGAAATATATGCAGGGCTGAGTACAAAAGTACTCAGTAGACACGTGCCGAAATCGCACTCATACATATATAATTGTCATTGTCATATCACAGTGAAACATATGGATTTTATTTGAAAGAAACCTATGTTCACTAAATTCTTTTGTGGGATCTAAAAGTTTGATAGCACTGTCTAAGTTCTGAAGTAATCAATCATATCTGTAATTTATGTGTGTCGGGAAGGTGGCCACCTTCCACGGACACTTGACCGGCCAACCCGCTTAGATGACTCACGGTCGTTGTGTACACTAGCCCAAGTAGGATAACAATCCTCTGGGACCCGAATTCAATTATAATAATTAGAGCAGATATGTATCGTACAAAAATCTAAACATTTTTGGCAAGATAATACTTCGCATATTTTAAGTTCAAAATACTTTTTGAAATGAAATATAATTTGATACAACACACATAATTTTAGTTGTATAAGAAAGCCTACCTGATTCACTTTCTTCTATTAAATTTCAAGTCCTCTTTCTTAATATTTTCTCCACGCTCGATCTTGATCGAAATCACGAGGTAAGATATTGGAGTCATGTGGATATTTTCTAATTAGAAGAAATATTCTTCTATTATTGGAGAATTATTCTCGTGTTCATGTACTCTAATTCTTATCTTATTAATATTCTCATAAGATCTTTAATCGAGCTACGATTATTAAGTTTTCCTTTAATATCTTATTAACTCATTTCATATAATTATTCTAGTCTAATGTACATTACCAACGCCAAACCCATTTAACAAAAATTCTAGCCCACTAAAATTTAAATATCAACTGATTAGAATTTCTAACTCAGTCCATAATTATAAATCTGAAATAAGGCATATCTTAATTTAAATAAAATCGGCCCAAGATCTACTAAGCTAGGTCCATCTACTTTATGACCAGGCCCATCAGATAAATTTAAAACTACTCTAACCATAACCATCTTCCTCCAGCCACTACACCATTCATCTCCCCTTTTAGATTATTCCTCCTTTACAACACACATAATGACTCACTCACCCTCAATCTCTCTCCGTTCTCTCAACTCTGCACACACAACACACCAATACTCTTCTCCCCCCTCTCTCTTTTCTATCTCGCCGTCGACGGCAACCATAGTCGTCAGCTGTCTTTGCCTGCCTTTCTTCTTGATTTATCATCTGCAATTCACCCTACTCATTTTCCTCTCAATCGACCTGTCAGATTACACACACCACACTCTTCTCCCTCCACCACTCTAACTCGTACAGGCCCTATTCTCCCTTCTCCCACTTCTAACTCTCAGTTTCTCTTGGTTCTCGGCTGGACGGCGAAGAGTTCTCCGGAGTGTTGCAGTCGCCGGCCCTCTCCACTTAAGGTAAAATCCTTCCTCTTTCTCTATTTCTTAAAAAAATTAGTTTCAATATTATATATTTTCTGGAATTTTACAATCCTCCAAATCTCAATTTCTATATTCTGATTGTGTTTCAAACTTTTGCATCCTTGAAGATTCCTCACTCCCCTCTCTCTATTCTACTTCTCTCGATTGAGATAGCAGCAGTCAGGCAGAAATCCCTACTTCAGGTAAACTCTTCTCTATCCTTTATTTCTCTACATTCTTATGTATTATCTCTGTATAATCAAAATACACACACATTCTTCTCTCTTCTTCACAAATCCTCCTTCTAACTCTCGATTGTCTCTCGTTACCCACAACTCTCGGCTCTCGATTGAAAAAGGATGTTCGCTTGCGCTCCCCGTGGCCAGCTGTCGTCAGGCTCTCAAATGTAGCCTATCTTTCTATTTATCTTATTTTGTTTGAAAGTACTATTCTCTATCATCTTCTCTTTTTATTAAATATGTAAGTATCTGAAATTCTTGATAGAATTATGCTTAGGATTATGAGTCTTTGAGTCTCCAACTAGTGGTAATGTGTTCTGAAAATCCTTATTAAATTCCTAAAGGATGAATAATTAAAGTGAGGCTTTCTAGATTTCTAAGTGAAAAAACCTCCAGTTTAAAAATCATGCTCTATGTTTTGGTTTCAAAACTAAATCTGAACTTATACTTAAGTTCAACGTTCTAACATTTGTTTGTTTTCTTTAAGTGTTAACACATTCTTGCTTGGGGATTCATGCTCCCATATTCTAAGTCCTATATAAGAACTAGAAGGAAATGAACTGAGAATAAAAGCTCTATTGATAATACTATCTTATAATATATACAACTGAAGCTTATGAGATGGGTTTACAACATTAGCAATTGGGATTTCGGTTGTCATTTTCTTTAGGAACAACTAAGTGTTATTGTGTGCTTGAAAGCTTGAGAAATGTGTTTTAAAATCTGCTTCAACTTGAATATGATATTATTTAGAAGCTTTTAATTCATAATGTATAATCTAAAATGTTTTAATGTTTGTTCTCATCAAACTCTTAAAAGAATAAAAACTGAAAGTTTGAGATGTATATACCTTTAGAACTCCTATCTCTTCTGGATTGAGATGTCTTGAGAACTCCCTGCTAGAAGAGATTTGGCCAGAGTGCCTCCTAGTTTCTCTCCAACTTTCTAATTGTTTGTAAAAATGATCTTTTTGAGAATGAGAATTGTGTTTCCAACTAAACTGATAAGGGGTATAAGTAGTGGGATTTAAGAGGCTGAGGATACATGACATTATTGGATTGTGTGTTGTGCGTAAATCTAGCATATCATCCGCTCCTCCTATATACCTATTTTTCAGTCTAGAACAGTCTATCTCTGCACATCTATGACTGTAATCCTACTATTGAAATTCTTACTTTATGGCCTATAACAATTTTATTTGCATTTAGGGTTTGAAGAGTGTAAAAGAGTGCAGCAAGGCTTCTTTGTCCTTTCTGACAGTCTTTCTTACCTTCGAGTCATACGCCATATGACTCTTTTTTTTTCTCCTAATACTTTATTTGTCTTGTGTATTAATTATTTGTGGTGTAATAGAAGGCTGTAATATATATATATATATATATATTTCCGAAATCTGTACAGAATATCTATCCAAATCTGCCAAAATCTCTTTCTCTAATTCTCTCGGTTGAAATGTAGTCTCATAGCTTAAGGATTTTTGAGTCTGCTTCGTTATATTGTATGGCTGTACTTATATTCCCAAAATCTAATTGTTGTGTAATTATCATATTATTATATTAGTATGAGATATGTAAGTTCTCTTCCAAATCTATTTATCAATCTGATAATATCTACAAATCTTCATGGTTGATTTCATCACTTCCTTTTTCTCATTGTCTCTGACTGTAGCATTCCTTATACTACTATATTCGTAAGCTTTATTATTTTCTCAATTACTTATCTTATGAACTTAAGTAATCTTTATTAATGTAAGATAATATATCTATATAAATATACTGCTACCTCTTTTTATACAACTACTTTATGGTATATAATTAAGGTATAATAAATCCTCAATCATTAAGGCATAAGTTTAAAATAACTTAATTTTGATTATGTCGTTGTCATGGATCTAACTCGTAACATCGTAATCGAGCTTATTATCGATTATATATTTATATATATCGGAAGAATTGAATATCAAAGACTTCTTGAATAGCTCTACTATTTCAAGAACGAACTCATAAAATACTTATTATGTGTTTTTAATTTAAAAATTGGATGAACAAGAGTTTTTATTATCAATTAGATAATTGATCTTTATGAATTTATAACGAAATTTTCTTTATGGACATTTTTATTACTTATTAAGTACTAATAAAAGAGCGGGACATTACATCATATGTGTTTACCGTTTTATTAACGTGGACTACTCTTGCATAATATCACACACTAAGTATACTTTTGTATGCTCATTCCCCACATTAACATTTCAGGTACTTGAGTTCGGAGGCGCGTGGAAAGTCGAATGAAGTATCATGATATTCAAAGAAAAACTTTATGCACTTATATATTAAGTACTTTTGTTATGCATTTCTATCTTAAGTACTTTTGTTATGCATTTCTATCTTAAGTACTTTTGCAAGAAATGCTAGACTTGAAAGTATGTGTATTTTGATTGACTAGCAAGACAATATTATTATGTTTAAGTCCATTATGGTTATTTTAAGATGAATTTGTTAGTTTATTTTAATTTACTAATATTTTAAGTTTAAAGATTTTATTTTTATTAAGTCATCAAAGAAAAAAAAATTATTTCACATATTTATGTTTTAGTATTTATTAAATATTATTTCTGCATTAAATATTTATAAATTAAAGTCATATACGATTAGGGTGTTACAGCATGGTATTAGAGCAGGTCTACCTTCCTGTAGACTTTGCTTAAAAATATTTTTTATCATGAAATTTTTTATGTTATTGCATAATGGATAGTCATTCGAACTCTACGCACTCTGACTTCAAGGAAAAAGGTATTATTTCAAAATATTTTATGGGGATGAGTATAAACTGTTATTATTCCGAAATTATGTCAATATTTTATGCAAATGATCAAGTCATATGTTACAATGTTCAAGTTTATATTAGTTATGTTTATTTCGGATTATTTCAGTTCAAGTTATTTAAAAGTTGATATCTATGAAAAGTTTTTATCTTTCAAACTAGTCCTCGAACTTAGTAGAACCTAGAAAGCCTTAGTGAAATTATCACAAATAGACTTTTCTTATGGACATTAGTAATCATTGTTCTCGAGTTTTAGTACAAATATTGCATATCCTTAGTTACTAAAAATTAGTAATTCGTTATTGAATAAAATGGTGCATACACGCACTCAAAATGCTGAGACCGATAACACGAGCACTAATCAAGATCAGGGAGCAAATCAAAATAATCAAACTACTCAACCCAATGGGGAGAATATCATGAGTCAGTTCATGGGCGCTGTGCAAGGATTCATCCAACAACAAGCTTAATCTTACTTTAGTGCACAAAACCCTGTCCCGAAAATGACCACTGATCAAGCAGTCGGGCAATTTCGTAACTATAACGCACCAAGATTCAATGGTCGTGATGGACCAGTAGCTGCTGAAAGGTGGTTGGAGGAGCTCGAACGAATATTTACTCACATCAATTGCACTGACGAGCAAAAAGTGGCATGTGCGATCTTTCAATTCAAGAATGACGCTCGTAAATGGTGGAATGGATTTTACCGGATGCTAGGAGAAGATGATCGCAAGCTGCTGGACTGGAAGAACTTTAAGAAGGTGGTACTCGATAAATATTTTTCTGTCTCATTTCGTGAGAAAAAGGAAACAGAGTTCTTTGAACTCAAACAAGGGAACACGAACATAAAGGAGTATGAAAGGAAGTTCAATGAGTTAGCTCAATTTTCACCTCATTTGGTCGACACTGAGGCCAAGATGATTGCTCAATTTAGAAGAGGACTAAGGACTGACATCAAGGGGATCATGGTTGCACACGTAATTGATGACTTCAGCGACTTGGTTAATTGAGCAGAAGGAATGGAGTTGGCCCTTGGAACGAACCATCCAGCACCTAAACAAGACAATAGTTTCGGGAAGCGAAAGTGGGATAATAACAATCAAGGCAAAGGGAATTTTCAGGATAAGAAAAGAAATTTTTGAACTGGCACAAGCAACAATGTTGTGGGAACGAAGCCCCAATGCCCAAAATGTGGAAGGAACCATAATGGAGAATGTCAGTGGGGCAAGGGAGTCTGTTTCTATTGTCGTGAGCCAGGACACACTGCTTACGACTGTCCAGAGTTGAAGAAAACTCTTAATGGACAAAAAAACAATGGACCTGACAGAAGGGGAGGCAAGGAACCTGAGAAGAAAGGGAATGCTCGCATCTTTACCCTTGCAGAACAGGAAGCGTCAGATGACAACAATACCATGACTGGTATGTTACATATTTATGGTACTCAAGTCGTGGCTTTATTTGATTCTGGAGCTTCGCACTCGTTCATTTCTACTAAGTTTTGTCGTAAGAAGAAAATTATTTGTGACATAGAGAACTTAGCCTTGAATATAAGTATCCCTTTAGGAGAATACATTAGAACCAATAGGATTGCTCGAGGAATCATTCTGAATTTTGAGAATAAAGAATTAGAAGCTGACTTATACCAAATCGAGATGCATGATTTCTATGTGATTTTAGGAATGGATTGGTTAGGTCAAAATCACGCAACGATTAGATGTCATCAGAGAATAGTTGACTTTCACACTCCTGGAAAAGAAAATTTCACTTTCAAAGGATCGAAAGTAAGAAATGGACCAATGGTGATATCCGCCATGAAAGCAATGAGGATCTTAAGAAAAAGTGGTGGTCAAGCTTACCTAGTGAGCATTGTTGGCAAGGAGAATGAGGAGCTAACAATCGAGGATATGTCAATTGTGAGAGATTACACTGATGTGTTTCCAGAGAACTTGTAATGCCCCGACTTTTACTCCTGAATAAATTAGCAGAATTCTCCACGTTTACGAATTTGTACCGATTTACGGGACCGAGTCTCGTAAATTAAGAGAGGATGAGCCGTTAGTAGTGATTGATAGTAAGTTGATGTCATCTTTACAAGGGATTAACCAATTAATAGCAATCGATGTATATAGCTATACAGCTATAGCATATAAGGGCTAACTATATTAAGAATAAATGAATAATGATCGATAACAAGCAATTATAGAAATTGTAATTGTTGGAATCATTAATAGTAGTCGATAAGCTTAATGCGATTTATATTAACACGAGCATAAATGGTGATTAATGGTATTCAAAGTCTCTATAACTACGACTGGTTCCTTTAATATTCACCCTAATGTAAGCATTTATAGTAAGCAATTAGTGAAGAGGTAGTAATGATTAATGAGAGATTTAAAGAATCTTATGTAATTAATCAATAAGAACAAATGGAAAGATAACATGTATATTGCTATGAGAACCAGCGTAAGTTAACTTCTAAAGTACAATAAGAAGAGGACAGAATTCTGCAAAGGACACAGGACAAGTACTTGACAACCCTCCACAAGAAACAAAGAAAGAGAGAATGGAGGAACAATACAGTTGCTAAATCAACTAAACCACAAGAACTCCCTAGGCAATCTCCTATTCTAGTAATGCAAACAAACCAAGAACTAAAACAGAAGAAGGAACTAAATAGAAGTAGAGGAAACTGTGGGAAGAAGTGCTTCTACGCCAGCAAATATGGAGAAAAAGCTAAGGTCTTGTCTCATTCCTTTCTACTCCTTGCATAGAAACATGTGGTAATCCTGCAAGACAGAGAGAGAATCAAAAAGGACAGCACGTCAAACACTACAGAATTCCTAAAATAGAATAGAGCAAAGTGGAACTTCTCAACTGGGTAAAGTAAGGAAAGAAAAGGGAGGAAAGGGGTTGACCTGCTCGATGCAGTTGCTTCCCCCTCCTGTTTGATACACAGCTACCACCATAGCACCCTCCTCCCATCTCCTTAGGCTGCACAAGTAAAAATCAGAGCTTAAGCTATGAGAAAATCAACCAATATCTAAGTTTCATAATCAATTAGGTTTCTCTCCTATAAATACCCCTGGTTTTACCTTAGACAAGCTTTACACCTCACAAATCAATACTTATCAGTTAGAACGCTTAGCAGAAAGGAAAAATTGGAGGGAGTTCTGCCCAGACCCAGATCATCGAGCAGTCCACTAAGGTAACAAACAAACTCAGTTAGAATCTCATATTCTAGTATGCTTGTATTAGAACTAATGCTTAGACTCCTTCTCAACCTAGTTAAGTTATCAATCACTTAGGAGGTGATTGGTATGATGGAATGGAGGAAGGAATGGAATGACCATTCCTTCCTCCATTTCATTCCTTTGCTTGGTTCGTATCGTGATTAGGAATCGGCATTCCGTTTGGAATTATCATTCCATTAGAAGAGGTATTAGTCATTCCTCTCTAATCAAAGGTATTAGTCATTCCTAGGCTCCAAACTAATTATTCAATGTTTTTTTTTTTTTGCTATTTTTCATTAAGACAAAATTAATTAAAATATTTATTATTTTGTTAATTTTACTATACATCACACCTCTCCCCTACAAAAAAAAATGTTAAATTTTTTATAATATTTAAAAAACTATTTTTAATAAAAATATATATTATTAGAAAGATTCATTAAATGATATAAATTATATATTTTTAAATTTTTTGATATTATTTATTTGCTATGCAAAATGAGTTATTTTATAATTTAAAATTTTCATTCTAATTTAGATTTTATTGCTATATGATTTTATTTTTGATTGTTATAACTAGGGGTGTAAGTGAACCAAACTATTCACGAACTATTCGGAACTCTACTCGATAAAAGTTCGTTTCGAATTTGTTCATTTACTAAACGAACCGAACTCGAGCCTCAAACCGAGCTCGAATAATTTTTCAAGCCGAACTCGAGCCTAAAGGTATTCGGTTCGAAAAGTTCGCGAACATGTTCGAATATAATTTAATGAACCGAGCTTCGATTAGTTCACGAACTTTGTTAACGAGTTTGTTCATGAACTTTAAAAACGAGTCGAACTTCAAATATTTCACGAACTTTATATACAAACTAGTTCGCGAATTTATCAAAATAATATAAAAATATATAATATTAACAAAATAATTTAATAAACGAGTTTTTTAACGAACTCGAACTCGAATATTTAACGAACTCGAGCCGAGTTCGAGCTCGGGTTCGAATTTACTATTAAATCGAATAATTTACGAACCGAACTCGGGCTCGTTTTTTATTTATCGAACTGAACTCAAGTTTGATTTTCAAAACTCGAACCGAACTCGAGACTTCGAATTTTTAATCGAGCCGAACTCGAGCCTGACAGTATTCGGTTCAGTTCGATTCGATTACACCCCTAGTTATAACATAGCATACACGTTTTAGTAGGTGTGAGCAAAATTAATCAAACTCAAATATTTGATTGGTTGGATTTTATTTCAAAATCAAATTCTAATTAGATTTGAATAGGATTTAGATAAAACCAAATCAAAAAAATATACAAAAATCGAATTATTTTTTAATATTAAAATATAATTTATTTTTATCAAATAAAATTATTTTATCATATATAATTTTATTATTTTTATTATATTTTATAATATAATTTAAATTTTAAAATTATTTAATAAATTAAATGTGATAAGTTATTCACTTCATTTTTATTTTAATTTTTTCTAGATTTACAAACTATGAAATTCAATAAATTTATAATGTTTATTATCACTTGAAACTATTGAAGATATATGAGAATATTTTAATAATTTAAGTATTGTGATTATAATTTTTAATTTAGATTTTTAATTTTTTAGTACATGATAACTATTGAAGATATAAATGAATGATTATTTTTTTTAATTAATTATTTTAAAATTGAATGGAATAAGTTACGAAATAAAATATTTGGATAAATCGAACTAAATTAAAATAAATTTTGTTAGTTTGGTCTAGTTAATTTTTTGTTTGGTTGAACTATCTTTTTCGATCCATTTTTATTAATTTGGTTTGGTTTGATTTTTTAGACAAAATTGAACCATGTATCCGAATGTTCACTCCCACGTTTTATATCCTATATTGAAATATATATATATGTTTTTGAATTATTTTGGTCCATAAAAATAATTGAAAAATAAAGAAAAAATAGAGAATTTCGACAATTTTTTTTAACATAAATGATAATAATAAATTTACTTGGAATATTAAAAGTATGATTTCGCATTACAATATAAATATAATTTATTTATTTACTTTATTTGTAGTTATATATTATAAGGATTAAATTAATAAATAAATTGTCATTCCATTCCATTCTTATTCCTTATACATACTAAGCATAGGAATGGATTAACAACTTCATTACATTCCACACTTCATTTCATTCCACACTCTATTCCATTCCTACCTTATTCCATTCCATCATACCAATCACCTCCTTATAGTACGTGTAAGAACTTGGAAGAATTTTGCAAATAAACTCAACTAAAGACATGACATGCCAATACTCCTAGCTGACTTAAAAGACTTCAAACCTAAGATCTTTCTTCATTTTAGATTCAGAACATAGATCTATAGTCACATATTTAATTTCAGAACCTAGACCTATTTAGAACATTTCAGAATATGGACTTATTTAGAAGCATGCCCGGATTCAGATGCTGAACATATCTGTATGTGAGTATAAACTTGACTTCATAATACAGAAAAATCCTAAATGTTTACTAAAGCAAAAGAAATCCATAACCATGTGAACCTTATAACACTAAGAACAAAGAATCAAGCAAGATTGGACTCCAATCACCAGAAATCACATAGACCTACACTTTTATTCCCGAATCCGGAACAGAACACTCTTAAGACACCCACTTGAAAACTGCAAGCTTTTAGAGACTGGCCTCGAACCTGAAATATACAAGCAATAACTCCCAAACAACAACAACAACAACAACATAAATCTATACTACAATCTAGCCTAAGCCAACCTCATGAGTGGATGAACGATCTGAGGCAGAGGAGCTGCCCTCCGAGCCTACATAGCCGAGTAGACACGGGCAGTCCAGTCCCGCACCAAGCCATTCCCTAAATTTCAGCCTCACCAATCGAAATCCTCCATTGCAAGGAGAAAACAAATACAATTAAGTTATGATTTAACCAATCTCAAATCTCAAATCACTCCTAAAACCCTAACTAAGTTCATAGATAAATAGAGTAAATGGAAGGGGGAAGGAGAGAAGTAACTCGGGGCGGAC
Source organism: Leonotis leonurus (assembly GCA_026898415.1). Classification (NCBI taxonomy): domain Eukaryota; kingdom Viridiplantae; phylum Streptophyta; class Magnoliopsida; order Lamiales; family Lamiaceae; genus Leonotis; species Leonotis leonurus. Next base: position 70,640 of record JAPKLX010000223.1, read on the forward strand.
GATCGGCGAAAGCAGGCGCCAACCTCTCCAGGTGAGAGTACCGCGAGGGAGGAGAGGGCAGTGTGCGAACGATGCAACGAGGGAGCATCACCGGTCGAGCGGCGGTGGAAGTCGCGACCTCTGCTTCTCCGCCAATAGCCAGCCGCAGGAGGAAACTCCGAGAACGGAGAAGGGATGGCCCGGAGCAGACCTCGCCTTCGTCGAACGCAGCGGTGAGAACGGAGAAGGGAGAAAGAAGGTGAGGGCGACGCAAGGGCAGGAAAGGAGAGAGGGAGAGGGAGGAATCTGTCTGGGAGGAAGAATGAGGTAGCTAGCTAGGGTTAACCCATTAGGTTAGAACGATCTAGAACCCGGGCCGGGTATGGGCCGGGTTCATGGGCCGAATTATTTCAATTGCTGGGCTGAGAAGTATATTTAACGGGCCAAACTCTTGGACCAGGATAATAAGTCGAATGGGCCCAGATTAAGGATCTGACTAGGCCCAATAATTTAAATCAAGTATGGGCCTAATTATTGTTCTAGTTGGGTCGTATATAAATTTTATTTATGGATCTATGATTAACTGAATTGGGCTACAACTAACAAAACCATTTGGGTCCAAGTGGGATAAGTAATAGACCTAGTGGACTTAATAAATTTAAGAGGAATGGACTTAGTAAATTACTAATGGGCTAGAAGTTAATTAATTAATCTTAATTGGGTTAATTATCCAATTAAGAATCAAGACTTAAATTAGTTGGGCTAAGTCCGAGAACACAATTTTAAGAGCTAAATTAGGAGATTTAATTTATTAATTAGCGATTAAATTTCTAAATTAGAATTTAATTGATTAATTAGGATTTAATCATGAGAAATGATTTGTTAGGAAGTGGACTCTAGCACCTCCCGAAGGGGGGGTCCTCCGTGTATCGTACCCAAGAGAACTTATGGGAGTGCGGCCTGCCTCAGTCGAAAAGGGCCTGCACTACCATTGTTGACGAGAGGTTAAATGAATTGATTAGTACTACTCATACCAACATGGTGCATCATCTTTTCAGGTGACCCCTTAGTAGAAACTCCGAGGTTAAGCGTGCTTGGCTTGGAGCAATACTATGATGGGTGACACACTGGGAAGTGTCCTGGGTCAGCCTGTCAGTGAGGACAAAGCAGGCTGGGAAAGAAAGTGTTGGTGTGTGGGACCAGTACGTCAATTCTGATGGGCGCTCCCGATCCAACAATTGGTATCAGAGCCGGGGCTTCGGATGTGAAGAATCGAATCCGGCAGTGCCATCCCTAGGCAGGGAGTGCCTGAGGGGAGGGGTTATTGGGCACAACAACTCTAGGGGTTATGACGATTCACGGCCGTAATCCGAGGTGCGAGATTGACGGTCCTCTGGGTGTCATAGGTAGCCCTGTGGCCCGGGTTCGAAGGAGCGCCAACATATGCTCTCAAGGTCTGATGCATCCTCCAGAGTACCAGGATGGTGCTGAGGGGGGATTGTTGGGAAGTGGACTCCAGCACCTCCCGAAGGGGGGGTCCTCCGTGTATCGTACCCGAGAGAACTTATGGGAGTGCGGCCTGCCTCAGTCGAAAAGGGCCTGCACTACTATTGTTGACGAGAGGTTAAATGAATTGATTAGTACTACTCATACCAACATGGTGCATCATCTTTTCAGGTGACCCCTTAGTAGAAACTCCAAGGTTAAGCGTGCTTGGCTTGGAGCAATATTATGATGGGTGACCTACTGGGAAGTGTCCTGGGTTAGCCTGTCAGTGAGGACAAAGCAGGCTGAGAAAGAAAGTGTTGGTGTGTGGGGCCAATACGTCAATTCTGATGGGCGCTCCCGATCCAACATGATTAAATCATGTTTATAGTGTGGCAATTGAAATTTAATTAGCTTAAGTAGAAATTGATTATCTCGATTTAAGGATCGAAATATTAAATTAGAAATGTCTTTAGTTATATTACCCACTAGTTATTTATTAGGTAAAGTAAATTCCCGAATCATAAGGTGATTTGGAAATCACCAAACAACTACTCTAGGAATACCACTCTTAGACTCGTATAATAGCCGAGTTCTAAAGACCCGAGAATAACTCTCGAAATAGTAAAGGATAATATTTCCTTACACTTAGAAGTATTAGACATACTTTATAGAGTGGTTTTCTCACTCTATAAAAATATGTGTGCATGTCTTCAAAATGAAATGAGATATTTTCAAAGCACTGTCTTGCCATAAATGTTTTCGCTTTATGTATGATGCCTATCTGTTATATTTATAATCGAATTCGAGTTCCAGTAGGTAAGTGTCTCCACTCGAACTAGTGTACACAAAGGACTGTGAGTCAGCGAAAGGTTGACCGGTCAGGTGTCTATGGGAAGTGGCCACTTCCCCGACACAAAGAACGTCCAGATATGGTTGATTACAAAGAACTAGGACTGCAGTCGAACATAGAGCTTTCTCAAACAAATGCTTTTGTGAACATAGGTGCTTTAGAGACAAAAATCCATATGTATCACTTAGAATGGCATGACAATTATATATGTACGTGTGCAATTTCGGCACATGTCTACTGAATACAATTTGTACTCAGCCCTGCATGTATTTCTAAACGTGCAGGTTAAGAATGAAGAAGACGTGGGTGCTATGTCGGGCTTTTTGTCGGACTCCTAGTAGCTGACTCTTGGGGGTTCTACGTGTCTTCATACACGTAGGATTTCGTTATGCGATCCTATATGTTTCCGCTGCTAGACCTTTATGTAATAAGACCGAAATCAAACTCTTAACTCAGTTGTAATGTATCGAGCTTATGACTCTTATTTCCCCGAATTTACGGGGTGAATCCTTGCTTAATGTTATGAAGGGAATATTCATTGTCTTTTCTCGTCGTTTATTCCTTTCATTGGTCATGTTTCCGACTTTACTAGAATTAGTAGAAAGTGGGCGTGACAGAACTTGCCTGGAATACCACCAGATAGATAGGTAGAGTTCACAATTGAGTTGGTACCGGGGGTAGCACCCGTATCAAAAGCACCCTATAGGATGGCACCAAAGGGGTTGGAAGAAATAAAATTGCAACTACAAGAACTTTTAGAACACGGTTTTATTCAATCTAGTGTATCACCTTGGGGTGCACCTGTCTTATTCGTTAACAAGAAAGACGGTTCAATGAGAATGTGCATTGACTATCGTGAGTTGAACCGACTCACGATCAAGAACAAATATCATTTGCCAAGGATTGAAGATTTTTTCGATCAACTGAAAGGAGCAGGAATATTCTCAAAGATAGACTTGAGATCAGGATATCAACTTAAGGTGAAAGAAGGAGATATTTTAAAAACAGTTTTTCGGACTAGATATGGCCACTATGAGTTTGTAGTGATGCCATTTGGTTTGAAAAATCCTCCAGTCGTATTCATGGATTTAATGAATCATGTTTTTCATCCATATTTAGATAAATTTTTCATAGTGTTTATCGATGATATTTTGATTCACTCTAAGGATAAGAACCAACACGAAGAACATCTAAGGATTGTGTTGGAAACATTGAGAAGCGAGAAGCTCTATGCTAAATTGAAGAAATGTGAATTTCTGTTAGATCGAGTTGTATTTCTAGGACACGTGGTGACTGCCAATGGAATTGAAGTGGATCCAGCCAAAGTAGAAGCTGTGAGCAATTGGAGGGCACCTAAGAATGCTAGTGAGGTAAGAAGCTTCTTAGGGGCAGGCTATTATAGAAGATTCATTGAGGGATTTTCTAATATAGTCAGTCCAATGACACAACTAACGAGAAAGAATATCGTGTTCAAGTGGAACGATAAATGTGAACATAGTTTTCAAGAGTTAAAACGAAGGTTAACGACTGCACCAGTCTTAACCATTCCTGATGGATCTGATAACTATGTTATCTACACCGATGCATCAAAGCAAGGTTTGGGATGTGTCTTGATGCAAAAAGGGAAGGTTGTTGCTTATGCTTCAAGATAATTGAAGACACATGAGCATAACTACCCCACACATGATTTGGAGTTAGCTGCGGTAGTGCACGCATTGAAAATTTGGAGGCATTATTTGTACAGAGGCAAGTGTGAGATCTTCACCGACCACAAAAGTCTCAAATATTTCTTCACTCAGAAGGAACTGAACATGCGTCGAAGAAGGTGGCTCGAACTCGTGAAAGACTACAATTGTTCGATCCAGTATCACCCGGGAAAGGCCAATGTTGTGGCCGACGCACTTAGTAGAAAAGGTGAAGGAATTCTTACTTCGATGATTATTCAACAAGAGATGTTGACGAGAGAATTTGAGAACTTAAAACTTGAAGCAGTGACTCTGATCACTAAGGAAGCTATGTTAGCAGTGTTAGTGGTTCAACCCATTTTACGAGATCGGATTAGCAAAGCTCAAGAGACAAATGACTTCTTACAGATTTGATAAGAGAAATTTGTGCGCCGAAGGATAAAGATTTGATAAGAGAAATTTTGGATGAAGCACATTGTACTACTTATACCTCACATCCTGGAAGCACAAAGATGTATCAAGATCTTCGAAGGACGTTCTGGTGGAGGGGGATGAAGAGGACGATAGCAGAGTATGTTGGAAGATGTATGACTTGCCAACAAGTCAAAGCTGAACATCAACGACCAGGAGGATTATTGAACTCATTTGAAATTCCTGAATGGAAATGGGAACACATTAACATGGATGTTGTTGTTCGACTTCCAAGAACAATTAAAGGACATGATGCAATTTGGGTAGTCGTAGATCGACTCACTAAGTCATCACATTTTCGCTCAGTGAAAATGACGTACTCAATGGATCAATTTGCTCCATTATATGTTTAGGAGATTGTGAGATTACATGGAGTCAATGTTTCTATCGTGTCTGATCGAGACCCAAGATTTACATCTAAGTTTTGGAAAATTTTACATGTAGTGATGGGAACAAACCTGAAATTTTCGACCGCATATCACCTCAAACAGATGGACAATCTGAAAGAACTATTCAGATTTTAAAGGATATGCTGTAAACTTGCATGATGGATATTGGAGGCAATTGGGAAACTCATCTATCATTGATTGAGTTTGCTTAAAATAATAGTTTCCAGACGAGCATTGGTGTTGCTCCTTATGAAGCCTTGTACGGTAGAAAGTGTAGGTCCCCATTATATAGGGACGAGGTTGGAGAGAGAAAAATATTAGGTCCAGAAATTATTGAGCGAACAATTGAAGTAGTGGAAAAGATAAAGGAAATGATCAAAATGGCTCAAGATCGACAAAAGTCGTATGCTGATCGAAGAAGACGTGAGTTGTACTTTGAAGTAGGTCAGAAAATTTTTCTTAAAGTCACACCAATGAAAGGAGTTCTTAGGTTCGGAAAGAAAGGAAAGTAGAGACCTCGATTTATAGGACCTTTTGAAATTTTGGAACGTATAGGAGATGTGGCATATCGCTTAGCTTTGACACCTCAATTATCAGTTGTTCACAACGTTTTTCACGTTTCGATGTTAAGAAAGTACTTGCGCAATCCTAGTACGCCTCATTTAGAACTTATAGGCTAGTTTAAATCTAGGGGTTGAAAAATTATATTTTTGGCAAGATTTTTATTGTCTCCAAAAATCTATCCTCCCCATCCAAAATCTTTCTTACCTTACACAAACTTATACTAGTGTTCCCCTACAAACCTATGCAAGATACAGTAATATATCTCTATTTATACAATCATAGTGTTGTATATTTTCACAACAAAAAACATCATTCCTATACATAAACTTTCATCTGAACTCAAATATTCCATCTATTTCTTCTCTCGAAGCAGCTCGCTCAACATAGCATATTTTCTTGAAGTAAATCACCCACAGTAAGTTATTCTTAAATCTTGATAATCCTATTTATATAATATATGCACACATATGTATAAAACAAAATAAAATTCTTGAATTTTGAATTGGGTGTTGAGTTGGGGTGCTGGTTAGATGGGTTAAGATTGTATTTTTCTTTACCAATGTTAATACCAACCAGAGAAGATTTATGGGCAAAGCAAGAAGTGAGAATAGATGGTGGTCGCAGCGGTTGTCTTTTTCGCTATTACTGTTGTCTCCCGATACAGAAATAAGTGGAAGATGATATTTTTTTATTGTTGGCTAAAGGTCGAGATTTACAAAATATAAAAGGGGAAGAAGAATTATTATATTTTGAAGACTCTTGTTTTGGTGGCTTTGTGAGAGAGAGAAAATAATCAACAAGTAAATATAAGAGCAGAAATTATTCAAAGTTGTCTCATATTGCTCTCACTCTATGTTATGCGCAAATTATGTTATGTCGTCAGGAGCCCGCCAAATGGGTCCAGGATGTCACAGTCATTGGTATGCCACCGTGCGAAATCAAGTCTATGTTATATGGTCATATGTGTTTACCGTTTTATTAACGTGGACAACTCTTGCATAATATCACACACTGAGTATACTTTTGTATGCTCATTCCCCACATTAACATTTCAGGTACTTGAGTTCGGAGGCGCGTGGAAAGTCGAATGAAGTATCATGATATTCAAGAAAAACTTTATGCACTTATATATTAAGTACTTTTGTTATGCATTTCTATCTTAAGTACTTTTGCAAGAAATGCTAGACTTGAAAGTATGTGTATTTTGATTGACTAGCAAGATAATATTATTATACTTAAGTCCATTATGGTTATTTTAAAATGGATTTGTTAGTTTATTTTAATTTACTAATATTTTAAATTTAAAGATTTTATTTTTATGTCATTAAAAAAAAAATATTTCACATATTTATGTTTTAATATTTATTAAATATTATTTCTACATTAAATATTTATAAATTAAAGTTATATAAAATTAGGATGTTGCAACGCACCATTTGCATATTTTATAGCAGATTCTTATCCCATTTTGAATATGTGTGGCGAAGTAACCTGTATTTTTTTAGCGTGACAATAGAACACGAAAAGCTGGAGATAATTTGAGATTTTTGTATGTGTGTAAGTCTCGTACATGCCTTCATATACTCTCTGATATAATATGTTTGTGTGTGATTTTATGATGCTTTATGTATGGAAGTAATTTATTCATGCATAATTAAGCTGAAAATATATCTACGCTAAATGCATGTCATATTGTGTAATATATTTATGGATCATAAGCGAGCTAGGAATTGACATATCATGCATAATTGTGTAGTATTTTAATTTTAGCTATCTAGCGGAATAAATCGTAGGGTGTGTAATCGAATTGAGTCGAGTTTAGTTCATAGACGAATGCGTGTTCGGGCTCGAATCGTCGAGTTCAATTGAGTTGGAAATTTATAGGATAAATAAAACTTTAAAAAGCGGTTCTCGTGTTCGGATCCGAGTTGAGTTGAGTTGAGTTGAGTTGAGTTGAAAATTCATACAATAAATAAAATTTTAAAAAATAGTTTTGGGTCGGGTGGAACCGAATGGATGATCCAAACCGGTTCTGCTTCAATTGGTTCCAATTCTACGCGGGTTTGGAACCAAGACTAAAATCGAAACTACAACTTTAAACTTAATGATTTTTTGAGGTCAAATTTTATCCACGGACATTCCTCCCATCCACTATATTTTATATAATCTAATTAGTCGCAGCATGTTCCCGGGAAAGATGCAAATTGAAAAGAGACGAGGAATCGCAATTATGGAATCCAATTAATGGAGCCTGAAGGTAATTATAATAATTATTTGCAATAAATTTATTAGTAATATTTTATTTTTGTATGGTCATGGCACTGTTCAAAAGGATTTATTAATATAAGAAAGCGTAAGAAAATATTTGCAAAAAACTAATATAGTCCTCCTCTCGGTCCTCCCTAATGATACTCGCATGTTAAGATACTAATTAATTAATTAATTGTCATTTATTCTAAATTAGCAATTATGCAGACATCCGACTCCCCCTATTTTAATATATGTCACATTCCATCATTTTCTTTTGACTATTTTCCTCCTTTTATAATTATTTGAAAAATCCATCATCTTTAAACATTAATTACTTAATATTCATACTGACCGTCATGAATTTATTTTTTGCCATGATCTAATATGATAAAGTATTCAGTGCATCACTAATTATGTTGTTCCATCTATTTATCTTCCTATTGTATACTTGGATAATCATCATGTATCCATTAAATTTTAAAATCTACCATTTTTTGCTCGAATAATCTCGAGTATTGTGCATACATGTAAACTATGCATAAATATTCATAAAATTTATTTACCAATTTAAAAAATTGACAAATGAAAATGAAAGACATGTTTGTATAGGATTTAATGTGATTTATTTACCTAAGATATCATGCAAAGAAACAATTTTGAACCGAATATTGTTAGGAGTTTGAGTTCTAAAAACTAAGTTCGAGATAGGTTCGTCTATTATTCAATTTAATAATAAATTTGAACCTGAGTTTGAACTCGGCACGAGTTCGTTAAATATTTGAGCTCGAGCTCGTTTATTAATTTATTTTGTTTATATATATATATATATATATATATATTTGTAAAATTAATTTGATAAGTTCGTAAACTAATTCATATATAAAGTTCGCGAATTATTCGAATCTCGACTGATTTTTAAGATTCGTTCACGAAATATTTGAAGTTCAATTTGTTAAAATTATATTCGAACATGTTTGAGAGTAGAACCGAATATCATTAGACTCAATTCACTTCGAAAAATTATTTGAGCTCGATTCGAGACGTGAAATTAGTTCATTTAGTAAACGAACTTTTATCGAGCCGAACTTCAAATAGTTTACGAATAATTTATTTTGCTAATGCCCTTATTTATTATAGGTAGTTAATTAATAACCGTAATATTATATAGAACCTTAATTAAGTATTCAGAGGAGACCCCAATCAAAGATTGCTCCCACTACCTTCGAATTATAGATATATATACACCTATATTATAATATGGTCACTTTATCAAATATTAATTGTTGCTTAAAAGTATTATTTCATTTTTAAAATTGATTAAAAAAAAATAATTAGTACTCCATCCGTCTAACAAAATTCTTCTCACTTTGTCATTTTAGTTTTCCACCAACTTTCTTCCCATTTTTCTTTCTATTTTTGGCAAGCTCTTCTTCATTCACTATACTTTAACGTGAGTCTCATCATCCACTCATAATATATTACACATCATCTAACTTTTTGTGAGTCTCATTTTTCACTCACTACATTTTACCCTCATTTTACCCTTTACCAATTAAAGTCAATCTATTTTATTAAAATTTGTGTCAAAAATGGGAATAAGATTAGTGGATGGAGGGAGTATTAGTATAGTTTCATTAATTGTAAAAGAAAAGGCAGCTTTTGGAAAGAAAAAAAAAAGAAGGGTGAGGAAGGCGGGGAGAGGCTTTCGGCTTGGAAAGAGCGACGTGTAATAACTGAATCAAGAAAAGGAGAGGAGAAGAAGAAGCCATGGATGACCGCATATATTCTGCACTCATCACCATTTTTCACCTACCATTTTCTCTCTTCTTTATTCAACACCTTTTCCCTTTCCTACCTATATATAACTTGCCTTCTATTTACTCTCCTTCTCTCCCTTTCTTCTTCCAAGAGAAAGAGAGAGTGAGAGACAGATAATTAAAAGAGAAATATTTATATATCTCTCACCGTTGAAACCCTATGACACATTAGGCAGCACACTTTTTCACACCAATTAATTGAGATTGAAAAACACTTTAATCTCATCCTCACCGGTATGTTGCATGCACATATTTCCCAAATGCATGAACATGCATCTGCATGCACGCGATCAAAACCATGAAAATTTATATTTTTAAATTTTCTTGGTTTCTTACTTTTTATTTTTGTTGTTGCTAATGTTGTTTAAGCAGCAAATGGGGGAAGGAGTGCTGCAATTCAATGTGGCGTCAATGGTGGAAGATGTGCTCCAGCAGCATGGAAAGAAACTTGGAGACACTGCTTCAAGAAGAGTTCAAGAAGCTTGTATGTTTATATATATATATGTATTAAATGAAATTTTTTTGTTTATTTATTTATAACTCTTCATTCTTCCCTCTTCATCATCCTTCATAAGCATGTAGCCTAAATTGAGCAACCTTTTCATTTTCTCCAAACCTTAATAAATTTTGCTGTTGGTTTTACAAAAATGTAGCTTGTGTGATATATATATATATATATATATATATATTATATATATATATATTATATATATATATATGTCTGTGGATGCACATTTTTGTCATTTGACGCGGATTATATTGCAGCGTTGAGAAGATACGACGCGGCCGGATGGCTGAGGAAGATGGCAGGGGTAGTTTTGGGCAGAGATTTACCAGCTGAGCCCTCTGAAGAAGACTTTAGAATTGGATTGAGAAATGGGATTATACTTTGCAGTGTTCTTAACAAAATTCAGCCTGGTTCTGTCCCAAAAGTATGCCTTCTATCTCATTTCTTCTTGTTATATTGTTTTGTTCTTGATGTCATAAATTTGGTACTTAACTTCACCTTTTAGGTGGTTGAAGCACCTGTTGATTCAGTCCTCATTCCTGATGGAAATGCTCTCACTGCATTTCATTACTATGAAAATGTGAAGAACTTCCTTGCAGCTATAGAGGAATTAGGCATTCCCACGTTCGAGGTCTCTGATGTTGAACAAGTATGTATGTTAGATCAGATCAACCATGTCCCAAAAAGAAAAGAATGTGAATAATAATGTGATGTAATTAATAAGAAGCACTACTTTGGTTTGTTGCTAGGGAGGGAAGCCGGCCCGAATTGTGAACACCATCATTGCACTCAGATCATACCACGAGTGGAAACAATCCGGTGGGAATGGAGTCTGGAAATACACTGAAAACCCAAGGCCGTGCAATGCAGGGAAGCCTATGTCCACGACAAGTACTGATCTGTTCTCAAGTCTTCTGTCAAGAAACTCATCATCTGGTGACAAGTCTCCGGAGAGTGATGAAAACTCCTGTGCCGATCTGAGCAGAGGGGTTCGTAATGTCTCAGATCATAACAATTTTTGTGAAAGATTTTCTCATTTTAGATCATATCACATTTTGTTCTTCACATTGGTGAATTTGCAGTGCTCGTCTCCTTCGTTGGAGAGGCTTGTCAGCGAGCTTCTATCTGATAAGAATGCACAAGAAATTCCTTTGGTGAGAATGATATCTTTACAACTACTAATTAGTACTTACTTAAGTACCATAGATAAGGCCTCTGGCCTTTTGCAGCTTTGCTGATTTTCTTTGTCATGTCTTATTATGTTTGTTATACTAAACAGATTGTGGAGAGTATCATAACTAAAGTTAAGGAAGAATTCGATCGCAAGCTGGAATTGCAAAATAAACTAGTAAGCATTCTACTTAATTTGTTCATTTCATGCAGTAGAATAACTGTCACAAATCTTTTCTTAATCTTAAATCATGTAATGACTTTTGCTGTCAAGAGACATACATAAGTGTCTGAATGTAAGAATTTTTTCTTGTCTTGGTTGGGACAGATTGGAGCAGCTACACAGTATGAGAGTGATACCAATTCCTGCATGAGTTCAGATATTGAGGTTTGAAAAGCAACCATTCTTCTTCTTATGGTGTTAATAGATCTTCAATAAATTCAATGACTTGTACTGTTTTACGCAAGGTGGCGAATATAACGAAAGAAAACAACGAGGCCAAGAAAGATTCCTGCAGCGAGGCATCAGTCACCCTTTCGTCGAAGCAGCAAGAACTCATCGAACTCCAGAAGAAGAACGTAGAGGTGGTCATCTTCACTAAAACTAGAGTATTATTCCCTTTTCTTAAAATGGATTAAGTATCTATCTATATGAGGCCTTTTGCAATGACTTGTAGGAACTCAAGAACATCCTTATTTCCACAAGAGAAGGGATGCAACTGCTGCAGCTCAAGTATAAGGAAGATGTTGACAGTTTAGGTACATATAAACCAAGATGCTGCTTTGTTTATGGAACATTATCGTAAACGAAGCACGATCGATGAATAACTTAATTTGGGATTCAATTTAGGTGAACAAGTCAGATGCCTTGCTAGCCAAGCATCAGGATACCAAAAGGTTCTTGAAGAGAACAGGAAACTATACAATTTAGTGCAAGACCTCAAAGGTGAAGAGGCCCTTGCTAGCTATAATAATGCTACACAATTTAATGACTTTTCATTAAAACTTCAAGTGTTTCTTGATGAATGTAACAGGAAACATCAGAGTGTACTGCCGAGTGCGTCCTTTCCTACCGGGGCAGGCCAACGGGTTGAACGTGATAGACGACATTGTTGATAATTCCCTCACTATCCAAACAGTTGCAAAACATGGGAAAGGGAAGAAAACCTTCACTTTCAACAAGGCCTTTGGTCCAAACTCAACTCAAGGTAAGTAGTAATCAATAATCTTCTCTGCCCTCATGCAATTTTCTTACAAGCCTTGGTTTGAAACAGAACAATATTGATATTTGTGTCTTCATTTGTGCAGAGGAAGTGTTTGCAGATACTCAGCCTCTGATCCGATCAGTCCTCGATGGATACAACGTTTGTATATTCGCCTACGGCCAAACCGGATCAGGAAAGACTTATACAATGGTGAGAAAGTGTGCTTCTGCGGAAGGCCTCAATATCGTGTTTTCCTTTGCTTCTCGTAGCTTTAAGGCCTAATTTATACCTGCAGACGGGGCCCAAGGAGCTGACGAAAGAGAGCTTAGGTGTGAACTACAGAGCATTGAGCGATTTATTCGAAATCTCGGAACAGAGAAGAGACACCATTGCTTATAGCATCTCAGTTCAGATGATGGAAATCTACAACGAGCAAGTTAGAGATCTACTTGTTACTGATGGAGGCAACAAGAGATATCCTTCCTTTCCTTTCATTTCCTTCCCTTTCCTTTGCTGTATTTGTACACTACAATCAATCTTAATTTGTATGTGTTTGCTATACCTTAACTGTGACATACATTGGAAATTCGCAACAATTCTTCCAACGGCATCAATGTGCCGAATGCGAACCTGGTGCAGGTCACCTCAACGTCGGATGTGATCGAGCTGATGAACCTCGGACACAAAAATCGGGCGGTGGGGTCCACCTCGATGAACGACCGGTCGAGTAGGTCCCACAGGTATGTATAGTAGTTAGTTATATATATATATAGTAAGTGAATCAGCTCGATAAAAGTTCGTTTCAAGTTCATTCATTTACTAAACGAATCGAACTCGAGCCTAGAACCGAGTTTGAATAATTTTTCGAGCAGAACTCGAGTCTAAAGGTATTCGGATTGAAAAGTTCGCGAACATGTTCGATTATAATTTAGCGAACCGAGCTTCGAATAGCTTACAAACTTTGTTAACGAGCTCGTTCACCAACTTTAAAAACGAGCTGAGCTTCAAATAATTTGCGAATTTTATATACAATCTAGTTCAGGAACTTATCAAATTAATATAAAAATATATATTAACAAAATAATTTAATAAACGAGTTTTTTAAAGAACTCGAATATTTAACGAACTCAAGCCAAGTTCGAGCTTGAAATCGAATTTACAATTAAATTGAATAATTAACAAACCGAACTCGAGCTTGATTTTTAAAATTCGAACCGAACTCGAGTCTGACAGTATTCAGTTCAGTTCGGTTCGATTATACTGCTAGGCATGGCATGAGATGATACGATGCACTTGACTTGCATGTGCAGTTGCTTGACTGTGCATGTGCATGGGAAGGAGTTGAGCACGGGGGCCAGTCTGAGGGGGTGCATGCACCTGGTGGACCTTGCAGGGAGTGAGAGATGCGACAAGACAGACGCAGTGGGAGAGAGATTGAAGGAGGCTCAGCACATCAATCGCTCTCTCTCGGCTTTAGGAGACGTGATCGCTGCTCTTGCTCAGAACAACGCTCACGTCCCCTACCGTAACAGCAAGCTCACTCAGCTGCTGCAGGACTCCCTTGGAGGCCAAGCCAAGACTCTCATGTTCGTCCATATCAGCCCCGAGCCCGACGCTCTTGGAGAAACGCTCAGCACTCTCAAGTTTGCTGAACGCGTCTCCACCGTCGAGCTCGGTGCTGCTAAGTCTAACAAGGAGAGCTGCCCTGCTGATGTTAAGGAACTCAAACAACAGGTTACTTACTACTCCCTCCCTCCGTTCGCCTTCGTTCACAAAAGTTTCTTATATTTTGTTCCGTCGATAAAAGTTCTTTACGTTTCAAAATATTTAGTTATAGTAAGTCTGCTCATTTCACTTGATACGCATAACTCAATTAAAAATTATAAATCAAATGGAACTCAATCCAAATTACACTCAATATATACAATCACTTAATAATAAATTAGATTGATTTCAAACTTCATTCAATGTACACTACTGCACAAACTTAAAACGCATTATTAAATCTTGTATGCAAGTCAAAATATCAAAAAAATTCAGTGGATATAAGGAGCATTATTTATATGTTGTAATTATATAAACTTTCAACAATTTCTCTTTTTTTTCTATAATCCATAAAAAATTGTTGTAAAACTTTTACAATTTTTTTAATTTTCTATAAAATCAAATTTTCTCAACATTAAAGCGTTAACATAGCATGAATTAATCCACTGACATGACATATTTTTTTTAGATCTTGAAATTTTGAATAGTAATTTAAACTTGAAATTAAAAAAAAAAATAGATAAACCAATAATTAAAATAAAACTAATATATTTTACCTATATTTAGGGATGCCAAGGACAAAGATATATCATACGTTCGTTGTTTGAAATTTATATAACGTAGATGACAAAAAATGGATATTTGTGGAACTAATACCAACACGAAGACTAACAAAATTTAATAGATCATTGAAAAAAATCAAATTTTATAAAAAAAATTATATATTTACACCAAATTAATTCGTAGTCACTAGTCATACCAATTACAAACTTTTACAATTGTGCAGATCGCGGCACTGAAAGCAGCCTTAGCACGAAAAGAAGGAGGGAACGTTTATCAGTCGAACTTGGGCAGCCCGATGTCGTCTCCGTCCCACTTGTCTTTCCACAGCAAGAATGAGGAGCAGAGCGCCTCTTCTTCAAGAAGGAACAGTTTGGACAGCCAAGACTCGTGGCCTACGCTTCAGGAGGCGGTGAAGGCCGTTTCTCCGGCATTGAGTGGTCGTGGCCGCCAACGAAGCATCAGACAATCCCCCGATGTATTCAAGATGAAAACAGCTTCACCATCACCCTCACCTTCATCTTCATCAACCAGAAGGCACAGCTTAGACAATAGTGCAGCCAACAATGATTCTGATTTCGATGCAGCAACCAGTGAATCTTCTGAGATTGATGACGATTTCCAACTCAATATTCAAAAATCAAGCAGTCTCCCCTCTGTCGTTGGATCAAAGCTCAGAAACCCCATTATCAAGCCACTCAAGTCCCAAGAAACTAGGTATATATATATTCCATGCATGCATGCATGCTTCTTTTTTAATTTATCATCTCATTTAATTTTGTGTTCATTAATAAGACAAAACACTGCTCTTAACAAACATAAATTATGCCTCACAAAGTGAATATATATATTTATATATGGGTAGGATCATCCAATCTTATATAAGAACTAAAACTAATGCATGTTATGCATTATGTTGATGCATTACATGTAATATATTATTGCATAACATAATAATGCATTTTTATTCATTAATCAATGCATTATATTTTCAATGCATTCTAAACATAATTTAATGCATAATTAATCTGGATCGTAGATTATACAGTAATCAATGGTCCAATTTGATTTCTAGTTCATATTTGGAGATTAGTTCACATTTGATCAATTCCCTGTACATATATATAGGTGTGTGTATTCTATTATATATGAGGCTAAAATTGTGAAATATCTCTTTTATTTCTGCATATTAATGAAGAATTTGTTCCATGCACCAATAGGATTGTGCAGGCTCCTCAGGGGAATGGGAAAGTTGTGAGCAACGGAGGGAATTCTCCGTTGCATAACAAGAGTACGGTGAGGCAAACACCGGCTGCTTCGTCTCTGGTGAGGCGAAAGACGGCTGCTAGGAAGTGAGCTAGGGGAAGCTCTCTCATCTCAACTCATCTCATCTCATGGCTGTGTTATGTGTCAACGATTAATGGAGCTTCTCACTTTTCCATATATGCGTTTGATTTAACTACTTGTTTTATTAAAGTTTTGAAAAGGGCAACAAAATTCATGTGTTGAGAGTTTTGGTTCCTTATATATATATATTACGTACGTACGTACCTTGCCCCTTTACATCTTGTAAAAATTTCTTAGGTGGTTTGCATAGTGACAAATTAAATATATAGCTGCTCATTATAAGGATATCTGTTGCACGTAATATTATCATCATATAAGATTTTCTTGTAATTTTTTTTATTTTATTATGGAGTATATGTATACTTTGATGGAAATGTAATATCACAATAATTTTGTGTAATTGATTAATTGTTGATGTTTTGAATCATTTCTTGACTTTGATGGTCTTCATCATTGCTAGTTATTCTTCTTACTTGCCTCTCATATGTATGTGCAAATGTCATAAAATGGATATTTGATTAATAGGGTATGACCGGGTAAGAACTAGTCAATTATTCTTAAGTAGTAATCAAAATGTATGCATTCTAAGTTGATGTGTGTATGATAATTTAAAGAGGTGCTTGATTGACGGAAGAATTTAGCTTTTGACAATTTGCCTTTTTGCAAATATTGCATGTCTTTTGGACCCACTCATGTCCGGTCCGATGTCAGAGTACTTATTCATTATTATTATTATTTTTTAAATTGTAAATAAAATGAGTTTGGTGTTGAAAAGAAAATTGGAGGAGGATTATCTATTACCTATGATAAGCCTTCCTTTCCAGCTTGCAATAGGAAATGAGTGGCACAACCTAACCATCAACCACATGGCCACGTAAGTCACCAAACCCATAGTTTTCACTCACAATTCATGTTGCCATTTTATTTCTATTCTAGTATTACATTTATTATTATTATTATTATTATTATTATTATTATTATTCATATCTTTTTATGTATATGGTAATGGAGTTTTAGTCTAAGCTTCTTTCTTTCCCAATTTTCTTAATTAAAGCATTAGTCACTTTGTGACTGCTCACGTTTATTTCAAGTTTTGTGGACATTCAATTCTTATTTCTTACAATAATTAGACATTTATTAATCATGGATATAACTATAAAACGTTTTCCTGGAAATTGTATATATATATATACACTAGAAAAGATAATTAGATAATATTATTTATAATTATGATAAGAGTTATGATGTGGATAAAATGAAATTGTCCAGTTGTGACCCATTAAGCTATTGGAGTGGTGAAAAGAGTAAAGTGAGTTTATACGATACTCCCTCCGTCCACCAATATCGTTAACGTTTTGCCATTTCGGGCCGTCCACCAATGTTGTTAACACTTAAAAGTTTCCTTTTTTGGACACACCTTTTTACCCTTTTACCCTTACTAACTCCACTAACTTTTTATCATTTTACCCTTTTACCCTTACTAACTCAACTAACTTTTTACTTTTTACTTTTCACTATCTCCACTTACTACATTTTTCCACAAAGTCAAAATAATACATTAAAACTCGTGCCGGGTCAAAATGTTAACCACATTCGTGGACGGAGGGAGTAGTACATTTGTGCACACCTTTATTCCCATTCAAACCCTTTTATTTTCGCAATTAATTTTTTTTTAAAGAAAACATATTTTCTAAAACAAACATATGTTTTCTAATGAAAATCTCACCCGCCCGAATATTAATTACTCCATCACCATTCATCCATCCACAATTTGACAAAATATAGTTACACGTCAAATTAATTTCGATTAATTTACAATAACTCACTTAACAATACACACAATTCAATTAAAAATAATAAATTAAGACTCTATTTGGTAATCAAAATAAGATATAACATGATACGATTAAATTTATCTAGATTCTAGAGTGTCAAGATTAGAGAGAATAAGATTATATCGTAGGTTATGGTAAACATGTTTAAAATCATGATAATTTTTATTTTTGTGTTTGGTATATCATGTTATTAAACGAGATAAATATGTGGTATTTAATAATAATCTTAGATAATTTTTATTACATTATTTTTTACATAGCATGTTGTACACCAAAATATTAATTTTAGGTTCGGACTCAATATTTAATAGCAGTCTTACATGTTTACTACCAGACACATGATTTGGAAAGATAGTTTAATACTACCTTCGTCCCGCTAGATTAAACTCATTTTATATTCAATTGAGTGTAATATTTTAATCAAATGTGTCTAATCTAGCGAGACGAATGGAGTATTATTTTGCCATATCTTTACTACCAAACATGACCTAAGTGAGATCCAAACTCCACTCAATATACACAATACCTTAAAAATAATAAACTAAGTGAGTATCAAACTCGACTCACTAGACATTCATCCACAAAGTCAAAACATATTATTTAAACATGTGTCATATCAAAGTGTAAAGATCTTTAATGAACAAAGATAATATGTTTTATTATTTATAATGTACTTCATTCGTCCCATTAAAACAACTTGTTTTTTTTTTGCAGGTAAAATAATGAGTAATGTAAGAGTTAAAAAAGTGATGATGTTTATACATTTTAAAGAATAACGTTTTGTCATTTTAGAAAATAAATTAATATTAGTGGGACAATTCAAAAAGAAAACCACTTTTAATTTTAGCGGGACAAATAAAATGTTTTTTTCCTTTTTAATAAATTAAAATAATAAATTAAATTGTAAAATATAAAATGTGTAATAAAAAATAGAATAGTGAATCTATTCCCATATCTTGTAAAGAAAACCATAAATAAGCATAATCAAATTCATTAACCGTAAATTAATTTACTAGAGTTGACAATTGCATTAAAAATAAGAGTTGACCTTTTATTTATACTTTGATTTATGTGCGAGTTATAATATTATTTAAATTTTAGTGTAAAAGAAATTAATGCAGTTTGTGATTAATTTGATTTATTATTTTTGATTCAAATTCTACATGTAAGTGGAATTTAAGATTCACTCCATCGATTATTATGTTTGATTAGGTTGCTATATCAAAAGTGGAATGATTCAATTTATTATTCCCTCCCCACGTTCACCAATATTTTTAACATATTTCTTTTTTGTCCGTCCATTAATATCTTTAACACTAAAATTTTATATTTATAGTAATTATCATATACACACAATCTAATTATAAATTATAAATGATGTGTGATTCAAACTCCATTAACTACACTTTTCGCTCAGTTAATAATTATAATAGGTGTCCCCCAAACTCCACTAATTATATTTTTCTAGCCAAAATTAAAGCACTATATTAAAACGCGTGTCAAGTGAAAGTATTAAACACTTTCATGGATGAAGAGTAAATTTCAAACATAAATTTTTTTATCTTGATGATTTGTTGCATTTATTCAGGCACTACACTAATACGTTGATTAGGTGGCATGCATGCTAATTACAATAACTAACATCCATGTACATTTTGTGTGTATCTATTCTCATCTAGCTGTGAGAATTTGAGATCGGGACTTGAAATTTTCCCGGTTCTGATGTGAATATCGATGGAATTCGGGACTTCAAGTCTCGAATTTTTGAGAATCGGGATTGAGTTCTAATTTTGAGACTCTAGAGTTCTGAATCCGATTGGTATTCCCAAATTTTTCAAAATTTATTTTAAATTTTGAAACATTTTGGTCCTGTTTAGAAAATTTGGACATGTTTGGAACTTGGGACCATTTGTGATAATTTTATTTGAAATCCGGATTGAAACCATGACATAAAATTTTTCAATTTTCAAGATTCGAGTGTTCCAAAGTCCCGATCAAAACCAGAACCGGAACAAAAAAATTGATATTGTCCGAGACCAGAACTCGATCCAAAGCAACCAGGATTCGTGTACCCGGTTCCATCCCGATTCTCAGTTCTACTAGCTACATGGAGTATTAATTAATTTTTCTATAAACTTAAAATTAGTACCCTGAGTGTCCGTGAGCATGAATTAGTTTTATTACACTTGTACAAAGTTTGAGGTGTTAATTCAATGAAATGCCCTAATTGTAAAAACATAGAAACACACACTAGACCATTTGGGCACACTAGTTTATTTATTAATTAATTCTATCCTTTGATCACATGGGTTGGTTGGTTGGTTCCACCCTGCAATTGCATGCACCAACTTATTATTCTCTTATTTAAATCCGACTCATTATCATCTAATTCACATATTCATATTACAAGCATTTAGTTAGTTGTATGAAATTAATTAAAATATTTAATACTTGTTTGTTTAATTAATGCAGTAACTTTAATTTGTTGTATTCATAAATCAATTTCTAAAAAGGAAAAATGAATAAAATAATTTTGCCCATTTCATTTTCACCAGACATTCGTATCATTGTGGGATCATCTATTTTATAAATAGTGATAACATTATTAACAAATTAAAAAATGTATTTATAAAATAACAATATGGTTGCAATATGATGAATACAGCTTTTTTTCCAGATAAGATTGCATGGTATAGCTTTTATCCACTTTCTTGCAAATCGATCGGTGTATGACATTGACATGTCTTTTATCTAAATGCAGAAAATGTCATCAATTTGTATATACACATAATATGTATATCTATATACACTATAATACACACACACATATATATACTTGTAGATATAAATACAATTATTATGGTTTTAACTATGAAAGTCAGCATACAGTCACATTTATCTCTTTTTTCCCTTCAAAACATTTATCTATCAAAAATGAGATTGAGAAATAAGACTTTCTAACTCTGATTGTGAGGGAATAAATTTTTAACTCAAAGAGAGCGTTAGTATTATCAATCAATTCAAGTTTATAGACTCGAAAAGAGCGTTAGTATTACCAATCAATCCACGATTATGGACTCGTATAACCTCTCAAGCCATCATTTACTATTCGAGGGATAAAGTAACAATTGAATTATGTCAAATTTAATCAACAAGTTGATTTGCACAAATCCTATGTGTATAATTTTTTAAGGTTAAACATCACTATTTGGAGAATAATCTTTATTTTTTTTAAATATCATATTTTACTTTTTCCTTATGATAGTAAATAAAATCGTAAATTTATATTTCTTTATTTTTTGTGGTATGTATAATGTAGTGGAATGGGATATTTAAAAGAGATTGGAGTGTGTACTTATTTGTCACGTACAATATTGTACTTGCTAGTTAGGTTAATGTCAAAAAAAATTAAAGTTATATCAATAGATCATGAATTATTAAACATATCAAATTAAATTATGAATTATTAATAAAAGGGTAAAAGTTGAACTATATATTTTTTATCTTTTATTTTGATAGGCGTATTTTTATCTTTATTTTATGAAAATTATTAGTTTTACACATTAATTCATTAAATTATGAATTATAAAATTTAGAAATAATCTCTTGACATGGCGCATCAAAAGCTATCTTGCAACGTGACGAGATGATAATAAATTCAAAAATGATCATATAATTGTGTGTTTTTCTATACGAATTGTAATTCACATGTTTCTTGTTTTTCTTCATTCCCATCTTTTGATCCAATTTTACCGTAACTAATTGATATCTATAGAGTTTAATGAGATGTTTATTTATGTATATTTAAATTACATATTAAAAGTGTTGGATCGAAATAGCATGAAAATGTCTATTAATTCAAATCTTGAACAGATATCGATATCGCATGTTTTCTCTTTAATATTTAAATTTAAACATACTGGAGCTAATATTAATTATAGCATGATATTCTTTGGTACTATATATGACTATAGATATTTTTATATAAGATTGTCATCGTGTAATTGTTCACTTGTGCTGCATAATAGACTAATTAAAAAAATTAAATTCATACGATATATATTGATAATCCCATCCCAATGTCATGTAGTGAGATGCAACATTAAAGGATTCTCAAGGTTGCAATAATATTCCTTTCTTAGGCAGACATTACTGTCTAAATTAGCCACGAACTATTACTATGATCAGAAAAGGGTACCATAGAAAAGGGTACCATTGGAAATTGAATCTTAGCTTGGATTATTAATTTAACCTAAGTAATCCAAACTTTGGTACTGATAATTATAGTTATATAACTTTAATTAAATTATTTAACTCCCTTTCACTTTTAACTCCACAAAAACTATGTATTTTCTCTCATTTATATCCATATGATGATAAACCGTGCATGTCTATAACTTAAAAGCATTTGCAACTGATTATGGCTGATATCGAGCACAAACCCCCTTTTTCTATATTTTTTGAGAACGAGAATTGATATATGACCTATTTAAAGTTGCTACTGGTATACGCATGATGCATAATTATTTTCATCTTAGAAGGGTCGCTGACTCGCTGCTGATCTACCTTATGGCTGAATAGATAAATGTTTGGATTTTTGCAATTATTTTTTAAATGGAGTTGTTGAATATCAAAAGCTTATTACACGAAATCCTATATTTTTAGAACGAGTGGAAGGCATAGGTATTATTGACGGAGAAGAATAACTAAATTGGGGTTTATCGGGGCCAAAGCTACGAGCTTCCGGAATACAATGAGATCTTTGTAAAGTTGATCGTTATGAGCGTTATGATGAATTTGACTGTGTAATAATTAATATAGCGACTGATGTGATATATCATGTAAATAATTTATATAAAAGTTTATTAATTCCCACTTCCCGATTATAATTTATTAATTAAAGTATAATCAAATATTTATCTGATATAAAATAATGCAAATAGGAAAAAAAAAAGATAATGACTCATATGCTTATACTCCATCCGTCCACAAATTTGTTACCCATTTTAGTTTGTTCATGAATTTGTTACTTGATGTATTTTCTTTTTTGGTAAGTGTCAATTAAATACAATTAATTAAGTGAGATCTAAATTTCACTTAATACACAATATACCTTGAATCAAACTATATTCTTCAGACGTATGTCAGGTCAAATTTGGTAACAATTTCGTGGACGAATGAAGTAAGACATCATGTAAGATAATAAAAAAAATGAATCGACTTTGAACTTTTATAAATCATTAAATCCTATAAATAATTGTTCTGGTCAATCATGGAAATTCTTTGAAAAGAAAGAATTAAATAATTTTTTATGGTGAAATAAAACATCTCTAATTTCCCTCCCCCATACCCCCCAATAGATTTTTTTTTTCAATTTTAAAAGGGCTCCCATTGTGTTGTTTTGAAGAGTTTCCGCTTCTTCAATAAATGTATTAGTAGATGGTATTATTTCTTGGAATGGAAGTTTATTGATTTTAAGTATGTAATTCAACAAAAAATTCCTTACTTGTCCAATTTCTAATGAATCAAGATAATCGTTACGTATGCTCCCTTCGTCCATAAATTTGTTACACAATTTAACCCAACATGTACCGTGTATTAAGTGAATTTTGGATCACACTTAATTTATTATATTCAATTGAGTTATATGTATAAAATTGAATGATTCACTTATTAAAAAAGAAAAGCAAATTCGTGAACAAACTAAAATGAAAAAATGGATAAAAATTTGGAATATATACAATTGTTTTAGTTGAGTCATCTTCTATTTTTTTTATTTATTTGGTTTATTTTAATTTTAGTTGAGCTTAATTAAAAGATTTTTGGTCCAATAATTATAATTATTGTAAATGAAAAGATAGAAATAGGAAAAGTTGTTGAAGCAAAAAATAGGAAGGGGAGAGGAGAGGAGAGAAGGAGGTGAATGAAGAAAAACCTATCCAAATCAAAACCAAAATTGGGTGATTTAAACAAGAAACTCTTAGTTTATGAAATCAATTAAATATTTAGAAATATTAGTATTAATTAGCTCAAAAATAAATACAGTAAACAAGTAGTTGTCTTAATCATAGAATGAATCAATCAACCTGAAACGATTTTTACGCCTTTTTTTTATTGGAAAATCCGTTTTTATTCTCGCTTTCTCTCTCTCTCCGCGTCTTCCCCAATCAAAAATTACACTACACAAAGTTCTCAAGCCCATCTCGATCTGCTTCACTTCTCCCTCAATGTCTTTGCTCTGCTCTCGTAAGTTCTTGCATTCTTATTCTCTCTTCCCTTTCCTTTTATATATACTTACACTATCTTTTTAGTAGCTTCTGGTCAATGTATGTGCAAATTTCTTCATTTCTAGTTTTGTTTGTGGAAATTGAAGTTTAAAGCACACACAGGCTGTTGTTTTATTCTATGTCCTCGATCGCCTTCTTTTTTCTTGATTTCAAGTGCATTATCTTAAGTTATTTATGGAATACAATTGAGGCAGATTACATTTTGCTGGCCTGTGTTTTGATTGGAGTGGTTCTAACTAATTTGACTTACTCTTCAATTGTTGAGTTTTGAACCAAATTCCACATTTAATATTTTCCCTTCGTGTAGAGATTACTTGGAAAAAAGGAGTTGTATCCCTTGAGTCAATTGGTCTCAATTGAATGTGAAGGAGAGGTATGCCTAATAATTTTGATGATTTTGTTTTTATGCGTGGGGATCAGGAACTGGAGTTTGAGATAACAGAAATGGTGGAATAGGAAAGTGTAGAATGAGGCAGACAGAGGTATCCGGAATGAAGCAGGAACAGCAGTCCCTTCCCGTCCCACTCGGGACTTTGATTGGTCGTGAGTTGAGAAATGAGAAGTTAGAAAATCCCACACTGAAATATGGGCAAGCTGCTTTGGCCAAGAAAGGAGAGGACTACTTTTTGATTAAGCCCGAGTGTCAGAGAGTTCCGGGCGACCCATCCACTTGCTTTTCAGTTTTTGCGGTATGCACTACTCTACTTATGAAGTTGATATGTCATCTATGATTCTGACCGTGACATATATGCTGCCTGTCTGGTTCAATTGCAGATATTTGATGGGCATAATGGGATATCAGCTGCTATATTTGCTAAGGAGAATTTGCTAAACAATGTTCTAAGTGCTATTCCTCAGTCACATGGTAGAGAAGAGTGGCTTCAAGCCCTTCCGAGGGCATTAGTAGCAGGGTTTGTCAAAACTGACATTGAGTTTCAACGGCAAGGCATGTCTTGTTTTAGGTTACAGATATATGGTTTCTTTTTCTTTTTTTGCTTTACTGTCGTACTAGTTCTCTGTGTATCTAATTTGGCTGCTGCTTGTTTCTGAGGACAGGTGAGACTTCTGGAACGACAGTTACGTTTGTAGTGATTGACGGTTGGACTGTTACTGTTGCATCTGTTGGAGATTCTCGGTGCATATTGGACACACAAGGAGGGGTGGTCTCTCTCTTGACAGTTGACCATCGTTTGGAAGAGAATGTTGAAGAACGTGAGCGCGTAACTGCAAGTGGCGGTGAAGTAGGGAGGCTTAATCTTTGTGGAGGAAGTGGGGTAATTTGGTTTTCATATAAGTAGTAGAGCTCCTGACTCCTAAGATTATAAGTTTCCTAGTCATTTGCTTATTCTGAGGTGGTGTGATTTGGATGTGTAGGTTGGTCCTTTACGCTGCTGGCCCGGTGGATTATGTCTTTCTAGATCCATCGGTGATACTGATGTTGGCGAGTACATCGTTCCAATTCCTCATGTGAAGCAAGTCAAGGTATTTAACGCATTATCTAAAAGATGTAAATGTCTCTCGAAAAATTAAGCTAAAGAGTTGAATTTAATAAAATAATTCTTTGTGATAGCTATCAAATGCTGGAGGGAGGCTCATAATTGCCTCCGATGGTATATGGGATGCTTTGTCGTCAGATATGGCTGCTCAGTCTTGCCGAGGCTTACCAGCTGATCTTGCTGCGAAGTTGGTCGTCAAGGTATTTACCATATATTCACTCTCTTTAGCGACCATGGGGATTACTTTAATATTAATTTCAAATGTTCTAATTGCAGGAGGCTCTTAGGTCACGAGGATTAAAGGATGACACAACATGCGTGGTTGTTGATATTATTCCGTATGATCGTCTTGTTTTGCCCACGATGCCTAAAAAGAAGCAAAATTTGTTGACTTCACTGATCTTTGGAAGAAAGTATCTCAACTCTCCCAAAGGAAATAATAGGCTATCTTCAGTTGGAGTTGTGGAGGAATTGTTCGAGGAGGGTTCTGCAATGCTTGCTGAGAGGTACGGTTCCTTTATATTCTTTCTTTTTTGTCGGCTCTAACATTTGGGTTTCTTGTCCATTTCTTTCGGTTGTTTGATAGTCGTTCAACTTATATGTGTGGGCTTTGTCTTGAGGATTTCTAACGTTACTTTCATTAAGTGATCGTAATAGGATAGAGTTGTATAATGTGCTATATATTTCCAGTCATGGAAGTAAATATTGGTGCAAGTTTATGTTCAACATATAAGTTGGTGAGTTGTTATGTTTGACTTCGATAGTAACGAGAGACACAAACTATATGCAGGCTGGGCAAGGAGTTCCCTCTAGACTCGAATTCTGGGTTGTTTAGATGTGCTATCTGCCAAGCGGATCAGTTGCCTGGTGAGGGTTTTTCGGTGAACTCGGGTCCGTTTTTCTCACCTGCATCAAAGCCATGGGAAGGCCCTTTCCTCTGCACTATATGTCGTAGGAAGAAGGATGCCATGGAAGGGAAAATGGCGACCACACATACACTGACTGCATAAGGTGGAAAACAGTTTAGTAAATATTGAATATATATAGTTTTAATGTTGCAGTGAGAGTGAGAGTGAGAGGATGGAGCATCATCCTTGGTTTTCAGAGCATGTAGTGATTGATAAGGTGTGTGTGAAGTGATTTAGTTGTAGGGAGCAATATGTTTTCTTGTGTTTCACCCAAAAATTCTAATACATAAGCATTCGTAGTGTATTCTCACTATCTCTCTTTCACTCTATAAATTGGCATAGAAAGCTTCACTACTCTGCTTGCCACGAATACAATTTTATGTGTTTGTGATCGATGTGATATGAACGTAGATAAATAATATATTTTTAATAAAAAATTATTTATTTCACTTCCGAAATAAAATTTATTAATTAGAGTATAGTTTAATAATTATTTTATATTTTATATTAAAAAATAAAAAATATAATAATTCATATGTTTACGTAGGATTGTCATATTAACATCACTTGAAGACACTTTAAGTTGTGCCATCGCAGATAGGCAGCGGCGCTATAAATGGATAATCATGAGCTTTAGTTAAGTTTTTAAATAAAATGTAAACTTTCTAATTTACATTTTAAATCATCAATTTTGTATATTTTTCATTTTTCACCTAAAATTTAATTTTGCCACTTTAAAATATTATTTTGATCATGAATCTTATAGTTTAAATAAGAGTAATGATTTTAAAATACATAATTTTTTCATGTTTTATTAATTTTAATACGAATTTAAAAACATTATTTAAAATACATGAACTTTAGTACTTACTTGATTTTTGACATAACATTAACTTTACACAAAAAATGAAATTAACATGGCATAACTTATCTGACGTGGACTTATGACGTGAATTTTAAATTATTTAAAATACATGAACTTTTCACATTTTATTAATTTTAACATGAATTTTAAAACATTGTTTAAAATACATGAACTTTAATATTTACTAGATTGTTGACATAAAGTTGACTTTACACAAAATTGGAATTTTAAATTATTAATATTTTTCCTTCAGTTCAATTATTAATTATTTAGCATTTAAGAAAATATCATATTCACAATTATTAAATACAAAACATTATCTAAATATTCATTTTTCTGAAAATAATATTTTTGAATATATATATATATATATATATATATTGTTCGACTAAAATTATTTTGAGTCGCTCGCAATCTAATGAGGCCGTCTAACAATGATAAGTTAACCCAAGTCGTATTCTCAACGAAGACTTAGTAGGACAATTTAACTCTTTGTTCACAAATGAAAGCAAGTAAAAGAATGTTTGAGGGTTTTAAAACTAGGTGAAGAATATAAAATACGAAAGAAACGTAAATCCTAAACTAATGAAAATAAACGGAGAAATAAATTGTCTAACTAACAAAACGAGATGCGAGTTGAAAAGAATGCAAGTAACTTGGAGATCGAAATTGAAAAGAATATAGAAAGTACTATGAAGTTTGAAATCGAAAAGAGCGTAGAACAAATAAACGAAATAAGAAAACGAAAGCATAAATAAATAAACGAACTTAATAATAAAAATGAACCCGAAATAATAAACGGAAGCAAACTTGATTAATAATATTGGAACGAACTTGAATCCACAACGATAAACGGAAAAGAACAACGAACTAGAGTGTTTGCGATCAGCTATCCTTTGGAATCAGATACTAAAACTAACAAGGACTAACTAAAAATCAAAAGTCTTGACCCTAGAACAATAGGTCGAGAGGTGCTCGAAATATAAATGCAAAACGCCTGGAAAACGATGATAATCAAATGAGAAAAACATTGAATATTTATAGGCGAGAGGAAAGGTCAGCAGCTGCTCAATGTCAACAACCGCTGAGTGGCTCGGTTAAACGCTCCTCCCGTGCCATCCGCTGAGGTAGTTAGACGCTGGCCCGAGTCAGCCGCTGGGGTCAGCGGCCGCTGGCCCTGACTTTGCGCTTGCTTGGCGCCTGGCTCGGCCGTGGTTCGATCTGGCACATCCCCGCCTAGTCAGCGGTCGCTTAGGGCTACACGACCGCTGATTTATGCTCCTGACCCTCATCTTGTTCTTTCGTCATTTCTTAATCTTTTCTCGTCTCTTTTCCAACTTCAACACTCGTTTAGGCTCGTGATCCTGAAACATAAAATGAAACGTAAATTGGGCCATATCATGCAAAAAATGGAAAAACAACAAGAATAAAGACAAGGAAAATACGAGTTTAGACGACCAAAAAGAGGCTAAACATATATATTCATTTTCTTGAAAATATTTAAATCAACTTTCATAGTTACTCAAGCTATAGTTAAACAATCAACTTCATCAAAAAACTAAATTTAATCACAAACGAACATCATAATCCATTCGGATTACATGCTGTTTGCATATCAAGAGTGAGACGGTGACACCGTACTCGATGACGTGCTCAATGAAGTTGAGGCGTGCGGTGGGGCCGGAGAGGTAGAATACAACGATGTCGTAGTCACGCGCCGCTGCGAGTAGGGAAGAGTATGAGCCGAGTGAAATTTTGGAGTGCTTGTTCAGTTCGGTGATCTTCGTCACCCAAAAGAATGCATGGAGAGAGTGCATTACTAAGTTGCTACTTATCTCGTGTTGAACCATCTGATGCATATGAAGCACTACAAGATGCAGACTGGGTTTTTGCTATGCAAGAATAACTCAATGAGTATAAAAGAAACCAAGTTTGGTACCTTGTAGACAGACCAAGACACCAAGGAGTGATATGTGTCAAATGAGTGTTCAAGAACAAACGAGATGAGAATGGTGAGGTTGTCAGAAACAAAGCCAGATTAGTTGCAAAAGGATACAGTCAACAAGAAGACATTGATTTCGATGACATTCGCAGCAGTTGCCAGATTGGAAGCAATCAGATTGTTCCTAGCATATGCACCATACAAGAGGTTCAAGGTTTACCAGATCGATGTCAAGAGTGCATTTCTAAATGGTATTCTTGAAGAAGAAGTATATGTAGAACAACCACCTGGTTTTGAAGACGACAATCCAGATCAGAAGGTGTATAGATTAGCCAAAGTTGTTTATGGGTTGAAAAGCACCTAGAGCGTGGTATGAGACGTTATCAAAATTTCTGCTGCAATCAGGATTCAGAAGAGGTTCTGTTGATAAGACATTGTTTATAATCAAAGTCAAAGAACATATCATTTTGGTCCAGATATACTTTGATGACATCATATTTGGATCTCAATCTGCTTATCTATGTGAAAAATTTGCTGAACTAATGAAAAAGAAGTATCAAATGTCCATGATGGGCGAGATGAATTTCTTTCTAGATTTGCAGGTGAAGCAGCTACCAGATGGTATATTCGTTAATCAAGCGAAGTACATCAATGATCTGATCACCAAATTTGGAGTCAAAGATAGTAAATCTGTCAAGATTCCAATGCAGACCAATGAGAAGATAGATCCAGACCCTTAAGGAAAACTAGCAAATATAACTCAATATAGGGGTATTATTGGTTCTTTACTATACTTAACTGCTAGTCGACCTGATATTACTTTTGCAGTTGGAGTATGTGCTAGATACCAGGCTAACCCCAAGGAGGCCCATATGGAAGCAGCCAAGAAGATACTAAGATATCTTAAATGAACAACACATATTGGATTATGGTATCCATGAGAGGACAACTTTAAGTTAACAGGCTATTCAGATTCAGATTATGCTTGATGCAAGTTGGATAGAAAGTCAACATCTGGAACATGCCAGTTCCTCAGAAACAAGTTGATTTCTTGGTTTTTAAAGAAACTAACATCTGTTGCTACATCAACAACAGAAG
This sequence comes from Leonotis leonurus, assembly GCA_026898415.1. Classification (NCBI taxonomy): domain Eukaryota; kingdom Viridiplantae; phylum Streptophyta; class Magnoliopsida; order Lamiales; family Lamiaceae; genus Leonotis; species Leonotis leonurus. The sequence goes on from JAPKLX010000223.1 coordinate 101,119, forward strand.
CAGAATATATGGCCGCGGGAAGCTGTTGTGCTCAAATACTCTGGTTAAAGCAGCAGCTCAAGGATTACGAGATCGATGTCAAGGAGATACCTATATTCTGTGACAACTCAAGTGTTATTGCTATAACGCAAAATCCAATTTTGCACACGAGATGCAAGGATGTTGATGTGAGACATCATTTTATAAGAGATCATGAGGAGAGAAAGCATGTCCAGATTGAGAAGATACACATAGATGTCCAACGTGCTGATATATTGACAAAAGCACTCCCAGACGAAAGATTCAAAATGCTATGTGGAAAGCTAAGATTACTGAGCCTAGATGAAAGAAACCGATCGACATCAGATCGATAAACACCAGATCATATAGCAGTTTGAAGACAAACAGATCACTAGATGTGGTTGTCCATCAGATTATAAAAGTCAGACTGTCAACCAGGTTGACACTCACCAGAATGAGGAGATCACTAATATCAGATCATAACTCCAATACCAGATGATACCAGATGGAAGTGAGAACCAGAAGACAATGTTATAAGCAAGACCATAATTGCTTACATTATACACGTGTCAGAATTTGAAGAATCTACACCATGCCACGTGAAAATTAATTTTCCAATAAAGATTACTTAGTCAAGGGGGAATTCAGAAATTTGTATCATTTTTCTGACCTAATTACCGCCCTGACTATAGTCTATAAAGCTTATTTTCTGACATAGATTTGCTAAATCTTCCATAATTGTGATGATTAGTACAGTTTTGGGAACTGTGATCGAGAAATATCATTGCTATACGAGGAAAAGGAAAGTTGCAGTGGTTAGAAAGATTTACACGCTCCATCATATAACCCTAGGATCAAGCGCGTGTATCTGACGCAAGTAGAGGCGGCAAAGCAAAAGCTGAAGCGGGAAAATCTAAAAAGGGGGACTTTCATCCAAACCTTAAACTTCTTATCGCTTTCATCTAAGCCGTTGATTATTTTCTTATATATATGTGTCGTACGTGCATTTAACTATTCACCTTACACTTTCAACTCACTGTGCACTACTCCTCTCTAAGAACTTAAGCTTTTTCAGTTTTCTCAAACTGTTTTCGAAGCTTTTCCAAAACTCACCTCCTTTGAAAATGGCACCACAATCATCCATGTTTTTGCAATACTTTGTTGAGGTTCAGAAATTTCTTTCTCCTGAACCATATGCTGTCTATGAAACTCATGGCTTCGTAAACTGGAAAAATCTTCGCCATTGTTAAATGTTGCAAAGGTTTTACACTGTTTTTCAGTTTATTAACTGTTGCATATGTTCCTATAGAAATCTTACGGTGAGATTTGGATTCTGGAAACATGTTTTACTTTAAGTTTTGATATTGTCTTGATACATATTGATTTCTGGATTACCAATCTTATATCTATGTTCTTCATATTCATTTGTATATCTGTGCTATGAGATATATGTTGCTAATATGTCTGATGATTATATGGTATTCACTACTGTATATCTATACTCTGTAGGATTCCATAACATAGTCACATCTCATCCAAATATGTGTTTGGCCAAATAAGTTGCTACCTTCTATCTTACGTGGAATGCCCATTGGTGATAGGACCAACAAAACTACTTATGATGTTATCGCCATGATCAACCAGGCATACCGCCTAAATGATGAGGGGATGACACTGGATGAGATAACCACAGAACAACTTCAAGAAGCAGTGGATAAAGTAATGGTGATACCAATATCTTACACTGGGAGGATGTGTCAAAGGGCACTACTCCAACCAGGCTACAAGCTGGTTTTTGAGTTTATCCAACGGATTTTTATGACTCATAGCGGGTCATACGACCAGGTAACCCCAGAGAAGTTCAAGATTATGACTGCCGTCGTTTTAAACTTGAAGGTCAATTGGAGTAGAATCCTTTTTGACCTACTGGCGAAGGAAGAAAGGCTCGTAAAGTGGACCAAAGACACCAAAGGGAATGCAGTGTCTGTGGAGGTTAGGAGAAATTTGAGGCACTCCACTAAGATCAGCTTCATGGTGGAGAAGTTCTTCAAACAGCAAGTGTGGGAAAATGCTGTGGAGTTCAACTCCAGATTCACCATCCCTAAGGATCAACATCAGATCGAGATGTCCTTAGGAATTACTCCAGCCCTATTCAACAAAGTTAATGATGAAGTGCACCATGCTGCACTGCTGGAGATGGGTAGCTCAAATCCCATCTGGGTGCCACCTACCAGAGCAACTGAGAAACAGAAAGAGAAAGCACCAAAGGAGAAGGTGCAGAAACAAAAAGCCCAGCGCAAGCCACCTGCCAAGTGGGCAAGTTCTATAGATACTGACACATCTACCACAACTCACCAACCCAAACAGAAGAGGAGAAGGTTAAGGAAGGTACAAGAGTCACCACCACCTACTGAAGAGGCACAACCAGAGACTGCCACACACCAACCAAAACAAGACATACAACAACAAGCAGAGGAAGCTCATCAACTATAAAGCTCCATTCCTCAACAATCAGAGGAACCACAATTTGTGGAACCAGAGTCAAGCTTTGACCCCAACTAGGGCAAAGACTTCTCTCCAGCCAAAATTGCAACACCCTCTCCAGACCGTATGCAGAGGATTAGTGAGGAGGAAGAAGATGAGGAAGTTGATGAGGAGGAAGAGAAATGGAAACAAGCAGAAGGAGCAATCCACTTGCTGGAAAATGAAGCAGATCACTCTGTTCTTCAGGATTTTCCAGGGATTCATCTGCTCCCAGAGAGCTATGGATCAGCGAAGATGGTCAAATTTTACTTACTGGTCAAGGACAATGAGTACTACAGTTTTGAGCACAACATCCAATGTATAGTATGGGTTGTCTTGAATGTTGAGATAAGTTTTGATTCAGAAGACCATGGCGTGTGTAGTTGGTGTGAACAGGGTCCGAGCTCTCGCATTCCTCATCTGCAACATCAAAATTGATGTTCTGTGCAGGCATAATCATTGCTAAGGGTTGCGGTGATGAGTGTTGATGCTGAGCTGGTGATGGAATTTGAATAACAGGTTGCATGGGCTATTGAGTTGTTGGTTGTGATTTAACTCAGTGTCGAAGTTGGGAATCAATTTCCTCCTCTGGTTCAGAAGAGATGGATACTTGATGAATAGACTGTCTGTACTTCTTTAACTCAATTTGAGTATTAGTGGGGGTGACTTCTTCATCGAATTCATCGGCAAGATGCAAGTCAAGAGCTGGGACCTTCTTCTTCTGGGCCTTAGCAGGTGCTGCCTACTTCTTTCTTCTTTGGAGTAGTCTCCTCACTACAAGAAAAATGGTCTAATACCACATTAATTTTATGACACTCAGAAAGAAGGTGTAATTAAAAATTATATAGGAATACACGTACTTGTAACTATGTTTATCATATTTCTAAACACAGCAAGTGCCACCAAATCCAAAATGACAATGCCGTTGAGAAAAGGACAATGAGAAAAAAAAATAAAAAATAAAAAATAAATACATCATAGCATTCTTATGTGGCAACAAAGTACAAAGTGTATTTCATTTTTTTTTTAAAAATATTCATTCGATTATTCTTATTCATTTTAGAAGACTAATTACTTTTAGAAATAATTAATTAATATTGAGTATGAATGTAGTTAAATTATTGTAGACAACATGAAAAAAATAAAGAATATCATAAAATGTTTGTCCATTATTAATTTGTTGATAAACTTAATATAATAAAGAATATTATTCTCTTTTTGAACTAAAAATAGTATTATAAAAAATATCATAATATATATTTTTTTAATGAAATTTTAAAAGTTTATTTAAATAAATCAAATTTAAATATATTGATGAAATTTCTTATTAATAAACAGTATAAATTTTTCTAGAGAAAATGCATTAAATGTTAAGACTTAAGAGTCTTATATAAGTAAAACACCATAAAATTAGATATAATTTAATTTACAATAAAATGTAATCTTATTAACATAAACTTAATATTAGAGTTTGTAAATATTTAAATATTTAAACATTAGATAGGTTAGAGATTATAATAAACAATGAAATATATTTATGTACTGTATATATAATTTTTTTGAAGGATAGGCATTATTAGGAACAAGAAGCGCCAATATATATACCCCTCCATTCATTTTTTTCAATTGAAAAATGAAAAAGTACACAAATTTTGTAGATAAATTACCCATCACACTCCTTCACGGAATAAACATGTAAGTTCTCTCTCAATTGTGAAAGTATGAACAATTGAAGATTTCAGATTTTGCGTTTCAATGGAGTGCAATTAGCTTATTATATTCTCATTCTTTTCTGTGAAAGAAACGATGTTGTTCCTCTAAAATCCCCAATGGAGCGCAACTAGCTATTACATTCTCATTCTTTTCTGTCAATGAGAGGACGTTGTTATGAAGAGTTTGTGGGATTTCATTATATATAATTGTCTTCATTATTCTTCATAATTTAATGTGTTGTTGTCTTTTGAGATCAATATTAGTGTAGAGAAGTTTGATATGTAATAAATCATTTTGAGCAAGTTTGATATATTCGTATAAAGGCACCACAAGGTAGATTACATTCATTTAGTTGCACTTGAATTTTTATGTTTATACTACATTGTGGTTTTATCAATATTAATTCTTTTTGTATAAGACATGAAGCTTTTAGCTTTATGCTGACTATTGATATTCAGGTTGATGCTACTTCACGAAGACTTCTCACTATTGCGAAGCTCGGATCGATAGAGTTGCAAGAAACAAAGATAGTGTGAATGTGATAACTAGTTTAGACTATGATGTTTTTGTTTCTGTCTTTGTATCAAATTTTATAGAATTTTTAAAGTTTAGAATCTTAAACTTAACATACATTATATGAGTTTAATTTTAATATATTAAATATTATATTTCCTTTAATGTAGTTGTTTATTTTCTGCATCTTAATTTAATTTTATTTGTTTCCTATTATATAATTCAATAGTGTAAATATTATTGCCAAAAAGCGTACACAAAAATTGCCAAATAAATATACATTTTCTAGTGAATAAATGTAAAAATAAAAATATTATATAAATTTTCGTTTTTCATAATTTTTATATAGTGTAATCACAAAATACATGTTGTTACATACTTAAGTGTCATAATGCATGCACTTTGCTTGCACTTGTGACAGTAATAAAAGTCATATTATTATTACACTTGGCTTTTCATGACATCGACTAAAATGGCACTTCCTGAAGATGTCACGATAGGATAAATGTAATAAAAAATTATCTAAAATTACAATTTCAAGTGTCGTTATAAGCTATTATTCTTGTAGTGTAGCTTTGACTTTCTTAGTTGCCGGTCCCTTAGGCACTGTGGCCTTGCGTTTGGTTCCTGCTGCTGCTGCTGCCACTTTCTACTGAGCCTTTCCAACGTGGGGCTCCTCCCAAGTGGGATTTGAATGACCAACTTCTAGAAGTTGTTTCCTTAGTATATGATCAGCTTTCGCAATGGTTTGTGCTGTAAGACTAAGAATCTTCTCTATCTGCATCTGGTCCTTTGGCATCAGAACCATCTTGTTGAAATGTTCTGTTTCCTTCCAGGGCAGAGTGGGGTTAGGAATAGCGTGTTCAATGATGTAGGAAAATTTGTTGGCTAGAAAAAGTGGGCGTTGTGTAGAGACTCATACTACCTTGCAGTTCTCATAGGCAATACGGACCAGCTTATGTTAATCACAGATGAGCTTAAATTGAATGGCCACCCAGTTCACTCTCTTCTGCAGCAGCACAACACAAAGTATCCGGAACTTCAAAGGAGTGATCTGGTCATATGATCCACAGTGACCCATAAAGCCCTTTTGTATGAAGTCGATGAGCAATCTATGCACGGGGTCAAGCAGATCACGGTTAAACATCTTGTTATCCCATTGAAAGGAGATAAGAGCCACCTTCTCGATCACCTGCTGGATCTTGTCATCTGGTATTGTAAATATGTTGATCCCATTGAAGTTCTTCAAGTTGTACGCCTTTAAAATCATGTCGTAGACAGAACGAACCTCATCCCGTGAACTGTATGGTTCTATGCGAAGGCATATAGATGGTACATCATCGATTACGTCCCAGTTGAGATATGCAGAAGCAACCTGCCTCGGTAGCTGATTGGTGGGTTTGCTGGTGAGAATTCTGTGAAAACCTATAAGCAGAAATCAAAATTTTGTAAGTTTATGTTTCTTTAATAAAAAGACAAAGCACATCACATAGTTTAAACATTTCCTACAGATAAGATATGTAGGATAAATGTGAAATATTAACACTTAGTTCGAAAACACATGTCCTAAACATGAATATCAAACTGCAAAAATGCAGAAATAAATCAAATATTTTGCAGTTGGTGCCCAGAAATATTTCAAAACAAAAAGCTTTGATAAACACCTTTGTTTTTTCTTTATCATCTCAAACATGGGTTCCACTGCTTCGAATCCATAGGATTCTAACATTGCAAAATTTTCATATTGTAGCCTCCCCTTAACTAATCTGTTCATTTGAATTCCAGTTAAGTGGGCTTGAGGAGTGGCTTCGGAAGAAGATTGTTGTCCGGAAACTGAAGCTATAGTTTGAAATCAAGTTTGAAAATAGAAAAGATTTGGGTTGATGGTTTGGGAAATATTTATAGTGCAAGAATTCTGATAGCTATGAAATATGGTATGAAAGATGAAAGATTTTTGAAAGCGTAAAGACAAATAGTAGAACAGTTACTGTTATATATAGCAATTAAATGAATAGTTGAGATCACATATGGTAAAATATAAATATTGAACGGTCTAAACAGCTGTTTTCCATCTCTCATCCGACGTGGCAACGCGTGTTGTGCACCTTTTGCGAATGAGTTTAGGCGGCGAAGGAATACATTTTTGTGTTCCTCGATTTGCATTTAAACTCTGAAAAAGGCATGCTTTGTATTTAATACATGTCGTTTCAACACTTCATCTACCTATCGCGGGGAACAAGATTAATTGACGTAGAGAATTAATCTATAAATGAGAAATAAATACAAGACAAATGATTAAGCATAGAGAATGATACAAATTCTCTTGTTCCCCCTTAGTAAATTCCAAGTGCAATAAATACACTGGTCAATGTCTGGAGACAGAAGATGAGACATTCTGTTGATGTATGTCTCCTGTGAACTTGTCTTCATCTTCTGTTTTGTGTTGTCTTCTGTGCATTGAGTTTCTTCTGCTTCACTTCTAGTTGACTGGTGGAAGAAAAACTTGAGCGTTGTGGAGATCAAGATGTGTGTTTCTACAGTCAGTGTTCCGCGATCTGTGTATACACTAGTTCTGTTACATACATCCATGTAACATAAATAATGTTCCAAGATCTGTTTATCACATTCTGTGTATACACATTGTGTCTCTAGTCTGGACTTAGGAGTACAAGCTTGCCACACAACATCTTGAATCTATCTTCTGCCAGTGCTTTCGTTAGCAGGTCCGCTCTTTGCACATCCGTGTGGATATTTATGATCTATACATTCTTTTTCTCCACATGGTCTTTGATGAAATGATGCCTCACATCTACATGCTTGCATCTGGTATGGAGAACGGGATTCTGTGTGATAGAGATGGCACTTGTGCTGTCACAGTAGATATGCACGTTCTAGACAAATACTTCGTAGTCTCTGAGCTGTTGTCGTAACCACAGAAAAAGAAGAAGACACCATTCAAGACACGGTCTATGTTTTTACAGAAGAGAACACCCAGAGACCCTTGGGTAGCTGAAGGAGATCAGAGAGAATGGGAGCTAATCAAGACATGATTTATTCTTGATCGATATTTTTTGAAGGAGCCTGCCTACTCAGAGCAACTTGCGGATGAAGATTTCCAAAGATATTTGGATAACTATAAGAAGAATGAGGCTGTACAGAGGATCAGAGCAGCAACTCAAGGAGCAAAGGTGCAGATCAAGGCACCAGCCAAAGAATACATAGAGTGTCCTCTGATTCCAAGGAGCACTGTACCAGACAAGACCTACACTCTGAACTGCATTAACATGATTGCCAAGTCAAAGGATACAAGATTAATAATCACGACCCTAACTATGCCAGAGTTAGAGATGGGATATATGAGAGCATACAAATGACCTCTGACGCCCAAAAGAAGAAGATGGAGGGAAAGCAATCCAAGGGTAGCAGATGGTTTGGATGAATTTTCATATTTTTTTTACTACTATATGTTGCTACTTTTTGTTTTTGATGTTCTGGACCATTTCTGTAACCTGTATACTTTGAACTAATCTTATATATAAATTGAATGGGTTATCTGATGACAATCACTCTTTATCCAGAAGTCATCTTATTGCTTTTTATTCGTTATAAATAATAACGAAACCTAACCCTTCTAGTAATTTAAACTAGATAGCTCTTATCGCTTTACTTAGGATTATGTTGTAAAGTGTGGTTTCGACATCATCAAAAAGGGAAAAATTGTTGGGAACCCTTACAAAATTTAGTTTTGATGATGTTCTTTCGAAACACACTTAGATTTATATTATGTCTCGCTTGTTAAACTCAGCCTGCTCAATATGTAACATATCACTACATTATCAAGTGAACGTGATAGAGAGCAAGCCTGTTTTTTTAAAACCAGGTTAGTTGATGACTAAAATGTAAATGACTCAAATACTTTAAGTATTTTGTCCTATAGGAAGTCATCTGGTTAGATAGTCTTCTGGATTTACAAAGCAGACCAGCTCACCTAATGTAAGCAGACCACCTGATGAAGGTCACTCAATCTTGACCAAACCTGAAGAGTGAACCTGTCCCTTACAGATCACTGATATAGACACTTGGTGAAACTTCAGATATGCAATAAGTCAGATGATAGTTTCTACCCAGTCATCTGATATTTATCTAAGTCATTTGGTATACAATGCGTCACATGATGTACTTAGAGAGAATCTCATCCTTATGCCACGTCACTAGATCTTTCTAAGATGGAAAGAGAATCAATCAAGAGATCAAGAAGGAAGGTGAATCGATTGAAGCTTAAAGAAAGGAAAGAGATCAATCAACTATCCGCTTTCCATAATCAGAGAGATTCACTCAACCATTCTACAAGGCAAGAGGATAAAATTAGGGATTCATATCTTTGATTGGCAATCAACATTTATTACATGCCAATCAACCTTAATGGTCGAAATTTTAAAATCTGCACCTATAAAAGTTTCGAACAAAATCTGGAGGAATACTAATGAACTAACGAACTTACGCACAAATTTCAAAGCTGAAACTCTGCCAGAAAATCTACTCTACCATTGAAGCATTCAACGAGGAGATTTCACAAATCCAGATTGTGTTCATGCCGTTCGTGATCGAAATCACACCAACCTCGATTCAAGTTTTTCTTATCGAGAAGAAGGAGGAAGATATCTTCGCTAGCTAGTAGTTTTCTAGTGGATTAACGTGAAGGTATTTTGTAGCAGATTTATCTACAAGTTATAAGGAACACGACCCATATTCGTGCACAAGTTTATTTCTAGTGTTGACTAGAACTTGGGGCTCGTTCTCAGCGAGTATAAAGAAGAGAGTATCCTAAGTAGTGGATATCCGATCTAGTTTTGATTGGATCGTGGACGTAGGGGGTTTTCCGAATCACGTAAAAACAACTGTGTTCTTTACTCTACACATTTTATCTTTATTTGTTTATTCACTAACCTAGCACTTACATTCAAACTTGCATTGATTTAATCAATCATTTTTCATATTCGGCTAAGAGTTTCAAAGGTTTTCTAATAAAGAGTAACAGACTAAATCCACCACATTTCGCACATTACACTCCGTCTAGTAACAAGATCACTCTTATTTTCTGTTAAGTGTAATTTACCAGAGAGACACTATCTGGACAGATCACTAATGACCTGGTAGTGAACCTGGTTAGCGATCTGATCCGTCAAATTTGGCAATCTCCTTTCGAGAAAGCCTAATCTCTCTAGCAAAATTATCAAGTAAACTGAAAAGTTTGTATTTGGTGTATTCCCCCCCTCCCATACATCAAACCTTGCTCTTTCAGGACCAACACCACCACAGCCACAACAACAATTTTTTCCACCACAACAACAACAGATTTATCCACCACCAATGCAACAATTCTCACATCAACTTGTTCCTCCCCAGAAATCGTCCATTGAAGACAGTCTAGCTGCATTTATGCAAGAGAGCAAGAAGGCTCGAGAGGCTCAAGACGCCACAATCAAGCACCTCGAGACAGCCATGGGGCAGATTTCTAGCACTATTAACCAGTTGCAGCAAAACCAGCAGACGGAGAAAATTCTGGAACAAGGTCAGCAACCCCATCAAGTGCAAGCAATGTTTGTCCTAAGGGGTGGAAAAGTGGTGGATAACAAAATGGAAATACAGCCCAAATTCAAAATCAACGAGGAGAGCGGACCACCACATAAAATAGAGAGAAAATAGTCCGGCGAGGAGCTTCATAAGGCGATAAATCCGTATGTCCCGCCCATTCCTTATCCCAGCAGGTTAAGGAATGTTAAAAGCAACCAGCAGTTCGCCGATCTTTATAAAATGTTATCCAAGGTGACTGTGAACGTCCCCCTCCTCAAGGTGATTAAGAATATTCTCTCCTATGTCAAGTTCTTCAAGGAGCTTATCTCAAAGAAGAAATTCGACAATCAAGAACTAGTCATAGTGTCTGAAGTGGCAAGTACTATCATGCAACAACCCTTACCTCCTAAACAGCGCGATCCAGGTAGCTTCGTTATCGATATCACTTTAGAAAATGATAATGCAACATCTGGCATGCTAGACTTAGGAGTTGGAATTAATTTTATGCTCAATTATATTTTTAAACAATTAGGATTAGGTAAACTGAAACCAACTCGCATGTGTTTACTAATAGCAGATAGATCTGTGAGATACCCTAGAGGCATAATCGAAGATGTTCTAGTTAAAATAGGTGGAATAATTGTTCCTGTGGATTTCGTTGTCCTTGAAATAGGAGACGTGCATGAGAATGGAGTTGAGCATACACTAATTCAAGGAAGACCTTTTATGGCTACCGTGAATACTATTATTGATATTAAAATGGTACAATTAAAATGTATGTCCTTGATGAGGAAATATCTTTCTCTACGCATTTGAGTCACACCACACCTTCTGTTGATTTCATTGATACGTGTTGTTATATAGATAGTACTAATTCTTTGGTTGAGAATTCTACTTTGCAGGATTTTAGTAGTAAGGAAATCACTCAAGGGAAAGGCAAGGACACGCAAAAAGAGACCAGCCAAGAAAAATTTTTGACGGGCAAGTGAGACCCGACGAGAGGTCTGCATCAACACCAGCCCACGCCCAGTCCACTCAAGCCAGCGGCCGCTAACTCCACTTTTCAGCCCGCCTTTTCACTAACTTACGTGGAGGCTCTCATGCGCCCAAACACCAAACTTAAGACACGTCTCAACAAGATCAAATCCCAAAGGATCAACCCACTCATTATTAGAAAAATTCTACCATCAAAAGATGATGCATCACATGCTAAAAGAGGGAAGATGTCATTTCGAGTTAATTGGCATCGAGTAAAGCCATACATCGAACATGACTCCATACCCGAAGTTGTGGAGTCAAACCCTAATTTTTACACTCCCGGTTGACTGAGTTATCTCGTCAAGCTAACAACATGAAACAAGCGCTTCGTGGGAGGCAATCCACGCTCTCTTTCTCATATTTTCATCTTCTTTGTTTCGTAGTTTAAATTTCTATCTTTTTCTTTGTTCGTAGGTATTACCGAGTTAGGAGGAAATCGGGTGAGAAACACAACAAAAAGAAAAAACACAGCTCGAAAAAGTCCCCACGAGAGACCAAGTCAGCGAGCGCGGCACACTCAGTGCCCGCGGAGGAGAGCATAGAGAGAATTGACGAGAGGTATGGTCAGCGACTGCGACACAATCAACTGCCGTTGACCCAACGCCAGCGCCTGCGCCACACCACGCCAGCGCCCAGCGGCACACATGCCCGAGTCAGCGGTCGCTAACCACATCCCACGTAAAATCACTTCAGCACCTCATACCCACCCCAAGAACACAACTTAGCGGCCGCTGACCTATAAGTGACCGCTGAGTTACACGGCGGAAACCCCTTAAAACCTCCATTTCCCTTCTTTTTTCCCCACTTCTTCCACTATTTCTCCCTCAAAATCCTCAAATCCTAACCCTCCTCCATTTTTTCATCTTTCAATTACTCATTCCACACGCATCATTTCACTCCAATTTTTTGGATTCGCCATCAATCCACATCCTCTTCCATCCTATCCAAACAAATTTAGATTTCACCCACTAAATAATCAAAAACCCCAAACCCCAAGTTCATACATCCTTTTGCCCACCAAGTGTTTGCCAAAATTCTCATCGGTAAGAAAAGATCTAAAATCAATGAAGGTGGGCAATCTAGCCTCCAAGAAGGGGATGAGGACGACTTTCACCCCATTCGTGATAATATTGAGGGCTCGGGCGCACCATTCCCCATCTACAACACAAACGAGGGCACCTTATACCTAGGGTACATATCTTTTGAAATTATTGCTCCTTGTATCCTTGATTGAGAATTATTGAATAACTTAAGTATTTCTGCTAAAGTGAATCGTTATTTGAAAAATATTAGACTAGAGTAATATGCTAAGTTAGAAGTTGATTATTTCAAAGAATTAAGGCTTGAATTTCTTACTACCTTTGATGTTGTTGCAGACATTAAGTCATTTAAATTCCGATATCGTGGCTTATTTCATACTATTACTACTTCAATGATGAAATTCATTTTTGGATTTCCCACTACAGGGTACCATCGGGTGCCCCCGGAATTTAACCCCAATCTAGCTTGGCATTAGTTGACAGGTTTTAATAATTGGGCATTGGGAGGCATGTCTAGCGGGTTCTTACGAGATCTCGAGATAGGCGTATTGCACAAATTCATCGCATATTCCATCTCGGGCAATGAGCAAGCTAACAAGGTCAACACATGTTGGTCCCGAAAGAGCTAGGTTTGGTGTATGGGGGGGGGGGGGGAGGGAATACACCAAACACACAAACTTTTCAGTTTACTTGACTAATTTAAAGGAGAGATTTAAGCTTTCTGTATTACAGATTGCTCAATGTGTCAGACCAGATCGATTATCTACTCGATCTTGTTCTGTCCAAGCAGAGTCTCTCGAGTGAGTAATACAAAGCAAAAAGTAAGAGTAATCTTATTCTCCAACTGTGTATTGTGTGCGGAATAATGGTGGACTTAGTCGGTGCTCTTTGATTAGAAAACCTTTCAAATCTTAGTCGAGTATTTAGAGAATTGATTAAGAATGCAGTTTGTATGAGAGTGACAGATAGTGAATAAAACAACTGGAATGTAAATGCAGAAAGTAAATAACACTGTTATTTTACGTGGTTCGGGAAACCCCCTACGTCCACGGTCTAATCCAAACTGGATTAGATATCCACTACTAAGATACTCTCTTATTTATACTCACTGAGAACGAGCCACAAGTTTCAATTACAAACCTGATTGAAACTTATGCACGAATAAGGGTCGTGTCCCTTTACAACTTACAGAAAACTACTGTAAACAGGATTTCTTCACGTTAATCCACTAGAAAACTACTAGCTAGCAAAGATCTCCTTCCTTTCTCGATAAGACAGACTTGAATCGAGGTGTGATTGAGATCACGAACGGTTTGAAGCTTTTGTCTGATGTAAGTTAGAGTTGCTTGAGAATGTTCCTTTTTGTAGCGCTTGTAACTACTCAGACTATAAAAACTCCAAATATATATAGGCTTTGAATTTGAATTTCTAGCCGTTTGTTGATTGGCGTGAATTGATTGTGGATTGCCAATCAATGTTTATTCATCATATCTCTTCTTTCCTTGTAGAGTCGTTGACTGAATCTTCTATGAATGGGAAGCAGATCAACTTGAGATTACTCTCCTTCTTCTTGTCAATCAGTGATTTTCTTCCAATTCTCAAGGATGGACTTAAATACTGACGTGGTAAGTGGATATGATGAGTAGGGCAATGTTTTCTGAGGGTTTTGATAGTTCAATCGAACTGTTGCCACTTCTGTCTAGTTGATTCAACTCTTTCTGTTTGATTGGAACCTTTTGGTTAGGCTCTTTCTGGTTTTAAGTGCATATCTGGTTGAACACTGGTTGAGTACTTTCTGGTTGAACAACTTTCTGTTAAAGTTGATTTGCTCCAACTTTCTGTTCGAGACTTGCTGGTTCAACTTTCTGTCTAAGACTTGCTGGTTCAACTTTCTGTTAAAATTGTCTTGCTCCAGCTTTCTGTCTGAGACTTCTTTCATCTTTCTGTTTGAAGCTTTCTGGTTCAACTTTCTGTTAAGATTTTCTTGCTCCAGCTTTCTGTCTGAGACTTCCTTCATCTTTCTGTTTGAAGTTTTCTGGTTCAACTTTCTGTTAAAATTGTCTTGCTCCAACTTTCTGCTATTTAGAGACAAAAATAGAAATAATACAGAACATGAATAATATCAAGTGTGTTTTCGAGAGAACATCATCAAAACTTAAATTATCTGTGGGGTTCCCAACAACACAATGGAGTGATTCCTACTCCATTGTGCAATCCAAAAGAAGAAGATTTTCCCTTCCTCTTTCATCTATGAATTCATCCACTCGATTCAACGCCGGAAACGAGCTCATGCATCTCATTCAACCTCTGTGGCCATGCTCCTCAACCTTATCCTTGCGGATGGCCCCCCCGAACAACGAGCTTATCGTCACTAAGAAGATTGATATAAACGAGTTGAGAGGTGCACCATTTGCCCTCTCACAGTCATAATTGGTGCCACAAGAAAGACGCCATTGTGTGAGGTGATATCTCAATGCTCAAGTCGCCTCCCATGCATGCCAAGATCAAGACGAGGTGGAGGATACTCACATGGAGGCTAATGAAGAGTCCCAGTCCGAGGAGGAAGCGGAGGAAGAAGCCGATGAGGAAGCCGATGCTGCTTGGCTAGGCTATAACACAGCGGAAGCTACCGGATGATCTGATTGGGGTGCCCAATCACATTGGGGTTCCCAATCTCAATGGGGCACCCAACCCCAATGGAACTCCCAATGGGAGTCTTTCACAACCGAAGTCACCACCAATATTTGTGAGATGCGCTCTGACATCCGCGACATCAACACTCGCCTCGACACTCAATCCCAGCAACTCACCAACCACCATGCACAATGAGAAGCTCATCAAAAGGCGGTGGAGGAGAAAAACAAGCTCCTACGAGAGATGCAACAACAATGGTTATCTTGGACCTTTGGCGGACCAACCACCCACACTCCTCCTGGCTAACCTTTGTTTTTCCTTTGGTTTTATAGTTTATTTTTTAGGTTTTTTTCTTCTAGTTTTCGCTCCGAATGCCGCACTTCAGGGATATTTTTATTATCCCTACTCTATAGTTCTTTACTTTCTGCAATGAGGGCATTGCTCTATCTTTGTATGGGGGGAGGGGTGTCTTTTAAAGTGCATGCATTCGTCTTTTTATTTTAGTGTCTTGTTTGTGCAAAAATCTTGATTGTTTTAAAACTACTTTGTCTTGATATCTTGTGGTTGAATCGAGTCGTGGCATGTGTTTGTGATATGATATGATTTGAAAACCTTAATTAATTTGACTTGATTCGTGTTATGAAACGTATGAACTAGGAATGTGGGGAACATTGTGACCAGATTCTTAATCTCAGTAGAATGATCGAGATAGTGATGCATGGTGGTATGAATTGATTGATTCGACTGGCTAGTTTTTATTACCACTTATTGTGTATCCATGTTTATTAATGAAAATTGAACTTGTCGAGAGGTCTCTGCTCTTCTGGGAACCATGAGCACGGGAAACCGCATGAAGATACATTAGGGAACCCCTAATTGTTCACACCTTTAGACAATGACTATATAACTTGACATTGTTCTAATTACCTTTATGAGTTCGTAAAATAGGAATACATAAGGATTCTACATCGCTTTCTTAATAAAAAATTCAAATCTCTAAAAGAGATGGGTATGGGAAACCACACCGGGGAAACCCGAACATTCAGTACACTCGGTGAACATTGTCCTTAATATTCCTCATATTGCAAAGAAAAGAAAAGAAAAGAGAGAGATACGCTAATAAAGTGATGAATAAAAACTCTAGCCGGTTATGAGATCTCGATGATTACCATTTGTATCATTGTCTTGTTTTGTTCGAAGTGTTAAATATCTAGTCTAAGTAGACCACTTGCTTCTATGATCTCTATGTAACGTGACGTGATGATAGGAAGATTGATTTTGGGAATGATTTGAAGTCTTGTCAAGAATGCATGTCGTGTTCGATTTTCTTATGGATATTTTAGACTAAGTTATGCTTGAGGAGAATCAAGGTTTTGTGTGTGGAGGGGTTGTTTAACCTCTTTTTGGTCGTCTAAACTCGTATATTCCTTGTCTTTATTCTTGTGGTTTTCCCATTTTGCATGATGTTTTGGGCTTGATTTACGTTTCATTTTATGTTTCAGGATCATGAGCTTAAACAAGTGTTAAAGTTGGAAACGAGATGAGAAAAGATCAAGAAATGATGAGGAATGAAGAGGAGAGCCGAGAGCACAAGTCAGCGGTCGCGTAGCCCTAGGAGACCGCTGACTCAGAGGTGCGTGTTCCGAACTGAGCCAACGCCAAGCCAGCGCGCGAGGCAGCATGAGCCAGGGTAAGCGACCGCTGGCCACTCAGCGGCCGCTGACCCCAGCGGCTAACTCGATCAGCGGCCAATGACTTCAGTAGATGGCGTGCAAGGAGCGCGTAACTGACTCACTCAGCGGTCGCTGAGTTGTAAACAACCGCTGACCCTCATTTTTGTCTATAAATAGTTGACTCGTTTCTCATTCGAGGGAGACCTTTTTTCCCGATTCCTTGCACTTATATTCCAAGTACCTCTCAACTCATTATTATAGTGTCAAGATTTATGATTTTTTGTTAGTCGTTTTTAGCTTTAGTATTCGATTTCGAAATGTAGTCATTGCAACATTCTAGTTCGTTGTTTTTTCCGTTTATCATTGTAGATTCAAGTTCATTCCAGTTTATGAATCAAGTTTGCTTCTGTTTTATATTTCGGGTTCGTTTTTATTATTGATTTTGTTTATTTGTTTATGCTTTCGTGCTTCTATTTTTTTATTTATTCTACGTTCTTTTCGACTTCAAACTCCAAAGTACCTTCTACGTTCTTTTTAATTCCAACTCTCCAAGTCACTTTTATTCTTTTCAAATTCGCAACTCGTTTTTTTAGTTTAGTAATTCGTTTCCTTGTTTATTTTTATTAGTTTAGGATTTTCATTCTTTCATATTTTATATTCCCGTCTAGTTTTAAAACTTTCAAACGATCTTTTACTTGCTTTCGTATTGAATAGAGAATTAAATTGCCCTGCTAAGTCTTCCTTGAGAATACGACTTGGGTTGGCTTATCATTGTTAGACGACCTCGTTAGATTGTGAGCGACTCGAAACAATTATAGTCGAACAGCTGCATTTTCTAGTATTCTAATCCCTTTACCAGAATAAGTATATGAGAACGAAGCATACGTGGCACCGAAGTGTACTAAGAGACAGATGACCCATTTAGGTATACCATTGTTCTTAAGCATCTCACAGAACACATCAAGTTCTGTGTGCTGAACAGATCATTCCATGATCTGTTAAATCACCTTCTGTGATTTGGATACTTCATTGATAGACAGTATCTGGACAGAACGTATCCTACGTTCTGTGTCATAGACAGAATGACTCCTTTATTTTTTATCTTGAAAGTCCTCTAGAACTAGTCTAAGTATGATGCTCTATAGATACAGAACATGACTCATGTTTTGTTCTTTACATTGCAGCATCTTAATGATTCTAAGTCTAGTACATAATAAGGTAGGACCAGAACGTGACTCACGTTTTGTTCCTTTACATTGTAATCTGTAAACAAACTAAGAAATAAAACATAAGTCTAGGTTGATCTCATATAGACAGTCTTAATATCTTTACAGAACATATCAACTTCATACACATAACATAATACGTTATATGCTGGTAAAATACTTAAATAAAATCTAAGTATGTGTTTCGATAACCATCATCAAAACTATTACACAAGGTTCCGAACATATTTGGTGTCATTAATTTTTGTGTTGCATCTTAAATTATGACACATTATACGACATCAATTGAAATGATGCATAATTATATACGACACTAACTTAATTTCTAACATGTTAAATTCGTGATATTTTATAAGACAATTTAGCATATGTCGTTAAAACTTGTGTAGTTTCGTTACGATATTTTTTTATGACTCAACATGTACAACACTTTGTTCAACACATTAAAATATGACATTTTATTTTGCAACACTATCATGTAACATTATAATTTAGACGATAAAAATTTTTGCAAACGTCATTTTTAATATATCAAATGATTTTGCAACATAGATCATTAGTCGTATAAAAGTATATTTTTTATCACATAATTTATGACACTTCTTGCATCATTAAACTATTATCACAAAATTTTGCTTCACATGTAAAACACAATTTAAATAATTAAGTTTATGTCGTATTTTGTAATACAACACACATTAATTAGTTTTAAATAATGATATCACAATATAATAAGATATTCATAATATTCATCCAAAATAAAAAGGTATATGCTATACAATACAAATTAAGAAAACAAACATTTGTTAAACAAGATTTAAAAAATCAAATCCAGAAGTTTAATTTATTGTTTAAAGAAGTAAAATCAAATAGTCAAAGTCTACTCTATAATGTAAGAAAACTACTCAAATTTTACTAGTGAAATTGTGACATTATTAAGATTTATTCTTCTTGTATTTCTTGTCCAATGTCTTTTTTTCTTGTTCGTGTATCATTTAAACAAAATATAATATATATATATATATATGTGTGTGTGTGTGTGTGTATATATATATAAAACGGGCAAATTAATTTGAGAAAAAATATTTTTAAAGCAAATTGAACAAGAGCAAATTATTTATGTTTTATGTGTGATTCCTCCTATCTGTGTTGAGTCATGTTTGTGAACTGGTCAACTTGCAAATAATGATCGGATCTTGAGTCATGTGTTGGTCAAGGTTAGTGTACACATGGAGAGTGAGATCGTGAGTCATTACGGACCGGTCCACATAGGACTGTGTGTCAGTATTGACCGATCTGGTGGCACCCATTGGTCAATGTTTGGGGGAATGGAATCATTGTTCACAAATGTTGTTACTATTTCTAACGTCTGGGGAAGCAGAAACATTGCTCTCAACATTGTTATCATTGATTATATCTGGGGGAGCGGGAACGTTGCTCACCAGCATCGATTACAGATATGGATAGCACATGTGAAAAGTGGATGATCATCCCAACTGTTTCAGGAAAATCAAATAAATATTTGGTATTTGCAAGTTATTTCAAGTTCTTGTGTTATACTATTGAATGCATGACAATAAATATTTGTTTTCGACATAACTCACATAGTACATCAAGTACTCAGCGCTGCTTGTATTTTCAAACACTTTCAGGTTGAGCGATAAGGTGATGGAGGTGATGCTGAGTGGAGATTTCTTATATGTTAAGTATTCAGAGATACTGCATATCTTAATATATGTGTTAGTTTTTCACTCCGCTGCATTTCTTTCTCACTTGTTAATTATGCCTACATAGTCTGGATTTATAGACCAGAACCTTCTAATCGTATTAGTACTTTATTCCAAGTCGTTAATTCATTTGAACCTTAGGAGAATGTCAAGCCTTTGTAAGATTGAGCTTTTAGGCTATAAAGTTTCCTTCAAATTTATTATAACATACACTGGTATAGTTGTACTTCTCGGTTATAACTGTTTTTTCATTTTGTTTTCATTTCTTTCCCGTTTCTTTCATCATATCTTGAGTCACGCTCCGATTGATTCATCCTTTGAAAAATGGGGCTGTGACATTACTCATCTCTTTTCATGTCTGATAAAATTAATATAAATAATAAAAATTAATAAAAGACTATAACATTTAATGCTTTTAAATATTAAAATAAATTTTCTCACATACCTCAAGGGCATTGTCATTAGAGTTATGGAAGCTTTCAGATGATAACTCATTATTCAGAGTTAGTACACGTTGAGAGTTGAAAGAGCTCGGTCCCTTGCAGTTCATAAATTGATTATATGAGCTACAAGATTATACAACAATGTTAAATTCATATGCAATGTCAACTTACATTTATGTTCTGGCCCTCTAATGAATACAATCGAGTCTTGAGAATCTCCATTTGTGAAAAGTACTCATCTTTAAATTTTAAAAATTGATCTTCAAGGCCCTTCTGAATACTTGCAATTTTTTTCATTACTTTTTCTTAGACAATTCGATCAAACTCTTCTCGAGAGGTATAAACCAAGTTCTTATTCCTAGAACCAGCATGACTTATTCATAAGCACAGAGGTGCTTCATTGCCAATAACCTCTTCGAAGATTAAATCATTAGCATCAATATCATCCACCATTTCCTCGGGCAACTTTTGTTTCAACTCTTTCAAACGAGTCTTTCAATACAAATTAAACAAACACAAAAATATTAACCACACAAATTTTTTTGAATAAATTTAACGATATATTAAGAACATATAACAAAATTGCATAAAAACTAACAACTGTTCATTGCATTCAAAATATCTGAAAATTTAAAAATTTAATGAATTATAGCGAGATTTTTGCATATGATATCTTTTTTGGATATTCATTTATTGTTAGACTTTGTCATACAAATTTCCAGATTATATATATCACAAAAAAACTCATTAGAAGATGATATAAATTCATCAAATATAAATTAATTTTATGTTTACAAATTCATAATTTCAAGGTCTTCATGCATGAAAACTAGAATAAAAAATGAAATCAAGTCAGTGTACTTACTATTTTCTCTTTTGTATCTTTGTTAATGGGCTTTTTCATCCATTTTTTGTCTTAAATAGATAAACAAATCTAGTTTTGATGGTTCTTTACCATATTCTTTGCGATTCTGTTAAAAGAAATAAGTTTAAGATAATAATATATACAAATAAATGATAGTTTATAGAGCCTATTGTATGTATAATACATCTTTATTAGTATATGTCATATCATTTCGTCCCAATCTAGGTGGCAATTTAACCAGCTTCCTACTCTTTTTATTGGTCTTACTAAGTTAATGTTATTAAACAAAACAAAAGATAATTTAAATGTTGAATAAAGAAGAATAAATGATAAATATTTCAAATACATTCAATACATTTGCATTGCTATAGCTCCAATAGTTGACTAATAGAGGTCATTGGCCAAGTTCAACCCTTTGTGGACATCTAGAAAGGACGTAGCTCTTGGCATGCCTATATGGAGTATAGAATTTTGCTTTTAGTCTACTCTTCTAATCCTTCCAAAGTTTTTCAATTTTCTTCACACAATTCTTCTTATAATTGTCTGTTATATATAAAGTAAGTATGAGTGATAGTGTAAAAGTATTCAAATTATTAACTAAACAAAGGTCACACATTGTACCGTTACTTCTTCCCAAATCATATCATTTCGTGTAATTGGCACAACCTGTCAATCTGTATACGCCAGGGGTAATTTGTTTCCATCCTTAGCCATGATTCCGAGTTGAGATGAAAAGAAGACCGCGTTGTTTTCAATTACTTGATTTTTATAATCTAGTTCCAATAACATCACCTTTCTGGTTCCCCACTCAAACCTCATCTTTGCATGTCATCTTCCCACTATATATGAAAACTAATTATTATATTATTAAGATTTAAATCAATTACATATATAAATGAAAATGCAAAAAATAATTATATAACCAAAATAACATCAAATTAATGCCAATTAGAAAATATAAATCATCAGATTCACCACTGTAAAGACATGATAACAAGTTATATATATATATATATATATTCATTATTATTTATATTATAAATCTTATTTCACATACAAAACAAATAATATAATTACCTATAGAATTACCACCATCATTGTCATTTTGTTCTTGTTCAGTATCACCTTGATCTGATGGAGATTTTTTATTGTTCGAGTTTATTGTTCAGTCACGACCCACCTTTACTAAGTGTAGTAAAGTCGAGGAAAAACCGTGACTCAGGGATGGAATATGAAAACGAAAAAAGAAATAGGAATTGACACGAAAATGAATATATGATAAGTGTCTCGATAAATAAGGATTCATACACAAATTTCGGTGTTAAGTGACCGATAACAAAATACATAGGTCGTTGATTATAATGTCTAGAAATAATAAATACTAAACTGAGTGTTTGCAGCGGAAATTGGATTAATTTCTAAATTTACATGTATGAAGACATGTAAACCCCCAAGAGTTACTACGAATTTGAGTTCGACAAAAACCATCGCTGAGCACTCCTCTTTTTCATCACAGCTCAACCTGCACATTTATAAATACATGCAGGGCTGAGTGCAAAACTACTCAGTAGATACATGCCGAAATCGCATTCGTACTAATATAATTATCATTGCCATAACATAGTGAAACATAGAGATTTTATCCAAAATAAACCTATGTTCACTAAATTCTTTTGTGATTCCTAAAGTTTGACGGCAAAGTCTAAGTTCTGGATTAATCATTCATATCTGTAATTCTGTGTGTCGGGAAGGTGGCCACCTTCCACGGACACTTGACCGGCCAACCCGCATAGATGACTCACGGTCGCGGTGTACACTAGTCCAAGTAAGATAACAATCCTCTAGGACCTGAATTCGATTATAATAGTTCAAGGAGATATGTATCATATAAAATATAAATATTTTTGGCAAGACAATACTTCTCATAATTTCAGTTCAAAATCTTTTTGAAACGAAATAATAACTGATAACACACATAATTTTAGTTGTATAAGAAAGCCTACCTGAATTGCTTCCTCGCCTAATAAGATCTAGATCTTTATCGTCTAGAGCTTTCTCCTTGCTAAACATTAATCGCCATCACGAGGAAGATACTCATCGTGAGTATATAATTTATTTCATCTAATTAAAATGAAATAATATTCTATTATTTCATTAATTATTATAATTTCTTACTAGACTAATATTCGAGTACTTATAAATTTCTATAATTATTTTCATTGAATTTTAAATCAATGTTTGATTTATTAAATCGTTAATATTTATAATTTATTTTACCCAATTAATTTAATAATGAGTACTATAATTATTCAAGATAAATTACTTTGAATAATTTAATCTCAAGCTAAAAATATTAAATTAAATCTTATAGGGTAGTATTAAATTTAATTAATAATCTTTAATAATTTATATAGATTGAAAATAATACTATGAATTTCATATCTTAACATAGCTCAATTAATCTAATTTATTTAGGTCCAATCTAAATATTGATTTTCCAATTAATTTAATATTAATTGGACCCAAAAGAATAAATCTTCTAAACCCATTATGATTAATTATCTGAGCCCATTCTATGTATTAAATTGAGCCCATATTTATAAATTAAGTTAGACTCATTCTATTAATTTTTTTCAGACCGGCCCACTCGACTAACTTGGCCCATCCTGATGAAATTAGACCCGATCCGTTGAAATTAATTAAATCCCAACCCATTAGACAAATCTTGACCTGGCCTACTCGTTTAAGGTAGGAACTGTTTAAATCTGAATTTTAGTTATTGTGGATGATATGGTGGTCTGAAATTGGGTTTTGGTTCATTCTGAACCTATTTTCTAAGTTGTATATGTTTTAGAATGTGAATATGAGTTATAAAGTCTGAAATATATAATATTGATCTATGTTCTAAAACCAGAAAATGTAGCTGTCACGCCCCAAATCCTGAGGAACGGCGCACGTGCCAAGGGCATGACTGGGCGGGGATAAAAGAAGTGGGGAAAAAAGGGGGCATTGTGTTCGTGTGCATTATATAAGAGAGTTGTCATTGAAAAATCGGACAACATCTCCTCTATAACTTTGACTATGCCATTTTACAACTCAAACAACTAACCAATGCAAAGACAATGTCGATAATAATGAAGTTAAAATGAATCATATGCAATTTGGAGATAATAAAGCTCGATTCATGTGATGGTAATCCAGAATCCCAAGCGGCTGAATCATCCAAGATGAAATAAATTGGAGATAATACAGCTCGATACATGGGAACGGTAATCTTGAATTCCAAGCGGCCGAATCAACCAATATGAAAGACGCGGTTGGAGATAATACAGCTCGTCTCGTAGGAATGATAATCCAGAATCCTCGAGAGGCCGAATCGTCCAATAAGAACCGTCGATCAAAGGCGGAGGTTAGTGAGCCTAGCTCGCCAAAAGGATTCACTCACCCAGCTCACCAAGTGTGGTCGGCATTCGCTCGAACACTACACAAGGGGCCGAGGAGTTGAGCATCCAAGAGGGGCCGACTACTTCTAAGCTCTCCTATGCACTTGTATGCATGTAATGGGCAATGATAATATGATAACATGAACCTTTATTAATAATGGCCGATGAGGCCTTCGTGGAATGAGGAAATGATCTTAGAGTTTAAACATATATATTATCACACACATATACGTGGATGATAATTATTTCATAAATATTATATGTTGGTCCCGAAAGAGCAAGGTTTGGTGTATGGGGGGGGGGGGGGG
>JAPKLX010000223.1:135838-218140 GCA_026898415.1 Leonotis leonurus
GTAAGAGCATCATCAAAACTTAATAAAATTTTATGGGGTTCCCAACAGTCTCGATGAGTGCTCGAAGTGAGGTTATCTCCTCGGACATCTTCTCCATTCTGTCCTCAGCATCTTCTTTGAATCCAAGCAGTAAGTTAATCGTTTGGTCAGAGGCATCCAATTTCTTTTCTAGCTTGCTGTTCATTGTTGACAAGGTTTTGTCATAAGTCTCTTGTAGCTCTTCAACAGCAGTGATGCGAGTGACTTGCTGCTCGTGCTCTTCAGGGTTGGGGTAGAGAAGGTCATTTAAGACAGCGACCTGGTGTTTCCGCATCAGCTCCACAAATTTCTCATTTTCAAAATGAGCTAGTTGGGAGTGGATGGACAGGTCAGTGTCTTCCTTCAGTTGAGCAGCAAGTTGAATGCTTTTCTGTGCAACAGCAGCATTAATTGTCTCTCCTTGCTTGGCAAGCAAATCGGCTAGCAAGGAAGTGGCCTTTTCAGCTTTTTCTTCAATTCCAGTCAGGCGCAGGTTGATCTTGGCTTGTCCGGCTTCATTTGCTGATCTATCATCATCGATTTTCTTGTCAAGCTCCTTCCTGACTGTGCGGAGTTTTCTTCTGATGTCTTCATCCATGTCATTAACGTACTCTTTCTGATGTTGATTGAAATCGGTGAGTATCTGTGTTGCTTTTTCTTGAATCGAGTTGCACACATCAGTCATGTGGTCTTCAACTCGCAGAGTGATGAGATTGTCGAGTTGATAATTGTTGAATGTGTTGGGCTCTCGTTCCAAAAGTTCTTCCATGGTGTAGAAGTTAACGTGTTTCTTCAGCTTCTGTGCAGCACCATGTGTGTAGATTTCATCGCTGGGCTCCCCGCCAATGTGCTGACCCACTGGTTCATCTTCACTTGAATCAAGGTCGATGACAGTTGTTTTCTTTGTAGGCTGCTTCTGAGTCTGTGCTACTGCTGGTGATGATTGGTGTTCTGTTGGAGATGCTTCTTGAGCTGCAGAAGGTGTTGTCCCCAGATTAATTTTCAAGCTCTCTGCTTCTTGTTTCATAATGCCAGAGATGAGTTGTTTGTATTCTGTTCGAATTTCATGGACGGTGGAGACTTGAAGTAGACTCAGTAGCATTGCTTCTTCCTTCTTTAAGTCATCGATGGTCTTGAGCTGAAGCAATGCATCAAAAATATAATACTCGCTGTCCTTGACGAGCAAGTAAAATTTTACGCGAGTTGCTGCTCCTAAACTCTCTGGGAGCAAGTGAATTCCAGGGAATTCTTGAAGCACAGAGTGTTTGGCTTCATTTTCCAGCAAGTTGATGACGCTTTCTGCTTGCTGTTTTCATTCTTCGGCTTCATCAACAGATGATCCTTCCTCATCATCCTCGCTGATTCTGTCCATCCGATGTGGAGAAGGTGTAGCTGTTCTGGCAGGAGAAAAATCTTGCTCCTGATGTGGAATATTACTTGTTTCTTGTTCCACCTCAGCTGCTGGAGTCTCTGTTTGTTCTGCTGGTGCTTGTGGTGTTTCTGCTTCATGTTCTGGCATGTCAAACTGTTCTGTTGTTGCCTCTGGTGGTGGTGACGATTCTTGAACTTTCTGTAACCTTCGTTTCTTCTGTTTTGGTTGTGAAGCTGATGTTTCTGTCTCAACAGAGCCACCTCGCTTGACTGAAGTCTTGCGAGTAGTCTTCTCCTTCACAACTTTTTCTTTTGTGGATTTTCCCTTCTGCTTCTCCACACCTCTAGAAGGTGGCATCCAAGTAGGATTAGAACAACCTACTTCCAGTGCTGCTTCACGGTGAACGTCATCTGGTATTTTGTTGAAAAACTGTGGTGTTAGTCCCAAGGACATCTCCAATTGGTGCTGGTCCTTGGGAATAGAAAGACCAGTGTTGAATTCGACTGCATCTTCCCAGACCTTCTGGGTGAAGAATCGCTCAATCATCAGACTTATCTTGGTGGAATGGCGAAGGTTTCTTCGAACTTCCACTGAAGTTCCTCTGCCCTTGCTATCCTTTGAGTAAGTCACCAGCTTTGCTTCTTTAGCCATCAGCTCAAAGAGGATTCTGCTCCAGTTGACTCGAAGGTTGAGAACAACCGCTGTGAGAATTCTGAATTTCTCAGGTGTGACTTGATCATAAGTGCCACTGTGGTTGAGAAAGATCCTCTGAACCACTTCTAAGAGTAACTTGAACCCTGGTTGGAGTAGGGATCTTTGGAACATCCGTCCAGTATAAGAGATGGGTATCACCATCATGATCTCAACAGCCTCCTGTAATTGCGCCATCGTGATATCTTCCAAAGCTAGACCTTCGTCCTTTACTCTATACGTTTGATTAATCATTTCAATCACATTGTATGGGGTCTTGCTTGTTCTGTCACCAATTGGCATCAGTACATTAGCTTCAAAGCCATGCTTGTCATTCTGCCATGTCAGATAGAAAGTGGCAACTTGCTTTGCCAAGAACATATTTGGATGAGAGGTTACTATATTGCAGAAACCTATTCACACACGAATCAAGGCAAACGCATATACATCAGTGAATATGAACACTATCAAGAGCAAAGTAGAATGAACAATTAATTAGCAAGATAAGGCTTATTCAACAGTTCTGAAGCAGAGAAGGTTTCTATCAAAGGCAGGTATAGAAAGAGACAATAAATTTAAAACCTTTGCAGCGTTTAACCATTGCAAAGATTTCTTCGAGTTTTCGAAATCCGTGAGTGTCAAGAACTGCATACGGTTCAGGTGAGAGAAACCTCTGAACCTCAGCCACGTGTTGAAGAAATAGAGAAGTTTGAGGTGCCATAGTCAAACGCAAAGATGTTTGAGAGGAGATTTGCAGAAAGAGTAGTGCTTAGAGAGAGTAGTGCTCAGTGCGATGAAGTGAAGGTGAACAGTTCTGAGATGAATATCGCATATATATATACCAAAGAATAAGGAAGATGAAGGAGGTAAATAAGTAAAAGATAGGCTGAATATCTTCCCTTTTTAGATTTTCCCGCTTTTTCCTTTTATTTTGCCGCGTTTACTTGCGTGTGATGTACGCTCTAGATTCTAGGGTTGTAGAATAGCGCGTGCAAATCTTTTTCTTCAGTGCGACTTTCCTTTTTCCTGTTTCCGCAGGGATTTTCTCGATCACAGTTCCCAAAGGTGGGCTAATCATCATTTAAGATAAAGATTTTAGTAAATCTAGATCAAAAAGGTAACTTTTTCAGACTGTAATCTTGGGTGTTGATTGTACGGAGTGACGTCATGTCTCTTAAGACGCTTCAGTTTCATAGAAAATTCCCCCTTGACTTAGTAATTAAGAAATAGATTCCACGTGTCACTTTCTTCAGATTAGACATTGTGAATATTTTGGTAACTTTCTGATGTCAATCTTCTGTTGTCTTTCTGTTGTCAACTGTCTGGTAGCCTTCTGTTATCAGCTATCTGGTGACCTTCTGTTGACAGCTTTCTGGTAACCTTCTGTAGTTAACGTTCTGGTGATCTATCATCCAGACTTAGTAATCCAAGTTTTCCACATAGCATCTTAAATCTTTCTTCTGGTAGAACTTTTGTCAGTATATCAGCACGTTGAATATCTGTATGGATTTTCTCAATCTTGATGTGCTTTCTCTCTACATGATCTCTGATAAAATGATGTCTTACATCGACATGTTTGCATCTTGTGTGGAGTACTGGATTCTGTGTTATAGCTATAGCACTTGAGCTGTCACAGAATATACGTATCTCCTTCAATTCAATCTCATAATCTCTTAGTTGTTGTTTCAACCATAGAATCTGTGCACAACAGCTTCCAGCAGCCATATATTCTGCTTCTGTGGTTGATGTAGCAACAGATGTCTGTTTCTTTGAAAACCAAGATATCAACTTGTTTCCAAGAAATTGACATGTTCCAGAAGTAGACTTTCTGTCCAATTTGCATCCAGCATAATCTGAATCAGAATAGCCTGTAAGCTCAAAGTTATCATCTTGTGGATACCAGAGACCAATGTGAGCTGTCCCTTTAAGATATCTGAGTATCTTTTTGGCAGCTTCCATATGGGATTCTTTAGGATTGGCTTGATATCTGGCGCAAACTCCAACTGTATATGTGATATCTGGACGGCTTGCTGTAAGGTATAGCAGAGAGCCAATAATTCCTCTATATTGAGTAATGTTAGCTGGTTTTCCTTCTGGGTCTGGATCTATCTTTCCATTTGATTGCATAGGAATTTTCACTGCTCTGCTGTCTTTCATTCCAAACTTGACTAGCAGATCGTTGATGTACTTTGCTTGATTAACTAAGATACCATCTGGTAATTGTTTTACCTGCAGACCTAAAAAGAAATTCATCTCACCCATCATCGACATTTGATATTTGTTCTTCATTAGTTCTGCAAATTTGTCACACAGATAGGGAGATTGTGATCCAAAGATTATGTCATCGACATATATCTGGACCAACAGAATATGTTCTTTGACTTTGATGACAAACAGTGTCTTGTCAACAGAACCTCTTCTGAAGCCTGATTCCAGTAAGAATGTTGATAATGTTTCATACCACGCTCTGGGTGCCTGTTTCAACCCATAGACAGCTTTGGCTAGTCTATATACTCTCTGGTCAGGATTTTCTTCTTCAAAATCAGGTGGTTGCTCAACATACACTTCTTCTTCAAGTATGCCATTAAGGAATGCACTTTTAACATCCATCTGGTATACTTTGAATCTCTTGTATGCAGCATATGCTAAAAATAGCCTAATTGCTTCCAATCTGGCCACTGGTGCAAAAGTCTCATCAAAATCGATACCTTCCTGTTGATTGTATCCCTTTGCAACAAGTCTGGCCTTGTTTCTGACTACTTCTCCGTTCTCATCTCGTTTGTTTTTGAATACCCATTTGACACCTATCACTCCTTGATGTTTTGGTCTATCTACCAGATACCAGACTTGGTTTCTTTTGAACTCATTAAGTTCTTCTTGCATAGCAATAACCCAGTCTGCATCTTTGAGAGCTTCATAAGTGTCAGATGGTTCAACACGTGATAGATAGCAACTGAGAAGTGCACTTTCTCCATGCATTCTTCTAGTTCTCACTCTATCTGTTGGGTTCCCAACAATCTGTTCAGAAGGATGATTTTCTTGAATCCATTTCCTTCTGCTAGATATCTCCTCTTCTGATATCTCGGGTTCTGGTTCATTTGTTGGGTCCTCAAATTCTGGATGAGATGTTTGAAAAGGATTTTCAGCTTTTGGTTCTTCTTGATCATTATTCCAACCATTTGTATCTCTTGATTCTTCAGGTTGATATGGTTCTGGTTCATTAGTATTGTTTCCTCCTTCTGGCTCATTGTGTTCTGGTGGAGTTAAGGTTGTCTGTTCTGTTCCCCCTTACTGCAAGCTTACTGCTTCAGCATTGTTTGGAACTTCAACATCATTCTTTTCTGATGTATTCCAGATTAGAATATCTTCTAGCAGAATTCCTTTTGCTTTCTGGTTCTTGTTCTGTTCTTGTGTTTGATCAACATCTAGGTTTCTGTCATTAATAACAGATTCATCAAAAACAATATGAGGTGTTACTTCCACAACATGAGTCCTCTTGTTAAAAACCCTATATGCTTTGCTAACATCAGAATATCCTAAGAATATTCCTGGATCAGCTTTGCTATCAAAGGTTTTCAACTGAGATTTCCCATTATTGTGAATGTAACACAGACAGCCAAAAGAGCGAAGATAATGTATCCTGGGTTTTCTGTTGTTCCATATCTCGTAAGGTGTCTTCCCATGTCTGATGGTAACTACTGATCTGTTCTGTGTGTAGCATGCTGTATAGATGGCTTCTGCCCAAAATTTCTTTGGTAGTCTTGTTGCATTTAGCATAGTACGAGCTGCTTCCTTTAACGATCTGTTTCTTCTTTCAACTACTCCATTCTGTTGAGGTGTTCTGGCTGCAGATGTCTGATGTGTGATTCCCATCTGGTTGCAGTAATCCTCAACCTTCTGGTTTAGGAATTCTGTTCCACGATCTGTTCTGATAGTAGTAACAGAAACTTCCTTTTTCTTGGTGATTTTGTTAAGAAAGTTTGGCAGCTTCTCCAGGGTTTCTTTCTTCTTATACAGGAATATTACCCAAGTAAATCTTGAATAATCATCAATGATGACCAGAGTATATTTTCTACCATTTATACTTAATGGCTTTACTGGGCCAAATAAGTCTAAATGTAGTAACTCTAAGATTCTGGTAGAGGATTGAGCAGTTTTGCTAGAAAATGATGATCTGGTTTGTTTTCCAGCTTGACATGCTTCACAAATGTGATTCTTGTCATATGTTTGATCTGGTAGTCCTTCAACTAGTTTTTCTCGTGCAATCTTATTGATTGACTTGAAATTGAGATGGCTTAATCTTTTATGCCACAGCCAACTAGTTTCTGAAACTGTCTTAGTGACTAGACATGTCTCAATCTGGTTGTCCCATTGCACAATGTATAATCTATCCTGTAATTTCCCGGTAAGGAGTATCTCATCTCCTTCCTTGTTCTTAACCAAACAATTGTTAGCATTGAAAACAATCTGATTACCATTGGTGCAGAACTGACTTACAGAGAATAGATTATGGCTAAGTCCTTCAACATATGAGACGTTTGTGATGGTGGTCTTGCCTACTTTTATGTTACCATATCCTCTGGTATATCCTTTTGAATTACACCCAAAAGTGACATGAGGTCCTGGTTTCTCTATGTAGTCTGATAGTAGGTTCTTGTCACACGTCATGTGTTTTGAACAGCCACTATCTATTATCCAGATTGCTCCTTTTGCTATTTTGTACCTTCTTGCAGTCTTCTGATCCTGTAATTAAGAACACTTAGCTACCCTTCAATATTTGGGTGCTTGGTTATTAGCAAATGTTCCCTTCCGAATCCAGAACATTCTTGGGTTGGGAACAGCAATATAACAAGTAATAATATTTCCATCATTATCAACTTTTGATACAGAATGAAATATAGATGGATGGTATCTCTTTATTTCACCATTCTTCAATCCCTTATTTGTAGATGGCGTCATGTTGACATTCTGGTTAGGTAATGACCTGTTGGCATTCTTTTTGTGAACCCTTTCTGTTTCTGTATAACCTGCTGGTTGTTCCTTTGTGTGATGGTACTGTCTGTTGCTGGTCTGTTTCACTATCATCTTCTGTGGTAGTTCTTTCTTGTTTCTGAGGTTTATCATTTGATCTGGAATCTGTTTCCTTTCTGGTACGAATTTTATGGTACACGAGGATTTATCTGAATGGCCTGGATATCCTATTCCAGATGCACCCTTTTGCTGCATGTTAATTAGCAGTTTAGCACGTTCATCACTCTTGTAGATCATTTCTTTTCCTTTCTTGATCTTCTCTTCAGCAACATTGTTTCTTGTAATGAGATCTTTGACCTTAGAATTCAGCGAATGAATTTCATTGTCTTTTCCTTTAATCTGTTCTTCCAGATCAGCAATTTTAACAACGAACTGTGTGTTAGCAGTACTTAGTATCTGTTCTGTTTTCTTCATCCTTTCATTCTCTTCAACTACTTCTTTGAATAATCTCTTGATGCTTGAGTAGCTTTTGAACATGTCATTGACTTCATCCCAAGAGTATTTATCTTGATCTACTATTTCTTGTTCCAGAATAGTATTATTTGAAGAGTTAGAGTTGCAGGATTGTACCTCTACATCATCTAGACCGTTGTCTAGTCCTGCATAGCATTCATCCCAGTCTTCTTCTTCTTTGGCAAAGAATGCTTCATCATCTTCTGTTGAACTATCAGATAGATGACTTGAGCTGGAATCTTCTTCTTCTGCTATCATGGCCTTACGTTGAGCTTTTAGTTTTCTGTCTCTCTTAGCTCGTAGTTCTTCTCTTTGACTTTTAGATAAGTCTGGGCAATCGGTTTTAAAATGACCTGTTCTCCCACAACCATAACACGTATAGTCAGTAGGATTAATGGTTTTATCATTTCCTCTACTTTCTGTTTTGTCATCAGATCGTTCTTCTTCTTTGTTCTTCTGGTATCTACTCTTGTTATCTTTATAGAACCTTCGGTACTTTCTTGATCTGACTTCCATCTTGTCCATTCTCTTAGCAATCATTGAGAATTCTTTGAGTAATTTGTCATATCCTCCTTCAGCTGGTGTAGCAGATGATGCTGATTCATCTGTTTTGCACTTCGCTTTGAAGGCAGTCTCTTTCTCCTTCTTTGTGCTATTCTCGCTTTTCTTGCTAGAGGAGTAATCTGGTCCGTGAATCCTTCTGATGTCACATTCATGGACAGCTAGATGATCAAAGAGTGCTTCTACAGATAGATCATTGAAATCAGCACGTAGAGGTTGCATAGCTGAGTAAATTTCCCAGCTTGGTGGTAGAGCTCTAAGAATCTTGAGATTCTTCTCTCTCTGTGTGTACTTATCCTTCTTGAAGGCAGATACTTCCAGTAGTACTTCAGTGAATCTATTCTTCATTTGTTCAATGGTTTCTCCAGATTTCATCTTGAATTCATCGAACTTGTTACATGCTAAGGATAGCTTGT
This sequence comes from Leonotis leonurus, assembly GCA_026898415.1. Taxonomy (NCBI): domain Eukaryota; kingdom Viridiplantae; phylum Streptophyta; class Magnoliopsida; order Lamiales; family Lamiaceae; genus Leonotis; species Leonotis leonurus. The sequence continues at coordinate 144,380 of JAPKLX010000223.1, forward strand.
TCTCGATCATTGCTTCGGATCCTAGACTGAGATCTCTCAAGGCTTCCCACATTTCTTTTGCTGTATCCAGATCTTGGATCTTAGCCAGATGGACTCCTTTTACAGTACTGGAAATAACTCCTTTAGCAAAATCATCTAGATTTGCTTCTCTTCTTTCTTCTGAGGTGTACTTTCTGGGATCTTTTAGTATAGTTTCTTTAACTGCTCATGTCTCAGTAATGCGAGTAGTTTCTTCAGTAATGGCTAGAGGTCCTTCCTCAATTACCTTCCACATCAAGCAGTGATGAGCTTTGAGACACATCTTGATTCTGAAACTCCACTCTCTGTAACCTTGGATGGAGAATTCTTCACATGCCCTGATAACAGATGATTCCATAATGACAGATAGGATGCAGATGATGAAAAAGATTTTCTAGATCTATTCAAGTAGACCACGCAGGTATTAACCTTGTGAAACAAAACAATGGTCAGTTTGAACCACTGCTCTGATACCACTTGTTGGTCCCGAAAGAGCAAGGTTTGGTGTATGGGGGGGGGAATACACCAAATGCAAACTTTTCACTTTACTTGACTGTTTCAATCAGAGAGATGTAAGCTTTCTGAATTACAGATTGCTCAAGGTGATAGAATAAATTGATTTTCTAATCGATTAGATTCTATCCAGATAAAGTCTCTCAAGTGAGATATACAAAGTAGAAAGTAAGCGTGAACTCAAATTCCAGCAATGTATTGTGTGCGGAATAATGGTGGACTTAGTCGGTGCTCTTGTTAAGAAAATCTTTTAGAAAACTTAATCGAGTTTTTAGGAGATTGATTAAGAATGCAGGTTTGAATGAGTATGATAGATAGAGAATAAAAACAACTGAATATAAAATGCAGAATTTAAATGGCACAGTTATTTTTACGTGGTTCGGGAAACCCCCTACGTCCACGGTCTAATCCAAACTGGATTAGATATCCACTACTAGGATACTCTTCTTATTTATACTCGCTGAGAACGAGCCACAAGTTCCAAGTACAAGCTTGATTGAAACTTATGCACGAATGAGGGTCGTGTCCCTTTACAACTTACAGAGAACTACTGTAAAACAGGATTTCTTCACGTTAATCCACTAAAAAACTACTAGCTAGCAAAGATCTCCTTCCTCTCTCGATAAGACAGACTTGAATCGAGGTGTGATTGCGATCACGAACGGTTTGAAGCTTTTGTCTGAGTGAGAATTGCTTAAGAATATTTCTGCAGTATATCACTTGCGTATATTCTTCAGACTTTAAAACTTCAAACATATATAGGCTCTGAATCTTGAAATTCTAGCCGTTAGTTGATTGGCGTGATTTGATTTGTGGATTGCCAATCAATCATATCTCTTCTTTCCTTGTAGAGTTGTTGATTGAATCTTCCATGAATGGTAAGCAGATCGTCTGTGATTGCTTTCCTTCTTAGTGTCAATTATTGATTCTCTTTCCAATTCTAGATGGATGGATTTTAATGCATCATTTACGGGCTTGATTCAGCTCTTTCTGTTTTGCTTCAAACCTTCTGATTATATTCTTTCTGGTCTTGGTGCCTTTCTGGTTTGAACACTGGTTAGATACTGTCTGGTTGAAGAGCTTTTCTGGTTGAACATTGGTTAGATATTTTCTGGTTTTTAAAAAAACCTTTCTGTCTGTTACTTTCTGGTTCAACTTTCTGTTAAAGTTGACTTACTACAGCTTTTTGTCTGAGACTTGCTGGTTTATCTTTTTGTTAAAGACTTGCTGGTTCAGCACGTTCGTCTAAGACTTGCTGGTTCAGCTTTCTGTTAAAGACTTGCTGGTTCAGCTTTCTGTTAAAGACTTGCTGGTTCAGCTTTCTGTTAAAGACTTGCTGGTTCAGCTTTCTGTTAAAGATTGTCTTGCTTCTGCTTTCTGACTGAGACATCTTCCATCTTTCTGGTTGAACAGGTTTCGACTATCTGGTCTATAAAAACCAACAGAAATGATACAGAACATGAAAAATGCCAAGTGTGTGTATGAGTGAACATCATCAAAACTTAGAATATATTGTGGGATTCCCAACATTATAACATACGTGAGCATGGCAGCAGAAATTCTTATGTATAGAACGGTAAAACCGTTCTCGTGATGAAGCAATCGTCATCCCAATAACACCATTCCTCAGCCACACACATCATGCTGCTTCCTTAGCCTGTGAAAATTTTTGTAAAACGTGGGGTGAGTACTAGTGCACTCAGTTGGGTTTTTCATAAAACGAAAAATATAGTCTCTGTTCAGTTAACTTACCTTAGAAGGTTTTAAAACAAAAATAACTTCTAAGTAAGCAAAACATTTGTGCATAAATTAAACATGACCCGGCATGACGTTACTCTTATATAGGTTATGTCCCGGGCCTTTTACCACCGACGGATCATAAACATTCAGTCAAATAGGGTTCGACGAACCGTACACCCTAACATAGCATGAGTCAAAACCTGATGGTGATCAACCCACCGCAGTAGAGACTAAGTGATCACAGTCCTTAAATCGACATGTTAGGCCGAATAAGAACCCCTGGCGGTCGATAAGACCATTAAACAGTCCATACCTTCGTGAAAACATTTTAACAGAGATCCATACATTTTTCATTTAAAGAAAAGAAATTAATAACTCAAAATACGTATATATCCTCAATCTTTCACCGATGATATACCTCAATTACGGGAAAACCGTAAATCCTTATGAGCTCAAATTTCAGTGCTAGGTACCTGTTAGTCATAGGAAATATATTTTGGCTTTAATTTCCAAAAAGGAACTATAGATAAGTAGTACTAAATTTTTAGGCTCAATATTATTCTTTTTATCACGTAATAAATTAATTTGGCAGCAACCGGGCTTTCAAACGACTTTGGCCAAGAAGGCCAAAATAATTAGTGCAATATTCTTTAGTGAAATATGCAAAGAAATCATGCATGCATGCAACTTCATTTTTACTTCACCTAGAAGTAACGTCGTCATTTCTCAATTTTAAGAAAAACCGTTCGATAAAATTTAGTCCAGTTTCTTTTGAAAAATACTATGTTTTTTTCTTTACATGCACCATAAATTTCACCGTAAAAGGATAACCGGTTAATACATTTTCTTTAGAAAAACATAAAAATAGTATTATATATATATAATGCATGCAAAATTTTTACGTAGACGAAAACACATTATGATCATGCCGATATGTAGAATGCATTGCCATGAACACAAAACCCTAAGGGACCCTAGCCGTTCGAAGAACGGACGACCACCGAATTGGAGCTTTCGGACTCCATCGGTGATCCCCGACATTTGGAGGTGGTGGTGGTCGGTCGTGATCCCTTCGGGCCACTTCCGGCCAGCATCATCCCGAACTTCCTTCACTACTTGAGTTTTATGTAATGAGAGCAATGCATAGGAGAAAATTATTTCGAAAAAAGACGTGAAACGAAGAAGAAAACAAGAGGTGAAGTTATGATAAAATTACGGCGACGGCGAGGTCGCTACGGTCACCCAACGCGGCTGAGCCACCTTCATTGAGTTCCCGAACTTCCATTGCCTTGCCTCAGCATACCTCTTTGACTCGACTTGACCTCGGAACGAAGCTTCGAGAGCTTGAAAGCTCAACAACGGCGACGGAGGGAGAAAAAGGAAGAAGAAGAAGTTGGCGGGGGGGGGCGGGGCAACTAGAAAGTTTCCTTTTTTATTTATTTATTTCTTATATTAATATAATATATTATTATTAAATGCTTAAAACTCGAAAATTCGTAACTTCTACATACGATCTTCTTTTCGAGCAATCTTAACGTCAATATTTTTAATTTTAAAAACTCTACACAATGACTATAATATTGATATACTTTCAATCATGCATGAAAAAGCTCATTTTTCGAATGAAATACCTTAACATTAAAAATACGTAGCGACTACATATGAACTCCTTTTTGGGCAAACTCAGTGCCAATATTTTTCTTTTGAAAAACTCTACGCAAAGAGTATAATATGTATATACTTTCGACTTATGCATGAAAAATTCATTTTTAAATTGTTAGAACACTTAAAAGTATAATTTAGAAATTAGCGGGATATTACATCCCTCTCCCCTTAAAAAAATTTCGTCTTCGAAATTTCATGTTACCTGGGAGAATAAATCAGGATACTGATTCCTAAATTTATCCTCCATTTCTCATGTAGCTTCATCTTGCCCATGATGGTTCCATAGAACTTTCACAAGAGGAATTTCTTTATTCCTTAATACTTTGACTTTCCTATCCAATATCGATATTGGTTTTTCCTTATAAGTTAAGTCCTCAGCAAGGACTACCTGATCATATGTTATGACATGCTTCGGATCGAAGACGTACTTTCGAAGTTGGGAAACATGGAAGATGTTATGAATATCTCCAATACTTGGTGGCAGTGCCAACTTATAGGCAACAGGGCCTATCCTTTCTAGGATTTCAAAAGGTCATATATACCTTGGACTTAGCTTTCCCCTTTTTCCGAAATGTACTACTCCTCGAGTAGGTGAAACTTTTAGGAATACCCGATCCCCGACCATAAACTGTAAATCTGTTCGGCGCTTATCCGAATAGGACTTTTGCCTATCCTGAGCTTCTTTGATTCTTTGTCGGATTTGGATAATTATCTTAACTGTTTGTTGCACCATTTCAGATCCCAACAATTGTCTCTCGCCTACTTTATCCCAGTAAAGTGGCGATCGACATTTTCTCCCATAGAGAGCCTCGTAAGGTGTCATTCCTATTGTTGCCTGATAACTATTATTATAGGCAAACTCGATCAAAGGAAGAATTTCTTCCCAGCTCCAACCTCTGTCTGCCACGACTGCTCGCATCATATCTTCTAATATCTGTATAGTTCGTTCTGACTGTCCATCAATTTGTGGGTGAAATGCGGTACTAAAATTCAACCTTGTTCCCATGGCCTCTTGTAAACTTTTCCAGAACTTAGATATAAATCTCGTGTCTCGATCCGATGTGATTGACACAGGTACGCCATAAGACGTACAATCTCCTTGACATAAATCTTGGCTAGTTTATCCAGATCAAAAGATATTCTAATTGGCAAGAAATGTGCTGACTTGGTTACACGATCGACCACTACCCAAATAGTAGTGTTCCCTTTTGTTGATTTCGGAAAACTTACCACAAAGTCCATGTTGACATGTTCTCACTTTCATTCCGGAATTGGTAATGGTTGCAACAATCCAGATGGTCGTTGATGTATAGCTTTGACTTGTTGACATGTTAGACAACATTCAACGAACATCGCCACATCCTTCTTCATTCCAGCCCACCAAAAATTTCTTTTAAGATCTCTGTACATCTTGGTACTCCCAGGGTGAGCGGTGTACGGAGTATCGTGAGCTTCGCTCATGATTTCATCCCTCAACTTTTGAACAACTGGTACGCACAACCTACCTTGAAACATCAAGGCATTATCCCTAGTTTCTGCGTATCTTTTTGTATCTTCGATTCTTGCCTTTAAATGCATTTCTTTTAGGAACTCATCCTCTTGTTGTGCTATCACTATTCTCTCCCTTAGGTCTGGTTCAGCTATCATAGTTGCAACGAAACCTTTAACTATTTCTGGTGGATAAACTATTTCCAATTTGAAAGATTCGAATTCCTTGAGTAATTCTTTTTCTTGTGTAAGAAAACATCCCATCTTAGCTTTTGTTTTTCGGCTTAAGGCGTCAGCTACCACATTGGCCTTTCCTGGATGGTAGTTGATCGTACAATCATAATCATTGACTAGCTCGAGCCATCTCCTTTGTCGCATGTTCAAATCCTTTTGTTCAAAGAAGTATTTTAAACTCTTGTGATCAGTAAAGATCTCACACTTAACTCCATAGAGATAGTGTCTCCATATCTTTAAGGCATGAACAACTGCAGCGAGTTCAAGATCATGAGTCGGATAGTTTAACTCATGGGACTTCAACTAACGAGATGCGTATGCAATTACTCTATGGTTTTGCATTAACACACAATCCAATCCAAGCTTAGATGCATCAATATAAACGATGAATCCTTCATTTCCTTCTGGTACAGCTAACACCGGGGCCGTAGTCAACTTTGTTTTTAGTTCTTGAAAACTAGCCTCGCAATTTTCCGACCATGTGAACTTAAGTCCCTTCCTGAGCAATTGCATTAATGGCCTTGCTAACTTTGAGAATCCTTCAATGAATCTCCGGTAATATCCTGCCAAACCGAGAAAACTACGAATCTCGTTGGCATTCGTTGGTGTTTTCCAATCCTTGATTGCCTCAATCTTGGCCGAATCAACTTTGATTTCTTCCGCAGACATTATGTGTCCAAGGAACATAACCTCCTTGAGCCAAAACTCGCACTTACTGTATTTGGCGTACAATTTTTCCACTTGCAAGGTATGAAGCACAATGCGTAGGTGTTCTGCATGCTGATCCTTTATTTTTAGAATATATGAGGATATCATCGATAAATACCAAGACAAAGTTAAAGGTATTGATGAAATATCTGGTTCATCAAGTCCATGAAAACCATTAGAGCATTTGTTAAGCCAAAAGACATCACAATGAACTCGTAATGTCCATATCTTGTTCAAAAAGCTATTTTTGGAATATCCTCCTTTCTTATCTTGAGTTGGTGATAACCTGAACGCAAATCAATTTTGGAAAAGACAGTTGCTCCCTTTAATTGGTCAAAGAGATCATCTATCCTTGGAAGAGGATACCTATTTTTAATGGTAAGCTTGTTTAATTCTCGATAATCAATGGCATTCTCAGTGACCCATTTTTTTTCTTGACAAATAGAACTGGCGCGCCCCATGGTGAAACACTTGGTCGGATAAAACCAAGTTCCATTAGTTCTTGTAGCTGCAGTTTGAGCTCTTGCAGTTCCTTTGGCGCCATTCTATAAGGTGCTTTTGACACTACAGCTGCTCCAGGCTCCAAGTCGATAGTGAATTCAATTTTTCTATCTGGAGGTAATCCTGGCAATTCATCGGGAAAGACATCTGGATAGTCCTTTACAATCCATTCATGTAAGAGGTCCTTCTTTTGATGTGCATCAGTCATCAGACTGACAAGAATTGCCTGACAATTTCATTTCCTTAGAAATTTGGCAGCCTTGAATGCTGAAATAATGGGTATCGGATGTCCCAATATTGACCCATGGTACCTAACGTTTTATCCGTCGTTTGCTTGAAAAGAAACATCTCTTCCCTGGCAACGTATAGTCACCTTATTTTTCTCTAACCAATCCATACCCAAAATGACATCGAAATCCTTCATTTCAATGACATGTAATTCTGTTGTCACCTCACATTCGTTGATTTTCAATTTCTGCTTCAGGCACACTTCCCATGCTAAAATTGTTTTACCTGAAGGAAATTTAATTTCCAACAGATATTATGCCCTTGAGGTTGTTAATCTCAATCTAGTGCATGTACTTTTTGCAATAAAAGAATGTGAAGCTCCCGTGTCAAATAAGGCAAATACAGGTACATCAACTAGACTGATCATACCTGCTAAATTTCCCGGAGCTCGGGCGGCTTGTTGTTGATTCAAAACATAAGCTCTTGCTTGTTGTGGTGCTCGGTGGTTTCCATTATGTGCTGGATTAGGCCTCACCAACTGGTTTGGCCTTTGAGGTCCATTTTGCTGCCTACGTGGGGGAGCCATAGTTCTTTGATTCTCGGTGCAGTCTCTAGCGAAGTGCCCAGGCTTTTTGCAACGAAAACACTCTTTGCTACCTTGGCGACATTAACCTTGGTGGTTTTTACCACAAATAGTACAAACAGGTTTGTTATTGTTGTACCCTTGTTGTGGATGTCGTTGCTGCAGTTGTGGCTATTGTGGCTTCTCCCTTCCCTGATTTTCTTGATTTCGGTTATCCCATTTTCTTTTTCCTTTTCCTCCATCTTGATTTTGAGCACGCAATTGTAATCTTTCTTGTGGTAACATGGATTCAATGTTCAGTGCTCTGCTTAGAGATTGAGCATAGGTTAGCATACCTTGACAGACAAGCGAGATTCCAATCTCTGGTCGAAGTCCCCTTCGGAATTTATCTGCCCTGACTGCATCAGTTTCAACTAGGTGGGGGGCATAGCGTGATAGTTGATTGAATACACGATCATTGTTGGATCGGGAGCGCCCATCAGAATTGACGTACTGGCCCCACACACCAACACTTTCTTTCCCAGCCTGCTTTGTCCTCACTGACAGGCTGACCCAGGACACTTCCCAGTAGGTCACCCATCATAGTATTGCTCCAAGCCAAGCACGCTTAACCTTGGAGTTTCTACTAAGGGGTCACCTGAAAAGATGATGCACCATGTTTGTATGAGTAGTACTAATCAATTCATTTCACCTCTCGTCAACAATGGTAGTGCAGGCCCTTTTCGACTGAGGCAGGCCGCACTCCCATAAGTTCTCTCGGGTACGATACACGGAGGACCCCCCCTCCGGGAGGTGCTGGAGTCCACTTCCCAACAATCCCCCCCTCAGCACCAACCCGGTACTCTGGAGGATGCATCGGACCTTGAGATCATATGCTGGCGCTCCTTCGAACCCGGGCCACGGGGCTACCTATGACACCCAGAGGACCGTCAATCTCGCACCTCGGATTACGGCCGTGAATCGTCATAACCCCTAGAGTTGTTGTGCCCAACAACCCCTCCCCTCAGGCACTCCTTGCCTAGGGATGGCACCGCCGGATTTGATTCTTCACATCCGAAGCCCCGGCTCTGATACCAATTGTTGGATCGGGAGCGCCCATCAGAATTGACGTACTGGCCCCACACACCAACACTTTCTTTCCCAGCCTGCTTTGTCCTCACTGACAGGCTGACCCAGGACACTTCCCAGTAGGTCACCCATCATAGTATTGCTCCAAGCCAAGCACGCTTAACCTTGGAGTTTCTACTAAGGGGTCACCTGAAAAGATGATGCACCATGTTTGTATGAGTAGTACTAATCAATTCATTTAACCTCTCGTCAACAATGGTAGTGCAGGCCCTTTTCGACTGAGGCAGGCCGCACTCCCATAAGTTCTCTCGGGTACGATACACGGAGGACCCCCCCTCCGGGAGGTGCTGGAGTCCACTTCCCAACAATCATATTCGGTGACTGTCATTTTTCATTGTTTGAGATTCCAAAATTCATTTTGTTTCTTTTGCCGATAGCAGCTTGGCACATATTTTTCCATCAATTCCCCCTTGAAGTCCTCCCATGTGTAGGCTTTCTATTGTGGTGTTGTCATAGTTCTCCTTACAGACTCCCACCAGAAGTCTGCCTCTTCCGTCAGTTGAAATATTGCACAATTCAGTTTCTCATTATCCTCACAACAGATGTATTCAAAAATACGTTCAGTTGCACGGATCCATTTCTCAGCATCCTCAGGAGTCCCCATGCCATCAAATTGGGGTGGATTTTATTTACGAAAACTGTCTTCGGCACGCCTAACCACTAAGGGCGGGTCACGGGTTCTCTCTTCCTCGTGGTTACCTCGATTTTGATTTTTAGGAGGCATTCTATTTAAATAAATTTTATCAGTAGTAATAAGGTTAGCAATGTACATAATCATGATAACCTACATGTCAATATTCATCATTTTAAAATAAATGAGAATTATCTCATCCATTCCATGGTCGGCGAGCCATCCAGGTAATCACTTTCTAGATGCTCGTCCTATGCATGATTTTTTCATTTCGTTCTCGTGATCGTACCATGTCATGAAAATTCAAGCAAGTATGAATTTACTTCGAACATTATGTTAGTTGCAAACAAGTTGTTTACATAACAATCCATCCCTCAATCAATCAATCATAATGTCACATAGGTTAAACCAAATGTAACCATTCATATAGCCCTTGTACTTGACAACGCATGTCAAACTTTATACATGTCATATCATGATTCAAATAGGCACACATGTCCTAAGTGAATAAATATATCATTTCCTTTCTCATGGTATATATCATCATGATTCAATTAGGTACATACGTCCTAAATGAATAAACATATCATTTACTTTTCCATGATTTTCATAGATCAAATAGGTACATATGCCCTAGATGATTTAACATGATCATTTTCATAACATTCCATTCCTTGAATCAAATAGGCATATAAATCCTAATTTGATTGAACATTCTTCCTTTTCATGAACATCATAAAAGAACACGTCTTAAATGACAACTTTTCCATAGAAACATTTATAGACAAGAATTTTCCATAAAACTTTTCTTTTCCAAAATAGGAGTTTAAACAAAAATAAATGTACCTTTCTTTTCTTTGTTGAGAGGCAGCGTGACAGCGAGCTGAGGGTGTTATTCGGATACTTGTCATTGGTTTTAAAAATTCAATGCAATTCCTAAACATGCCAGACGTAACATGAACGCACCAGAGCATCGACCGCTCTGATACCACTCTGTCACGCCCCAAATCCCGATGGACGGCGCACGTGCCAAGGGCATGAATGGGCGGGGATAAAAGAAGCGGGGAAGAAAAGGGACATTGTGTTCGTGTGCATTATTATAAGAGAGTTGTCCTTGAAAAATCGGACAACATCTCCTTTATAACTTTGACTATGCCATTTTACAACTCAAACAGCTAACCAATGAAAAGAAAATATCGATAATAATGAAGCTAAAATGAATCATATGCAATTTGGAGAAAATACAGCTCGATTCATGGGAGCGGTAATCCAGAATCCCAAGCGGCCGAATCATCCAAGATAAATTAATTGGAGATAATACAGCTCGATACATGGGAACGGTAATCCTGAATACCAAGCGGCCGAATCATCCAATATGACAGACGGGGTTGGAGATAATACAGCTCGTCTCGTAGGAACGGTAATCCAGAATCCTCGAGAGGCCGAATCGTCCAATAAGAACCGTCGATCAAAGGCGGAGGTTAGTGAGCCTAGCTCACCAAAAGGAGTCACTCACCCATCTCACCAAGTGTGGTCGGCATTCGCTCGAACACTACACAAGGGGCCGATGAGTTGAGCGTTCAAGAAGGGCCGACTACTTTTAAGCTCTCCTATGCACGTGTATGTATGTAATGAGCAATGATAATATGATAACATGAACCTTTATTAATAACGGCCGATGAGGCCTTTGTGGAATGAGGAAATGATCTTAGAGTTTAAACATATATATTATCACAAACATATACGTGGATGATAATTATTTCATAAATATTATAACATACGTGAACTTGGCAGCAGAAATTCTTATGTATAGAACGGTAAAACCGTTCTCGTGATGAAGCAATCGTCATCCCAATAACACCATTCCTCAGCCACACACATCATGCTGCTTCCTTAGCCTGTGAAAAATTTTGTACAATGTGGGGTGAGTACTAGTGCACTCAGTTGGGTTTTTCATAAAACAAAAAATATAGTCTCTGTTCAGTTAACTTACCTTAGAAGGTTTTAAAACAAAAATAACTTCTAAGTAAGCAAAACATTTTTGCATAAATTAAACATGACCCGGCATGACGTTACTCTTATATAGGTTATGTCCCGAGCCTTTTACCACCGACGGATCATAAACATTCAGTCAAATAGGGCTCGGCGAACCGTACACCCTAACATAGCATGAGTCAAAACCCGATGGTGATCAACCCACCGCAGTAGAGACTAAGTGATCACAGTCCTTAAATCGACGTGTTAGGCCGAATAAGAACCCTCGACGGTCGATAAGAGTATTAAACAATCGATACCTTCGTGAAAACATTTTAACAGAGATCCATGCATTTTTCATTTAAAGAAGAGATCTTAATAACTCAAAATACGTATATATCCTCAACCTTTCACCGATGATATTCCGCGATTACGGGAAAACCGTAAATCCTTATGAGCTCAAATTTCTGTGCTAGGTACATGTTAGTAATAGGGAATATATTTTGGCTTTAATTTCCAAAAAGGAACTATAGATACGTAGTACTAAATTTTTATGCTCAATATGATTCTTTTTATCACGTAATAAATTAATTTGGCAGCAACCGGGCTTTCAAACGACTTTGGCCAAGAAGGCAAAAATAATTAGTGCAATATTTTTTAGTGAAATATGCAAAGAAATCATGCATGCATGCAACTTCATTTTTACTTCACCTAGAAGTAACGTCGTCATTTCTCGATTTTAAGAAAAACCGTTCGATAAAATTTAGTCCAGTTTCTTTTGAAAAATCCTATATTTTTTTCTTTACATGCACCATAAATTTCACCGTAAAAGGATAACCGGTTAATAAATTTTCTTTAGAAAAATATAAAAATAGTATTATATATATATATTTATATATATATATATATAATTTATGCAAAACTTTTACGTGGACGAAAACACATTATGATCATGCCGATATGTAGAATGCATGGCCGTTAACAGAAAACCTTAAGGGACCCTAGCCGTCCGAAGAACGGACGACCACCGAATTGGAGCTTTCGGACTCCGATATTTGGAGGCGGTGGTGGTCGGTCGTGGTCCCTTCGGGCCACTTCCGACCATCATCGTCCCGAACTTCCTTCACTACTTGAGTTTTATGTAATGAGAGCTATGCATAGGAGAAAACTGTTTCGAAAAAGGACGTGAAACGAAGAAGAAAACGAGAGGTGAAGTTATGATAAAATTATGGCAACGGCGAGGTCACTACGGTCACCCAACGGCGACTGAGCCACCTTCATTGAGTTCCCAAGCTTCCATTGCCTTGCCTCGGCATACCTCTTTGACTCGACTTGACCTCGGAACGAAGCTTCGAGAGATTGAAAGCTCAACAATGGCGACGGAGGGAGAAAAAGGAAGAAGAAAAAGTGGGGGGGGGGGGAGATTGTCTCATGAATTATGGGGGAAGGAATTGGCCGACTTCCCCCTTATATTTATAGATAGTTTCCTTTTTTATTTATTTATTTATTATATTAATATAATATATTATTATTAAATGCTTAAAACTCGAAAATTCGTAACTTCTACATACGATCTTCTTTTCGAGCAAACTTAACGTCAATATTTTTAATTTTAAAAACTCTACACAATGACTATAATATTGATATACTTTCAATCATGCATGAAAAAGCTCGTTTTTCGAATGAAATACCTTAACTTTAAAAATACGTAGCGACTACATATGAACTCCTTTTTGGGCAAACTCAGTGCCAATATTTTTCTTTTGAAAAACTCTACGCAAGGAGTATAATATGTATATACTTTCGACTTATGCATGAAAAACTCATTTTTAAATAAATCTTTTTAAAAAGCTTTGTCTGTCTGCCAAATTAACATGGTAGGTCCTAACACGATCTATGTTTTTCCTAAAATTCTTATTTCATTATACCTAGGTCCCTTAATAGTTAGAACACTTAAAAATATAATTTAGAAATTTGCGGGATATTACAGTAGCTGTAGGTATTGTTCTGGAATATGAACTTATTTTCCAAGTTATGTCTATGTTCTGGAATGATAATATATATTTATATATATCACTATTCTGAATCTGAAGGTATAAGTCTAGGTTCTATCTTCTGAAATAATAATAACATATATATGCTCTGCTAACATGATTTCTGCAAATAGAATGGTTCTAAGTTTAAAGTTAGTTAAATCCCTGAATTTAAGTACACTTAGAAGCTTTTAAAAACTATATTACAGAATCTTACATGCTTGTTGTGAAGTTCTAAAGTTTATATTATGAGTTATACAGTTAAGATGGAGGAAAGAATTTGCAGAAAGTGTCTAATATCAATCCCTATGTGTTTAAGACATAGAAAGTATCATAACATGTGTTTATAAGTTCTATAATTTGTTTGAGAAGAGAATGGTTTGAACTTAATACTAAAAAGAATGAAAACTAAATGTCAGAGATCTTTATTTACCTTGATGACTCTTAAGAATTTTGAGTTGGGATGACTACTTTTGTGGATGAAAGCTTCTCCGTAAGTGCTCTAAGTGTGAATGAAATTGATATCTAAGTTTTTTGAGAGTTGTGTTTTCTGCTTGGTCTAAGTGTATAAATAAAGCTATTTGTTAAGAGTTCAAGAGTACGTAATGAGTTCTAAATGTATAAGCACTTGAGTGTTCTACCATAAATCTTTTTGAAAGATTTCTTCCGACTAATGCCTACCTCTATTTCTAGCTATAGCTTCAAGTTTATGTATCCATTTGATCATAGATTACTATTGTGTATCTCTGTATTCTTTGACTTTTTGGGCTGATTAATTATTATTCTTACTGGAATCTGCAGGTTATTTGGGTTTGTAGTATTATTATAAAAAAGTATGTAGTACAAAAGATGTAAACTGTTTTGTAGATTCATATCTACAAAAAATTTGTAATATCTCTATTATTTTCTTGCCAAATCTATATTTTGCATTTATAGGCCTTCAAGCCTATTTCTTTATTATTTTGTTTAAGTCTATTTCTTATTGTATTTATTAATAATATCTTGTCAAATCTTCATGTCATATTTCTCATGCTTGATTTTCGATGCATACCCTTTGGCCTACATGTCTATTTTCCTTTACTAATAAAAGTAGGCTTTGTTACTACAAATTCTGAAATATATTTTAGTAATAGCATGTCATACTAATACTTTTCTATATGTCAATGTCTATAAAGTCTTCATGATTCATACTTCATATATAGTATATAGTTTTATATATTATTTATTTACTTACCTTATATAAATTAATAATCATCTCTATGTATCATGCTTAATCAAAACAAGATAATACATAATTTTTCATAGCATCTTTGTATTTAGGATGCTATATACTAATTATATACAACCTTCTAAGAAATATATAATTATTGTCTAATAGGGCTATATAGTTAACTTTTTTTTTCATTAACCTTTATTTTGTAACACTAACCTTAATTTAATAATTCTATTTAACGTATTAATTGGTTATCTTGTAAGTTATAGTTAATATGAAGTTATTAATCGACTAATCATCGATTACACATCTCAAGAATTTATTTTTATCCGTCTTTTGAATAACTCTATTACTTCAAGACGAACTCATATAATATCTATCATGACTCTTTTAATTATAAGATGCACAAACAAAAATTACAAATATTGATTAGCTAATCGATATTTTAAAATTTTATAACGAAATTTTCTTAAGAATATTTTCAATACATAATAACTACTAATAAAATAGCGGAACATTACATGTTCTCCGAAAATTCCTCGTTGGATTCATAATTAACATTGTTGTTATTTTGTTGTTCAGTTTCTTAAACAACAGTATCAAACATCGCTTCTATGGAATGCCTTCATTTCTTCTTAGTCGGGCCCACTAATAATTGTATATTAATAATGAAAATTATTAATTCCCCGTATATCAAAAAACAATTGTCGTAGAAAAGTAAAATTGCAACTTTACGTAAATAATATTAACACACACGAAAAATTCCTTCATAAGTAAACAAATATATTATTATCATGTATATCATATATTTTGGAATTATAACACAATTTTGAAATTAATTTCTACATCTAATCGTGTTCCTAAAAATATAGTATAATTACATATAAAAAGAACTAATTTTTTCTACTTATATATAACCAAAAAAAACATGTTTACTTCAACAGAAAACAGTAAACCTGAATCATCAATTAATTATCATGTATTCTTTAAACAAATGTTGTTTTATAACTAAATTACTCAGATAATCTAATATAACATATATACATAATTCAATTGTAATATTAATTATGTATTCAATAACTGTTATTGCAATATGCGTACAAAATATGGAATGAAACTCAAAATAAATACTATTATTCAATTTACATACGTGCAAATTTCCACTCTTTAAGGTTAAGGTTCAATCCAAATCAACACAACTACAAAAATCATAAACTTAATCAATTATTCCATCTCTATGAAATCTGGGAAAAAAACAAAATTCATAAACTATTCATACAAAGCACTGAGTATACCTGTGTGGAGAAGGAAAGATGTCACAGCTCCAAATTCCAATGGACGGATCGATCGGGGCGTGACTCAGGGTTGGATAAAAGAAGCGGAAAAGAAAGGAGGTATAAGGCTAGAACCTCATACTTTAACACTTAAGTAACACTTGGACAAAATATACATGAAGAGGATAGCATTACTTTAACAAAAGAGTTTAGGCCACAAGCTTAATTTCGGTACAAGGTTCGAAAGACGAGGCCGAAAAAGATTACGCTAACCAAAGTCAATAACATAATATCATAAGGTTCGATATTGCTAGATCACGAAGCCAGTCAACTACAACAAAAGATAGTAATACGGAGTTCAGCGGAAGACTTATAATAAATAGATTTATATATGAAGATATAAACCTATTTCCAAAATGTTAACTTGACAGACAAGCAACCAACTTCTCAGCACATCCGCCAACGCCATACCTGTTCAACATACAAGTGTTTGGAAATACAAGCAGGGTTGAGTACTTAATGTACTCTGTGGGTTATGTCAAAAACATTTTATCATCATGCATCATAACAGTATATCACAAGGTTTTACGTAAGTGCTCGTGAATACTAAACATTCATTTTCCTTTCACAAACTTCGTACGGATCTGTTTTCTTTCATTTTTGTATTATCCATATTTGTAACTACGCTGGGAAAAAATGTCTTCTTCCCAAACGCATCCCTTCACCGGAACCGGCCCAACGGGCTCAAAGTCCACGACTTCTGTGTACACTAACATTGGCCAGTACGCTCACATGGCTCAAGATCCGATCGATTACATACGTTGGCAAGCAAACACAGATAGGCATCATACATAAAACCGTAAACATTTTATGAATGATAATTCTTTCAATAAACTTTCATTCATTCATTCAAAACATGCTTTATTATAGCAAGAGTATAGTTTGTAGTAAACCCACCTGGAAACCAGTATTCAATTGTAAATCTGGTTCTCCTTCTCGTTCCTTGATTATGACTTCCTTGACTAACCTTTAGATAACGAATCGCATTGAGAGACGTTTGAGTTCTTAGAATATTACTATTGAGTGAAGACATTGTAGGAATTTTTTTAAATAAATATATATTTTATATATATTTATAGTGGTCAATGAAGTTTTACCAAGTTTTTTTAAGTGACGTGGCATTTAATTTTAAGAAAATTAAATGACCTAGGGTCGATCTACATTTCGAGTAGATGATCGTGGTATATTTAATTTTTCTAAATCGATTCCCGGTGAGTGAGAAATAAAGGTTTAAAGTGAGTCACTTAAAGTATGGAGTTATGTGTTTGGGACTAAATGTGAAGAGAAACTATTGTCCCACATTGGTTATAAAACCTTATGGTTTGACAAGTTAGGTCAAAGACCATTTGGCGCGTGCTGGTCTGCTGTCCTGGGGCCTATTTTAGCTAGTGGTCAATGCCACCAGCTGTGCCAGCAGGTGGTCCGTGCCACAGATGGCCTGGGCCAGCAGATGATCTGGTCCAGCAGATGATCTAGTCCTGCAGGTAGTCTGGTCCAGCATGTGATCTGGTCCAGCAAATGATCTGGTCCAGCTAGTGGCCCGATCTAGTGATCTGGTCTGGTGATCTAGCCTGGCCTACTGCATGGTGGTCTGGTCTGGTGGTCTGCTGGTCTGGCCTGCTGCATGGTGATCTGGCCTAGCCTGGCCTATGGCCTGGTGGCCTGATCTGGTGGTCTACTGCCTGATGGCCTGGTCTGGTGGCCTGGCCTGTGCCATGGCTTGGCCTGTGTCATGGCCTGTGCCATGACCTGTGCTAGACAGCTTGTGACATGGCCTATGCCACGACCTATGCCATAGCCTATCCCATATGGCATGCCCAAGGATCTGCCCAACGATCTATCCTAACGATCTGTGACAGTGATCCGTCCAGCTTGATTTTATGGAGCTAGCTTGGACATTTTGATATCGACCTATGAGATCGATCTGGTGATCGATCTGTGATATCAAGCTCCTTATCAACAAGCTTTTGATGAATGTGGACAAATGTATGTCCAGATTAAGTGGATTAATTGATAATTAATTGCCACTAAATTTAGTAACTCCTGTAACATCCAGTGGCTTAATGAGAATTAATAGCCATGAATGGACAATAATTACAATTAATTCATGTAACTTCTCTTGAGTTGATTTGACCTATAAATAGGTGGTCTCCATGCATTTCACATACACGAGACACGAGACATCCACAACATTCACAAGCCTTATCATCTTGCTGCATTCTTCTTCTTCAAGAATTTAAGAAGAAGCTTTGTCCTCAATCTTTTCCAGTTCGCCAAAGCTCAAAGGTTCGCGGTGCTACCACCTTCGAGACGTAAAGTCGTTTTATCTTTGAAGACATCACGCCACACCAAGAGTATTATTTGGGCATAATTTGTCTTGCGGAAAGAGGGCTCTTTCCTCGACTCGGCTTCCACCAAATTTATTCTATTTTATTCCTTTGTAATATAATAGAAAAGCTACTAGAAATATTATTTTATTTTCCTCTTCCCATTACTTTTCTAACAATCGCAAGACAAATTAGCATCTTTTATTTGGGAGCAGTTTTTTCCTTTATTTTGTAACAGAGGAATAGTAGCTCATTTTTTGGAGAATACAGTAGCCATTTTGTATGGGATTTACTTTGCTTCACCATTTGAAGATGGCGTCCTCTGCTTCAATTGAGTCCAACACCGCCGCTGCCTTCGCATCCGCCGTAGCTGCTGCAGCCACCGTCGCCATCGCTGCTGCTGCCGGAGTCTTCAACGATTCCAATCATTATCGATGCCACCACCAACACCATTTTTAGCGGGCTTGGAGCTGGTACGAACCCTTCAGGGTTGAATAGTGGTTCCACACATAGTGGCACTGTTGGTTCCACTTTTAGTGGTTCCGTTGGGTCCATTTTTAGATCCGGTGTTGGAGCCCACAAGCTCTCTCTTGGGAGCAAATTCGGCATCGATGATGATGCCTTCTGCCGAAAAGCCACTAAAGTTCAGCGGTGCTGACTTCAAACGTTGGCAACAGAAAATGTTGTTCTACTTGACAACATTGGGTTTCGCCGAGTTCCTCAAGCAGGACGAGCCGCCGACACCAAGTGCTGAGGAGACAAACTTCATTCTAAATTCTTTAGATGATAGTTTGTACAATGCATATTCCGTTGTAAAGACCTCCAAAGAAATGTGGGAGGCTCTTGAAAAGAAGTACCGTAGAGATGACGCGGTTACGAAGAAATTTATTGTATCTAAATTTTTAGACTACAAGATGGTAGACTCTAGACCTATCATGGATTAAGTGCAAGAGTTTCAACTCATTGTGCACGACGTCCACGCCGAGGGAATGATTCTACCTGATGCATTCATAGTAGCAACTGTGATTGAGAAGCTACCTCCTAGTTGGAAGGACTTCAAGAGCTATCTCAAACACAAGCGAAATGAGATGACTCTTGAAGACCTCATCGTGAAGCTTCGCATTGATTCGGATATGCGAAAGCGTGATCCAAATGTGAAAGGACCAATGGACGCAAAGGCCAACCAGTTGGAGAGAGGCGGTCCCTCCAAGAAGCTTGCTCCCCCTAATGAAAAGGGAAAAGGGAAGCAAAAGCTGACTCGCAAGTTCGACGGTAATTGCTTCGACTGTGGTAGATTAGGCCACACGTCAAGAGATTGTCGTGAGCCAAAGAACTACAAGAAGAAGAAGTATGCTGCCCATGTTGTCAAGAAGGAGTTTGGCGAATGGGATGAAGGTGATCTTGCCGCCGTAGTCACCGAGGAGGTCAACTTTGTGGACAACTAAGGTGGATGGTACATTGATACCGGTGCAATCACCCATGTGCGCGCCGACAAGACTAAGTTCATGACTTACAAGACTGTTGAGGGGAGGAAGCTCAACATGGGAAACCAAGTCTCGTCCGAGGTGACCAGAGTTGGGGATGTTGTCCTCAAGATGACATCCGGCATTCCGATTACCTTGAAGGGCGTTCTGCATGTTCCAGACATCCGCAAGAATTTGGTCTCGGGTTCAATACTAGTCAATAAGGGATTTAGATTAGTTTTTGAATCACATAAATTTGTATTGACTAAGTTTGGAAAATTTCTTGGTAAAGGTTATCTTACTGGGGGACTTTTCAAACTCAATCTAATGGTTGTGCACCACAAGAGCTTGAACGATAATGAAAAAGCTTCTACTTTCTCTTACTTGATTGAGTGCTCCAATTTATGGCATTTTAGATTAGGACATGTAAATCTAAAGGCTATAAAAAGATTAGTAAATTTGGATTTACTAAAGTTAAGTGAAGTCAATACTCAAAACAAATGTGAAACTTGTGTTGAGGCGAAAATGACTAAGTTACCGTTTCATTCGGTAGAAAGCAGTACGAAACCTCTAGAATTAATTCACACCGATGTGTGTTACTTAAAGTCTGTGCAAACTAGAGGTGGTAAGAAATACTTCATCACATTCATAGATGATTGCACAAGATATTGTTATCTTTATCTTCTAAGAAGTAAAGATGAGGCTATTGAAGCTTTTAAGAACTTCAAAACTGAAGCCGAAAATAAATTAAGTTGTTGAATTAAGATGGTTCAAAGTGATAGAGGTGGAGAATATGTAGCTCCGATTGAGAAATTATGCAACGAAAGTGGTATAATTCATCAAACGATGGCTCCTTATTCACCTCAATCTAACAATGTTGCGGAACACAAAAATCGAACACTTAAGGAGATGATGAATGCTTTATTGATTAGTTCAGGGTTGCCCCAGAACATGTGGGGGGAAGTTGTCTTAACAGCCAACTATATTCTTAACAAGATTCCACTTAAATGAAATGATGTCACTCCTTATGAGATGGGAAAAGGAAGAAAGCCCTCATACAAATATCTTAAAGTGTGGGGGTGTTGGGCAAAGGTTGAATTGCCTCTACCAAAACAAATTACAATTGGCCCTAAAACGGTTGATTGTATCTTTATTGGATATGCTCTTAACAGTAGTGCCTATCGATTTGTTATTCACAAATCAGAAGTTCCCAACATGGTGGTGGGAACGACTATTGAATCAAAAAATGCTATATTTTTTGAGAATATATATCATTGTAAAGATAAGGATATAATTGAAGTCAATTCGAGTAGAAGAATTGAAGAAGAAACCATATCTTCTAAATCAATAGATGAAGACCCAAAATCGCGCAAGCGACAAAGGTCTAATTTAGAGGATATGGAACCAAGACGAGGTAGTAGAGTTAGGACAAAAAAGACTTTTGTTCCTGACTATGAATCGTTCGTGTTGCATGATGAGCCAACAACGATAAAAGCAGCTTTCTCTAGGTCAGACACGGAGCTATGGAGAGAAGCTGTACAAAGTGAAATTGACTCAATTATGCAAAACCGCACTTGGGTGTTGGTTGATTTACCTGAAGGTTGTAAGCCCTTAGGATGCAAGTGGATCCATAAAAGAAAGTTTAAAGCCAATGGGTAAATTGATAAATATAAGGCTCGATTAGTAGTTAAAGGCTTTAAACAAAGAGATGGGTATGATTTTTTCGATACCTATTCACCAGTGACGAGAATTACTTCTATGAGCGATTGCTACTTTGCACAATCTCAAGATTCACCAAATGGATGTTAAAACTGCATTCTTGAATGGTGATCTCAAAGAAGAAATATATATGGAGCAACCTAAAGGGTTTGTAGTACCTGGCCAAGAAAGGAAAGTATGTAAATTGGTGAAGTCTCTATATGGGTTAAAACAAGCGCCGTTACAATGGCACTTGAAATTTGACGACATGATGTTGTCAAATGGTTTCAAAATAAATGAGTGTGACAAATGTGTTTACATTAAGAACACAAATAACGAATATGTTATAGTGTGTCTCTATCTAGACGACGTGTTAATCATGGGTAGTAACACTCGAGTGATTAATGACACTAAGTTCAAGTTGAAAAGAAATTTTGACATGAAGGATATGGGGGTAGCTGACGTGATTCTTGAAATTAAAATTCTAAGAAGACTAGATGAAATTAGCTTGTCACAATCTCATTATGTTGAGAAGGTTCTCAAAAAGTTTAAAACCCCCTTAGAATCAATGTTCACTTAAGTAAAAACCGAGGTGAGTAGGTTGCACAAGAAGACTATGCAAGGGTGATTAGGTGCTTAATGTATTTAACAAACTGCACTCGACCTGACATAGCATGTGCCGTGAACAAATTGAGTCGTTACACGAGCAATCCAAGCAAGGAGCATTGGAAATTTCTCGTTAGAGTATTGAGATACCTAAAGTATACTCAATATTATGGGCTAAAATTTGGTAGATACCCCCCGGTACTTGAAGGGTACTATGATGCTAATTAGATCTCAGACACAAAGGATTCGCTTTCAACAAGTGGATATGTGTTTACCATCGGGGGTGGAACTGTTTCGTGGAGATCCACAAAACAAACATGTATAGCCCGATCCACCATGGAATCTGAATTCATAGCTTAAGATAAAGCTGGTGAAGAAGCCAAGTGGTTGAGAAACTTTCTCGAAGATATTTCATGTTGGTTGAAGCCAGTGCCTCCAGTGATGATTCACTATGATGGAGGGCTAAGAATGGCTTGTACACCGATAAGTCATGACATATCCATCGGCAACACAATACCGTAAGACATTTGATCACAACTGGGGTTATCACAGTTAACTATGTAAAATCGTTGGATAATCTAGCAGATCCGCTAACCAAAGGGTTAAATGGAGATCAAATATTTAAACTGCTAGAGGGAATGGGTTTAAAATCCACAACTTGAAGAGTTGTCATAGTGGTAACCCAACCATGATGACTGGAGATCCCAAGAACTTGGTTCAATGGGAAAACTAAGTTATGAGAGTTCATGGGAAAACACTCTTTGCTATATCTATTCCCTAGAAGAGAACAATTGAGTGTTTGAGAACTTGCCTAGTGGTGAGGTTAAGTCTATGACTTTTAATGATTCTTTAGAGATTGAGTAGGGCAAGATACTCGAGAAAGAATCACCTATATAGGTGTGAAGTGAGGGCCGCTTCTAAATAAACACTTATGAATCCAAAGGGGTGTCCAGGGCTTGAAATGGACACAAAACGTAAGAACGGAAAAGGTTTGAGGTGTTAAAGGTGTTGACATCATTGTCTAGGTACAAGCCATGGAGGAATAGTTCAAACCATAACGCTACTAATCCGCCTGTGTATCCGATGGTGTTGGCTATGGAAGGTTCAAAGTCATAAACTACCTATCCTAATACTTTAACACTTCGTGAGGACAGAGCTTGTGTTGCATCTGCATTTGGGCTATTTCCACTCATGTGGGGGATTGTAGGAATTGTTTTATATAAATATACATTTTATATATATTTATAGTGGTCAATGAAGGTTGACCAAGTTTTTAAGTGATGTGGCATTTAATTTTGAGAAATTTAAATGACCTAAGGTCGATCTACATTTCGAGTAGATGATCGTGGTATATTTATCTTCTCTAAACCGATTCCCGGTGAGTGAGAAATAAAGGTTTAAAGTGAGTCACTTAAAGTATGGAGTTATGTGTTTGGGAGTAAATGTGAAGAGAAACTCTTGTCCCACATTGGTTATAAAACCAACATTCATCATGTATATAAGGAGGTTAAGAAACCTTATGGTTTGACAAGTTGGGGGGTCAAAGATCATCTGGCGCGTGTTGGCCTGCTGTCCTGGGGCCTATTTTTGCTAGTGGTCTGTCCCATACCACTTGTGCCACCTGCTGATCGATCTGTGATGTCAAACTCCTTATCAACAAGCTTATGATGAATGTGGACAAATGTATGTCCAAATTAAGTGGATTAATTGATAATTAATTTCCACTAAATTTAGTAACTCTTATAACGTCCAGTGACTTAATGAGAATTAATTGCCATGAATGGACATTAATTAAAATTAATTCATGTAACTCTCTTGAGTGGATTTGACCTATAAATAGGTGGGTCTCCATGCATTTCACATACACGAGACATGAGACATCCACAACATTCACAAGCCTTATCATCTTGATGCATTCTTCTTCTTCAAGCATTTTAGAAGAAGCTTTGTCCTCAATCTTTTCCAGTTTGCCGGAGCTCGAAGGTTCGCGGTACTGCCACCTCCGACACTTAAAGCCGTTTTATCTTTGGAGGCATCACGCCACACCGAGAGCACTACCGAGGCGTAATTTTTCTTGCAGAAAGAGAGCTCTTTCCTCGACTCGGTTTCCACCAAATTTATTCTATTTTCTTCCTTTGTAATAGAATAGAATAGCTACTGCAAATATTATTTTATTTTCCTCTTCCCATTACTTTTCAAACAGACATAATGGTTCATAGGTTCTAGGATTCCATATATGTTCTACTAAATTACATCTAAGCTTAATGTTTTCTCTGAACCTTAATTTTGTTCAAGGAAACCAAGCGTTTACTAATTCTATAACTAATTAATTGCTTGTTTGTAATTAATAAAAATGAGACAATTAAATCCAATATAAGAATCAAAAATTTTAGTAAAGTTCGCGTAATTAGAAATCCTTAGAAAAGGTTCATGTCTCGATTCGAATTAATTTAGATTCACTAAATTAATTAAGTGCTACAATTATTTATTAATAAAGTAATTATAATTAATTATTAATAAATCAGACTTACAATAAGTCAAATAATAATTAATCTTCTATTAATTAGTAATTAATCAAATTTCAATAATTTAATTAATCCAATCAATTCAAATTAATCAAAGTCCAATTTAATTAGTCCAAAAACATAATTAGTCAATAGTAATAATCCATTAGTATTTAATTAGATTTAACACAACTATTTAATTGTAATGGGCTTGACCCAAGTAATAAATTCTCATGGCCTAAAAATTGTTGGTCTAATAGTCTGACCTGCCCGTTCTCATAATTATATTTAGATTTTAATAAAAAATAAATTGAGCTTGATCCAATAATAATAATAATAATAATAATAATAATAATAATAATAATAATTATTATTATTATTATTATTATTATTATTATTATTATTATTATTATATCCCCCATTCAGTATGCCACTTTCCATTCCCTACCTTTTTCTAAAGCTGCAAAGGCCTGCACACACACATGTACACATCAATGCTGACTCCCCAGCACAGTGCTGCCGGCGAACCTGCTGCTTTCGTACTTCCTCTACAACTCATTCTTCTTCTCTCATTTCTTTCTTGATTTGAGTTTTAAATTTTCAAAAACAAAACTCCCAGATTTCCTTTCGAAATAAATACGAAGCCCTACTTCTTCGATTTATTTGCCCATCAAAAGCTTCGATCTTCAGCCAATATTAAAAGAATTTTGATTCATTTCCTTCCCAATCGAGCAAAGGAGCATGTTTTGGACAAAAGCCCTAAATTTACAAACCTTAATTTCACCTCTCTTTCTCTCGACCGAATTTGTTGCCACCGACGAACCCAACAACAATTGAATCGTCATACGCTTCTTCACTGCCATGTCTTGACGCTGCTCAGTCGCCGACCACCCCAACTAATCGCCAACGCTACTGCATGTGCTGCTGTATAGGTCCTCCGCCGTAGCCACTACAACCTCATTTGCAGCCGTTGACCGGATTCTCATCACCTCATCGTAATCAAGTAGCAGGTAACCTTCTAATCTTCATTTAATCTTTGTTTAGAGATTATGTTATAATTATTAGACGTAGTTTCCTAATTTGAGTGTAGTGATTTGGCTTTTGTTTTCAGATTTGCAATATTCAATCTTTCACTCTTTTATCCTTATAATTATGTTTTTCTTTATCATAAATTCAAGCTCCATCTGTAATAAAAGCTTAAAGGCTAACTATTTTGAGATTAAGGATTAGTATGTTTTTGTTATGTTTTTTATCTTCGTTTTATCGTGTTTAGTCTTTAGGTTTGTCATTTTTGTTCTTTTTCTTGTTCGTTTTTACGCCGGTCGTGTGTTTTCATGCTTTGGATGTAGGATGAGGAAACGAGGGAAATATGGAGCTAGAAGTCGTGTCTTGTGCGTCGCCTATGCAAAGCCGAGTGGAGCGGGAAGAATCGAAGAATACACGAAGAGATAAACCGAACCGAAGGAACAATGAAGCAAGTCAACACCCGCTAGCACCCCAGCGCCCACTGGGGTGCAGCTGTAGAGAATGGCAGAGAGCAGAGGCCAGCAACTTTGTAACTCGAATATTTACTCTCCTAACACACATTTTAGTGCTTTCTTAGTTAGTTCTTGGTGATTCCAAGTAGATTGAAGTGATTCCAACTTGGTTTGTTGAGATTCTTAGTAAGTGTTTCATCATGTACTCTTCTATGGTTTATTTTCTTTCAATGGGTGGCTAAATCTCATTCTAGGGTTTGATTGTCTTATTCTATTGTTTGATGCTTTAAGTCAATCCTTTAATTGGTTGTTCGATCCATGCTTAATGGGTTTATATGCTTGATCAACATGTATAACTCTAGATGTGGAATTGTGTAATGCCCCGACTTTTTACTCCCGAATAAATTAGAAAAATTTTCCACGTTTACGAACTTGTACTGATTTACGAGACCGAGTCTCATAAATTAAGAGAGAATGAGCCGTTAGTGGTGATTGATAGTAATTTGATGTTATTTTTCATGGGATTAACAATTTGATGCATTCGAATCTTTAAACGTGAGCCAGTGTCGCTAATTATAAATTAGTTGCAAATCACATATATGTGAACAATGACCTTATAGAGGTATAAAGCTATGATATACATGAACTAATTATATTGAGGATAAGTGAATATTACTTAATAGCAAGCATCTTTATTAAATTGTGACTCTTGGAATCACTAATAGTAATTTATAGCTTAATATGTTTAATGCCAGTAGCGGAAATCATCAGTAATGATAACCACCGTTATTTACAGGTTTAGTGATGGCGATTATTAAGCTTGTGAAATAAATTGAGATTTTAAAAGGCAGAGATCGGCATACACATAAGTGTGGGATGGATAAGTGTTGCTTCATTAAAGAAATACAAACTTTACAAAAGGACAGAAAATAAACCTGTACCAATGAGACATATACACTAGCTTCGTAGCTGAAGATTGCCATATTACAAAACAGTATTAGATGCCCAAGACAATGCAAAAGATCTTTTATTTTGGGTGACAAAACAAACTAAGAATCTGAATAGAAGAATGGACTAAAGAGTGAATTAAGAAAAGAGAGAGAGAGACAGGCTGCTAGGGAGGAAGTGTGGCAGTCTCGAGGGTAGAGCTTAAGGAGAGAGTAAGTTGTCTTTTGCTTCTATCCCCTACACTTGAACAAACTGCCTACAATCTCCAAGGTCCAACATGGGACTTGGTGAAATCTGGAGAAACAAGAAGAGTTAGCCTAAATCATATAAGGAAGAAGAGTTGGGAGGAAAGTAAGAGAAAGGAAGGGAATAGACTTACCCATAACAGCCTTCTCCACTTCTCCAAAACGCCACAGCATGATCCAGAATATGCTGTCATCCTTGGACAGAGAACCTATAATTAGAGACAGCACAACAAGGTCAATCATGTTAGAACACAACACACAACACTAGAGTCGAGTGATTCAACTCTTAACCTTTCCATCTCCTATAAATACCCATCATTTTTACCTTAGAAAGTTTACAAGTCATAAACCCACGCACTCAAACACTTAGCACAAGGAGGAAGGACTTAGCAGAAGTCTGCCCAAGCTGAATCGACACGACCAGTCCATTAAGGTAATCAAAGACTAAAACCAAAATCTTAAGTGATGTATAAACACATCTTAGAACTCAGTCACATATGGAAATTTATGCTTATCCTTAGACTCAAACACAACTTTCAAGTTTTAGACTTTTATTCCTTAAGCTTAGTGAGAACATAGCATGCTATTAAGACACACACTGATAATTTCAAACTTCATACGGTTCTGACCTTAACCTAGAAGGAGAGTCATCTACATCTCTAAAAGAACATAGAACATAACACATACATGCCAAGAACATAGACAAAATTTAGAAATAAGTCTAGAATTTCAGGACATAGACCTACACCTTTATCTCCAGAATGAGAAACCAACTCAAAAATCATGAAGTTTCAGCAATGAAATACAGAGCTAACTAAAACTCATATTACAACCAACTTCCAAGTATTCATTCTTCACCAAATTTAGATTTTAGGTAAGACTTTTACTCCTTAAACCACGCACTCAATCACATCTAACAGAAATTCGAGACAAACAAAAGTCTTCCCAAAATAAAACATTTCAGGGAACAAAATATAACACTTAGCTTAAAATTTTGGGATTTGTCTCAGTGAAGAAAGAACCAGCCGATCCCATAACCAAACTCGTTGTTATCAACCCCAACTCGGCCTCCTAATTGGGACAAACCAAATCAGTAACTTCATCATAGAATGAGAAGACCAGATTATAGAAACTAGAACAAGGATGTAAGGCCTAAGAGAACCGGCCAACCTGCTAAGATGACTCACAGTTCTGGTGTACACTGACCTTAAAAGATATAATCTTTAAAGGCCCGAATTCGATTAATTGTTCAACAGATACGCATCATACCAAATATAAATATTTTCGACAATGCAATACTTCATAAAGTTTCTAAATCAAAGAATTTCTGAGACGAAAATAGTAATTTGGTACAACACATACGATTTTATTTATAAAAGAAAGCCTACCTGAACTGCTCCATCGTCTAGTAAGATCTTGAGTCTTTGATGTCTAGAGCTTTTCCTGTTGCTAAACCTTAATCGCAATTACGAAAAAGATACTCATCGTGAGTATATAATTTATTTCATCTAAAAATGAAATAATATTCTATTACTTCATAAATTTTCTAATCTCTTCACTCGACTAACATTCGAGTGCTTAAAGATTTCGATAACCCTTTTTATAGTACTTTAAATCATCCTTTGATTTATTCATTTCTTATATCTTATTTATCTTACCCAATTAAGTTAAAACGGGGATTATGATTATTCAAGATAACTTACTTGAATTAATCAAATTCTAACTAGAATGTTAAGTCAAGGCTCTATTGGATAGTATTAATTTAATTAATACTATTTAAGAATTTAATAGCCATTAAAAAAAAATATTACCACTAATTTCATAACTTAATAGATCTAAATTATTGGATCAAATCTAACTATTTATATCCAATCCTTTTAGTTACTAACTTAATCCAAAGATTAATTTTATTAAACCATTATTAAGGGATAACTTAATCCATTCATAATACTCATTCTGGGCCCATTCTACATAATTAATAGGCCCATAACTATTTAAAATCGAGCCCACTCTTACATCATGTTATTCAGCCCACTAAGATTTAATTACCCGGCCCGTTGTTTTTTAACCCAGGTCGGCCCAACTGATCCCTAAACTACATTCTAACCGTAGACACACACATTCTTCTCCATCGCCTCCCTCTAGCTACTGTCTCTCTCGGCTCTCTCTCCGTTCTCTCTTCTTGTTACTGTCTCTCTCCCGTTCTCCTCCCCATCTATGTAGCCGCCGACGTCACTGCTTCTCTCGGTCTCTCATGTCTCCTCGAGCTCTTCTCTCTGCCTCTTTCTCTCGACTGTTTCTGGAGGAAGACTCACCGGAGCCTCTTTTTCCCAAAGGTAAGGTCAAGTCTATACATATATTTTCTCCTATTACTCGATTTGAAATCTGCATGTTAAATCCCAATTGTTTTCTAAAATTTTACAATCTCCCTAACCCTATCTCTTTGATTCTCTCTCTGTTTCCTGCTCGTCGGTTTCTTTCCTCCCTAGATTGGGCGGCAGAAGGTGTTTAACGGCGAGGAGCTCGTCGGAGCTCTCTAGACTGCAGTCATTGGCTGCAGCTCCTTGGCGCTTCCCTGAATAGCCATCGTCGACTTCACCGGTAATATCTAATTTCTTACTTTTCTTTTAAATTCTAGTGTTATATATTCAGAAAACTTCAACATTTATTTCTGAGATGTTATTTAAACTCTTTATTATTCTGTATGTCCCTAATTTAGTGTTGGATTTTGGTGTTAATATGCGTTCTTGGGCAAAAATCCCTAGCTCAAATCTGAATATGATTTCTGTAAATTTTAGCTATTGATTCTTTCTTCCTTTTTTTTTATATATATTTCAGTTTATGAATTCTGTATGCTCCTATTTTTGATTTTGGATTTGTTCTAATAAATCTGGTTGGTTTCTGGTTGAGTTTAACATTCTGCATCTGAACCTCTTCCCTTTGTGAAAATGGAAGAAGCTTTTAGTTTAGTTAAGAGTTTTCAAAATCCGATTTCTCCTTTATTTGGGAGCTTAACATTCTGCATTTTCATTCTCTTTTATTTTCTGTTTTGACCGAGGCTGAGGCTTAGGTGGAGAAGGATTAAGCAAGGGTTTTGAACTCCAATGGTTTGGTTTCAATGTGAGGTAGTTTCTCTATTTTTAATTTCTGAGATTTTCTATAACTTTTGAGTTTGTTTCCTCATTCTGGTGGTATAAGTATATTGACTATGTTCTGGAGATTGAATATGATATAAACATACGTTCAAGTTCTAAAATCAGAATATATATATATATATATAAATGTTTATATGTTATGTTCCTAAATCTGTATACACATATATACATATGTGACTATCTATGTGTTCTGATCTTCTGAGTTTGCGAGTTGTTTTCCTAAACAGTTTAGAATCTAAATAAGCTTCTCAGTCTCTTAAGTTCTAGGCCTTGCAAATTCTAAACTTAAACATTTAAAAGCTTCTAATTTTTCTTACCTCTTTGTTCTTTAAGTTCTGAGGAAAATGGGGTCTAATGTTCAGTTTTCTTTCATGATTACAGTAACACAGTTTTTTTTTTAAAAGAAAAACAGGTCTTGCACTAATGCTAAGGAATGAACCGTGTATACTCACACACATATACAGATATATCTAGGTTCTGAAATCAGTAGGCATATGTTTTAAGTTTTGAAATATTTTTGAAGTTCTATACTCTGCATTCTTAACTAAATTTTTAAAGTCTTACCTAATACTAAAGGGAATGTAAAACTGAATGCTTAAGGTCTGTGTTTACCTCAATACTTCTGAGAATTCTGAGTGGGGATGATTTGGGGTGACTTCTTGGGGTGGATAGGAGCTTCTCAGTAAAGGTCTTAGTGTATATGGAACTGATTCTTTGAAAATAGAGAAGTGTTTCTCCTATAAGCTTCTATGCGTATAAGTAGGAAAGCTGCTGGTTGCATCCATTTTATATATCATCTACCTATCTCTAGTTGCCTATTTCACAGACTGCAACTCAAGTATTGCATTGATACTGTGTTCTTAATCTATTGACTTTTGGGGGTATCAATTAATGTGATATATATCTTATGGTGCAGAGATAGATTGTGGAGAGTAGGAAGAGTGCAGGATTGTCTTCCTCACCTTGCAGCCCTGCTGCTCTCAATTCATTTGCTTTCACTTATCCTGCTTTCACTTACTCTGCTTATACTATTGATGTAACAGAAAGTTGTGACAATTGTAGTACATTACAGGTAGTCTTCTCATAAATTTATGAAACAAATCTGCTAGGTAGATTTGGTCTTACCCCTTTCTCTTCCTTAGTAGTTCTAGATGCATGTATTGTCCTTTCTTTTTATTTCTATTACTCGAAAGTTTCAATTTGAAATTTGTGTAATCTCTAAGCTGTAATTATACATACATGTATTTTCTTAATGTGAATAATTAGCATTATATTATATATCTTATTTCATTGATGCCAATAATATACTATCTTATATAATACCGATAATCAACATTCTATTCTCCAATTATATACAACCTTAAGTACATAATTATCGAATCATTAGTATACCATAATCTTATAATTATACATCCACTTGTAATGCTTTAATCAACTGATTAGTAAGAATATAAACCATAATCCTTTTCATACATCATTCCTTTATTAATGCCAAGTAATATATCATTTCATGGTATATAATTGTATTACTAATTTTCATAGACTCTTCTAGGTAATCAAATTAGTATCTAACTAAAGTTTCATAATTTATAAGCATTTGACTTGCCTTTGCATAGTTTTTAATTATCTAATCTTTATATCTCCAAAACTTTAATCTAAAAAAAATCCTTCTTAACTAAACTTGACAATGATTAGTTAATTAAATTGTATCTCACCACTAAATTATAATATCTCCATTATCCCATTTCTCATCCAAGTAAAACCCTTAAACAAAAACCATAATTATTCAAAGATATACTACAAAAGTTACTAATATCGATTAACTAACCGATATCTTTGGTATTTTATTACGAAATTTTCTCGAGCGAATTTTCGGATACACAAAATTAGTATGAAAATCCCTTTTTTTTTCTACGGGTCATTACAGATATGAACATGTGATATCAAGATGTGATATCAACCTGTGATATCAAACTGAGGTCAGTGAGCTTATGATCGATGTGGACAAATATATGTCCGGATTAGGTGGCTTAATTAATAATTAATTGGCATAAACTCTTGTCATCAATGGGCATCAATTGTTATTAATAGACATTAATTGTCATCAATTCTTGCAACTCCTCTTGAGTGGACTTACCTATATACATGTGGTCTTCATGCATTTTACACACACGTAAGTGAGACATATTCAAGCTTTCACAAGCAAAGAGCATATTGCTACATCCTTTCTTTTGAACATTCTATAAGAAGTTTTGCCCTCATCTTTTTCCAGTTCGCCAGAGTTCGAAGGTTCGTGGTGCTGCCACCTCCGAGACGACAGGTCGTTTTATTTTTTGGACGTTACGCCATAACGAGAGCACTATCGTGGCGTAAACTATCTTGCAGAAAGAGGGCTCTTACCTCGACTCGGCTTTCAATTTTTGTATTACTTTTGTAATAGTTTAGATAGTCCCAATTATAATTCTTTTCTCAAATATTTACAAATTATATTTTCCAACAAAACTTATACTCCATCCGCCCGACTAAATATGTCATATTTTGACCAAAATTGTGAGAACTTTTTAGTCAAAATAGGAGATATTTAGTGGAAGAGGATGATTATTATACACATCTGGGGATGGCCACGTTAGTGATGTTGTAAAGCTTCAATAATGCACAAAGAAAAAAAAAATATCTCTCTCCCCAACCTTCTTCCCTTTTTACATTTTCTTACGACTTTCTCCGAGAAGAAATTTTATTTAAGGTAAAGTGCTATCCCTTTATTTCTTTGTCTTAATGTTAATTATTAGTTCTAATTTAATGTCACAATGATGTCATGCTTTCAAAATTAATACTAATATATTAATTTTTTGGTAGAAAAAAAAATTGATTATTGTTCCAAGAATTTGAATTTGTTTGTAAAATTAGATGACATATTAATATTAAAATAAATCTAGAGCGAATGAAGTATTTGAAATCAAAACTATTGATATTCTCAAATATATCATCACATCTTTGTGATTGATTTATTTTCAGAAATTTTGATATTATAATACTAGGATAAAATATGAGTATACTCCAATTTGAATCAATGGATCCCATGATTTTTTCAATTGTTATAATTCTTACAAGATTGTCGCTCAATCTAGCAAAATCTGTCGAATTCTGGGCACACTATTGAATTTCAAAATTTGGAAAAAAATGGGAATAAAGTAATTTTGATGATTTTCTTTTTCCAAAACTCAAATATATGACGTGTAATCAAATTTTAATTGATTCATATTTGGTAGTTTTGATATGTTTTGAAAATTTTACAAATAGATGTGTCATTGTCTGTTTTATATATTTCTATGGTAGATTAATCAAAATCATATATACATATATTTTATAAATTATTTTTTTAGTTATTTGATTAATTCCATTAGTATGTGTATTAAAATATAATTAATAATTTTAAAATAAAGTTTTAGGTACGACGCGATTAAGACGTTAGTAGTTAAATTGAGTTGCTCATTGGACCACACTTTCAAGTTCAAGTTTAAGGGGTGTGAATTTTTACTTAATTTTATGCGTTGACTTAAATTTATTCTCTTTAATATTAGAGATAAAATATAAAATAGCCAAAGAAGATAGTAAAAGACAAATAATAGCCACCAACATAATAATAGTTAAATTCTAGCCATTTATAAATTTCTTGTACTAAAATACCCTTGTAATTATATTTTACATTTTTTAGTATGAATAGTATGTATTGTATCGAATCTTACCATTCATACGTGATACTTAATTTTATTAAACTGTATGTACGTATGAATCGTATGAATTGTATCGAATCGTACCACTCATACATGATACTTAATTTTATTAAACTGTATGTACGTATGAATCGTATGAATGAATATTATTCATACCTTTCATTCCATTCGTACCATTCGTACCATTCATAAAATTAAGTAGAAGGGTATTTATGATAATTCACATTCAAAATGGCAAGAATTTAAATAGTATTATGTTTGTGGCTATTATTTGTTTTTTACTATCTTCTTTGGCTAGTTTTTATAATTAACTTTTAATATTATGTGATATATCATATGATAAGAATTGTTTAATTTTTTTATTAATATATATAATCCTAGAGTATTCAATATTTTTGGGCATGTGCGGTCGTCCATCCCACACAGGGACATCCACCGCTCCTTGCCTACCATAATAAGTCAATGCAATAAATAACATGTGAAGTTGAAAGTGACACCAATAATTAGAAATGTTAATCAGGTCAATCCATACGATTTTAGACTAACTTGTCCAGATTTTCGATTTATTCTATCCAAGAATAAAACATTGAAACCCTAGACCTAAAACATTCGGTTATCAAACTAACCTATCGAGCTATAATATATATAAAAATATTTAAAATATGTAAATTTTTATGATTTTATATTTGTAATATGCAAAATATAATAAAAAAATTTGACACATTTATATATCAAATGTAACATGAATAAATTTAAATATGAAGAAATAATGATATGATAACAAAAATGGTAAATGAATAAAATTAATCAGTTTCATAAAATAAAGATAAAAACTACACATTTAAAAATAAAAGATTAAAACATTCACATTACATAATAACATGAAAATTTTTCTCATGTAATTAAAATAATTTTGTGAAATAAACTATAAGATCAATTTCTTTTGAAGTGTGTTTTTTGTCTTTATCCTAACTTAGTCGATATCGAGTTTGATCGAGGCCAATCCATCGTTTTAGTTCTAAACCTATCATAATTATATTTATGGAGACAACTTTCATTTGAAGCTGAACAGATTCCCTCCGCCACGTCACAGCACAAATAGATATTGGTAATGAAGAAAATATCGGTAATGAATAATATTGCACACACATACTGGTAATGAACAAGATATTGCACACAATTATGATCATCTCTTACAACGTCAATTCCTGAGTTTCAATGAGAAATACCTACAAACTACACTAATAAGATACACATGACAAATGGAAGTAATTAACATTTTATAAAAAAAAAAAACAAAAAAAAAATCATCTTTGGATTTGATCAACAGCATGATTGCTATTTGCTGCGGATGATGAACCAGGCCTTCCGTTTAATAGGCCGTTGTCAGCAGGAGGAGATATGCCCCACTTGCTGTCCGATTCCACGGGCTCTATCACTTTAACAGACCCATCTGTCAACCCAACTGCAAATTGGTTTGCTTCCTGAGGGTGTGCTGCAACAACCACCGGATACACGCTTTGGCTTCTCGGAAGTTGCAAAAAGAAAAAACAACTTGATCAGCAACCAACTACTGTACACACTACACAATTGAGAGGGAGAGGGAGGATGAATATTGTTCTTACCCATTTAATACTGATTGGGGCAAATATGCAGAGGGAGCAACGCGACATCTTAATCTCAGTGTGTCGGCATCAAATACTCCAACATTTCCGTCACAGAAGGAAGCAAAAACAAGCTGACTGTTGCATGAATATGCAGCACATGATATAGCAGCAGAGAGGGAGTCTTGTGGGACCCACTACAAAAGAGGGAAACCATCAATCACCTACATATTGGGGAACTGGTTCCCAAAAGGCAAACAAGCTTGACATGGCATTACCTGGCGAACACGCTCCATCTTCGAGGCATCATATATTGCTAACTGAGTTTCATGGGCTACAAGCAAGCGAACTTGATCTGAATGGAACTGTACTCGAGTGTCACCATTAGGTGCTTTACCTGCAGGAAGTTGTATAGGAACCGACTTTCTCTTCTCCCATGTGTCAATGCTCCATATGCAAAGCTGCAATAAACAAGGTAATTTATCAGGAGTTAACTCCCCCTCCAATCAAACAATATACGTTTTGTTTTCTATTCTTTCAATAACAAAATTTTCTAGAAGTATGGTGCCAGATCTGCTGCCAAATACCGATTCCTAAATGACGTAAAAGGTGAGCTTACTTGAGCATCAGCACCAGATGACACCAATATGTTCAGGGTGGTAGAAAAGGCTAATCCAGTAATGCGTTTCTGGTGGCCTTTCAGTTTTGATTTCACCTGTTAAGTTTACACATGATATAATATCTTAGGAGCGTGAACCCATAAAACTATGAAATTCCAAAATTTCATTGAAGAGAATCAAATATTTACCTCATCAACCCTCACGTTATAGATGTGAATAGTTGAGTCTTCCATTCCAATTGCTATAATGTTGTTATCTTGTGGGTGGAATGCTAAGTAAGTAGAAGCAGGTGGCGGTGGCATAAATGTTGTCATTACCTGTTGAGGACTTAGTCTTTTAGAACACGACTAGAAACATATATCAAATAAAGAGGTAAAGATGAATACTGAACAGCAAAACATAAACCAAATAAACATACTTTGAATGTCATCATATTGAACAACGAAACTTTTCCACCAGCAGCAGACATTACATAGGAGTCATTCTTTGAGAGAGCAATACAGGGAACGGCTTCCTCTAAGTTAACACCTGAGATGTCATTAGTCATAAGAAGACCACTGTTTGGTTGCCAATGTTGTGGAGCAACACCGGCAGTGGCCTTAAATGAAACAAGATTTCAGATATCTTTCCATAAAATAATCAGAGGCATTGAGTATGAATTGAACAAAATGGAACACAAGAAATATGATTTCAATTTTGCTACCTTTCCACTTGGGTTTTGATCATTGCGGATCCACTTCCACAGCTTTTGGACGCCATTTGATCCAAGGGCCAATATGCCAATACCAGAATTTGTATAAAGAAGGCGAGCAACCTAGAAGAAACCAGTTAATGAAATATGTGCAGGAAGAAATAAACAAGATGAGGTAGTGGTCTGCTAGGATACCTTGTTGGTAGCATCAGCGCTATCCGGCATGGTCACCATGCGGCAATGAGTGGGATCCACAATTTCAGTTAACTGCCAGGGCTTCACCTTATCATTCACATCATCCAAAACTCTAGGCTTTTCCATACTTCTAGCCATGGAATCTACACCATTCTGAACCAAAAGCACAAAGTTGCAATTTTGAAACTAAGGAGGCAGAGAAGATCAGAATAGGCAGGCAATAAATACACTCAGAAGAGGTATGGGTCAAACATAATTGATCTTATTCAGCATTGATATTGAGCAATCAATGGAGAGGAAAGGTCCCAACAAATAACAGTTGGTTCAACTTCAATAATTAATAGCATTTTGGTTCATCAGAAGGAAAACGTATTTGACTAGACAGTTGCAGTAACAAAGATTACAAAAAACAACTGACAAAGAAATTGAGCATTGACATACATGGATAGGAGATGGCCTAACAGGAGAGCTTCTTTCCACCTTAGGGCCAACATTTGCGACAGCAGATCCCGAAGCCTGTTCAATACAATGGAAGAATGTCATGCAATACTGTCACCAAGGTAAAGGTCAGCAAGAATATGGATTGATTTAAAAGGCACCTTAGCTGCAGCTTCTAGTGGAGATCTTAATGCTTCAAAAGGCGGTGCTTCAACTGTTCTCAAGGATCTCATGCCAGTAGAATTAGCTAGTATCTTGATTCCATTGTCAGCAGTAGTGACTGCAAGCAGATTTCCTTCCTTATTAAATCTCAAGCGGGGAAGACTCTGCATGTATCAAAATCAATAATATGTTAACAAATTCATGGCATAATATTGTAAATTTCCAGTTGCAGGTGAATATATACACAATCTAGACAATTTCAGAATTCCGGTGACATGATCACAAAGAAAGACTTACCGGAAGACCACCGTCAGCATCAATAGTCTTAAGTATGTTGATGTGATCCATGTCCCAAAACTTTATCTGGCTATCTTCACCTACTGCAAGAAAATGATTTTGTGTAGTATCAAACTGCAGAACACCAGTGGACTTCTTTCTGAATCCAGCATAAGTTCTTTTTATCGCCCCTTCACTTTCATTCCACTCCACTAGATGAGAGTCACCATCTTTTCCTGTTCCACAAGAGAACAGCCTGAAAAGAAGTAATGTCTCCGTTTAATTCACTGAGAATACGTGAAAGCAACAACTCTCAACACTCCCTGCTAACAGTATAATCAATAAACCCTCTTCTAGCATAACTAAATAGAAGATAGCTCAGCAGCAAGAGGTAATAACTATAACCTGCTTCCATCTGCACTGTATAGCATAGTGGTACACCAAAGCCCAGGAGCATCATAATCCACTCTAGATCCCATGTTATCATAAAGCCAAGCTTTTATTTTCCCATCAACAGCAGTTGAGAAAATGAACTGCAGGTATAAGAGCAGAATTAGTTTATACTCTATGATGCCATCTCATTAAGAGTTGGTAAAACCAGAAAATTCATGCTCTGATACAAGGCTAATTTGTCAGTCCTCAAGAAGAGTTTCTTAAAATATTTACTTGAAGCGCTCAAGGGTCCCAATTTATCTAAAATTAATGTGCAAGTGTTACACCAGATAACTTTTTGTCAAACAATTGGCAACTGTACCTGAATGTTCTCTTTCTGATGAGGACATATTGAATAAACAGGTGCTTCATGGCCCTCAAAGTTGAAAAGCTTTCTACCTGTCAAATCCCACACCTACAACACGGTCCCTTTCCCTTTAGTTGTTCTGCGGCAATAATCTACAAATATTGTTTAGAGAACTATTTGAAGTTTCACCACTCACCTTTATAAGCTTGTCATCCCCACAAGTCACAATACAGAGTTGCTTATTAGGATGAGCAAAAGCAATGTCATTAACTCCCCCTGAATGAGCATCAATCTGCAGAACAAACTGAATGAATAAGGACCTTCTTTGTCAACATTCACCTTTAGTCAACAAGTAAAAAATAACAGCATACTTCAAGATGCTGGCGTAAATCATTCGGTCCCGTATACGCATACAAATGAATTAAGTGCTTGGAAAATGCAGCTCCTGAAACATGAAAAGATTACTTAAAATTATATATAACATCTCCTGAAACATGAAAAGATTACTTTTGAAAATCAAAGAGAGTAATTCACTGAACTATACCACAGAAAGTCCCATCTGGACTCCAAGTAACACGGCTCACAGAAAATGGTGCATCCTTGGCAGCGGAAGCCTGTTCAGAAGTTCAGTAGATAAGAATCAAGTAACAATTTTAAGCATAACAAAATTACCGACTAATTGAAACAGACTAATGTTTCAAGTTCAACTTCAACCAAAAACGGTTAATAACTGCAAGCAAGGCAAAGAACTTCTGAAGAAATTTTTGAACCTGGAATGCTAATGTGCAAGCTTGCATATCCCAAATCTTGAACGGTTTTGAACATAACTTTTCTCTTATTCCAGCTTCCCAAAGTGTTATTTCGCCATTGTTGCATCCCACTGTTATGAGATACCCCTTATCCAACATTACAGAACAGCATTGGCTATGAAGTGGTTTTAAATTCTAAGAGAAAAGAAGCTGTACCAAGAAGTAACGTATGGTGTGATGGATGGAAGTCCAAGGTTGTTACAGCAGATCCCTGATGCAGTGTAAAAGCAACAGTTTTTGGCAAGTCATCAAGTGACCAAGATGCCTGTTGACGAGCTGTAGGATATGTAACCTGAAAATATAAGGACACTTAGCATGTGATTTGTTTTGGTTTCCAGGAGTATAATGCATTTTCAGATGAACATAGGAGAAGAAGATAAATAATAAAATGCCATATTTTTGTCAAATTGGATATTAGATAGTTAGATGGACACTTGACTTGTTTCTATGGAATCAACTGCACGCAAGAATTAGCAATATCACCTCTTCCACTGAATGAGTAGGACGCAAACGCTTCATGAGTTGATCGTGATCAGCATTTGGATATTCAACCATACCAAGGGTTGCCGGGGGAGTGATTGGGCGCTTCAAAAGTGAATCTGTTTGATATTGCAAAAGGTATCAGCTAATTGCAGGAAAACAACTCATATTAAGATATGAAATCATAAACTTATTCTACAACTAGCATCTAAGTGAAACTGAGCTTCTTGAAGTCAAGATCAAGTCAGGCACCATTACTTTGATTGGGTGGGACAGGCAAGGAAGAAGCTGTAACAACAGCTGCTTGAACAGATGAAGATGCAGCAGCGTTTACCATCCAACCAGCTAAGGCATTAGCATTGGCTGCAGCTGCAGTAGGTGGGAAAGGCTGCCAAGCAAAAAAACAGAGAAGTTACAAATAACTAGAAACCCTACAACAGGCATACTTAATCAAATGCTGATACTATGTCAGGTAATGAATATTATAAAGTAACCATTAGTATACGTCTATACCCCATGTGCTCCAAGAGATGTGTACACAGTAGGCTTTGCAACTGCTGCAGTGGGAAGATTAACTGGAGTAGGTGCAAGAGCCCCATTTGGGGGATTACATGTATGGTCATTGAATAAGGTTTTAATATCTGGATTCGGTCTAGGGTTCTTGCAGAGTTGGTGCTGCCAATTCAAACTGCATGAATGACACAATCATGTTCTGGTTAGGCCACCAAATAAATGTCATCAGCGCAGCTAGTATACAAGCTTGAACAATGAGAAACCAAGACATTACAGCCATATTGAAACTGAAAAGTGAAGACTGATTGATGAACATCAATATTACATCGCAAAGCAGCAGGTATGTTGAATCAGAAAACCATACCTTTGATTAATAAGTGTTCTCAATCTAGATGACTTCAAAGTAGGAAAAACAAGCTTTTCACGGAAAAGAGGATTTGCTTCAATTAACTTTTTGAGCTCTATCAGCATTATGCTGCGAGCAGTCTTAGTGTCACCGTATTTGGAAAGCTGCTCATTCTCCCTGTTGTTAATATGCATAGATAAGATTTAGCAAGCTTAAAAACATCTACATTATGAATACCAGGTAAACTAAATTTCAGTCAAATAAACACTGTCGATTCCATTGTGACAAGAGCCCAAGTTGGAATGCACCCAAGAAATAACTCGAAATATATGGTGCATAATATACAAGAAATAACCAGAAAAATAAAGATATCTTTTAACAGCAAAGAAAAATCAATTTAAAGTAGCAAAATGCTCTTGGAATAAGATGTAA
Source organism: Leonotis leonurus (assembly GCA_026898415.1). Taxonomy (NCBI): domain Eukaryota; kingdom Viridiplantae; phylum Streptophyta; class Magnoliopsida; order Lamiales; family Lamiaceae; genus Leonotis; species Leonotis leonurus. Next base: position 185,834 of record JAPKLX010000223.1, read on the forward strand.
GTACCAAAGTTGGATATCTTATAGGACAGAAAGCCCAACACATTTTATAAGATAACATGGCTTCATGAATTTTTCACATTAATCAAAATGCTACAAGATTTAATAAGTCACATTTAATTAATCAAAACGAACTCCTTCATGATATATGGTTGCAATATAATCAGAATATGATCACAATTCAAGTGGGACCTTCTGCTCATTATTGCAATGACCACATATAGCCTGAACATAACTAAAGGAATACATAGTACCTGAAATTGGTGAGTGTTAGTAGCTGAGTGATTTCCTTGTAGAGGTCTTCATTAAATGTTGAGAAAACCTTCAAGTCACTCACCAGAATCTCAACGGCCTTTGCTTTGTCTTGCCTGATGATACGACTTAAGACTAGTAAGTAGTAAGAAGCAAAAGCAGGGGAAAACAGAGCAAAATGAAAGATGCAATTCTAGCATGTAAAAATGCATTCATAATTTTCCAAAACAATGTCCTGTCATGAGATTACCCATCAAGAGCTTCAAGGTACTTCTGTTTTCGGATTTCAAAAAATATCTTCATCGAGTATCTGTTGTCGTCAACTTTAGTAAATCCAGATAAGTACTTCTCAACTTCTTCCCATTCACCAGCATGCACCTTCTCCTCAAAGTATTTCATGTTAAAGAAAAAGCCTGATTCTTGCTCAAGCCTACGTAAAGACAATTGATTGTGATGATTAAGGTCGACCATCCCAGCAAAAAGTAATTAAGACTTAAGAACAAAAAAGGTATCCCCACTTCATTCAAGTAGGAAAAAATCGTTTCCTTAATTCTTAAAGGTTTTGTGCAGTATTTGGTTTTCCATTTCCAGAATTGAAACTGTTCATTTAATTTTCCGTTTAAAGATAAAACTCGTATTCCTACTTAGATCCAGTAAAAACAGCTAATTTTGAAGGAATCATTGCACACCAGCTATCAATACTAAAGTCAATAAATCCCATTTCAAAAATCCCGAAAACCAGCCAAAAACAGCAATTCACCACTAAAATAAAAGGTCGATAAACTAAATCGTATCAATCATCTCACTCCTACATTCATTCTCCTCGTACTTTTTTCTAACTGAAAATATAACCAAGCCAAAGGTCAAAATTTTCCTATCCATCTCACCACTAAAAAGCTCCCCAAACACGTATAACCCATATATACAACCACACGCACAAACCGACAGAAAACAAAACACGGAAAAGCCAGAAATCACTCAAAAACAGGATATGCATACTAAATTAGAAACGAAAAAAATAATCATAGAAACAAAGAGTGAAAAGGCGCGTAGATATACTTGTGAACGGACTCCTTGAATTTCTCCTCCTCCAGGAACTGAAGAATTAAGAAAACCAATTCTCTGCTGAGCGACGACATTCCGACCTCAGATTTCGCAAAATCCAAAGCCAAAATCAACAGATCGAAGCCCCGAAAAACAAATTCTGACGGCTCACCACTCCAACTCCTCCCGATATTTAACTTTTCCCTCTAGGGTTTCTCTACAAACACAGTGTGCGACGAGAAAGAAAGGTAATAGAGAGAGAAGGAGATAGAGCTTGTTATAAATATATACAAGTCTAGTCTTAGCGAGAAGACAGAGGGAGAGAAAGTGTTGTAATATATAGAGAGAGAGAGATGGTGGTAGGATAAAAAAGACTTGGTCTCGCTATCTTCGATGCGTTTGCAGGAGTCTATCTTTTCCCACTGACTTATCACTAATAAGTTACTGTACCTATCATAGTTCGAGTGACTTATCAGTGATATTGTATTGTACTTATTTATTGGCTTATCATTGCGTGAAGTGAAGGGGAAAGTAGTAGGGGTTGGCGGATTTGAAATGGGGAGTTCAAATGTAGTTGAATATTCGGGTTGGATTACGGGCGGTACTGATGTCGCTGTCATATTCAATAGTACTATAATCTTCCACTTTGTCGCGAGATATTGGACTTAATTTCTCATCTGGATGAACTTTGAATATTGCCGTACTTTTGTGTTCGAGATAAAGAAATAACTAAATCCGACCAAACGAATTATTAACTCATCCATGCTATTTTCATTTTGTCCGATTCTAACTTTATTAATACTCGCTCCCCCCAATAAGCATGACACAAAATTTTTTGGCACGATTATTAAGAATAGTGTATAAAGTAGTGTAAGAATAATAAGGTAGTAGGTTCACACCTTTTTAAAGTGATAATTTTTACTATTTTAGGAATGTGTCAAACTTAGTGGGACGTCTAAATAAGAAAATTATGTCAAGAAAATATTCTCGTCCCATTAATAATGATCCATTAGTTTTTTATAGAAAAATCAAGAAACACTCAATATATATCTATAACACAAAAACCAAAAAATACCCCATGTAATAATTTTTACCCAAAAAAAAATGAGTTATTATTAGTGGACGTCCCAAAGTGAAAATTGGATCGTTATTAACGGGACGGAGGTAATACAATATAGGGGTGAGCATTCGGGTATTTGGTTCGATTTTGGCAAAAACCGAACCAAACCAAATTATAATTTAGATTGAAAAAAATAATCAAACAAAACCAAAAAATCAAATTAACCAAACCAAAATAACCAAATTTATTTCAATTTGGTTCGAGTTATCAAAATATTTTATTCAATAACTAATTTCGTTCAATTTTAAAAATAATTAATTATTAAAATCTAATCATATATACATTTAATAATTTTTATGTACTAAAAAAATAAGTTTTAACTTGAAAAAGTTTAAAATTAAAATTTATAATAAAAAATCGTAAATGTAACTTCAATATTCGTCAAGTTTCAAAGAATAACAATTATTACATATTTTATTAAATATTATAATTTTATTTGTTTCTAAAAAAATATTGATGTATAACATTTAATTTCCTACATAATATTTAATATTTTGAAATATAAGGTAAGATATAATTAAAAAGAAAATAAAAATATATATGATAAAATAAACTTATTTAATAAAAATAAAGTTATATTATAATACTAATAAAATAATTCAAATTTTTGGGTTTTTCAGGTTTTGTATGAATCTGAACCAAATCAAATTAACATTCGAATAAAAAAATAAAACAAAATCAAACCAAACCAAAAAATCAAAATAATCAAACCAAATTTAATATTTCGATCTGATTTAATTTAATTTTTTTGATTCGATTGATTTTGCTCACCCATAGTACAATATATACACGATATAAAATATTGATTATTTTTAGCATAATGCCTGAAAAGAAAACAGTATGCAGCGCTCCAAATCTATAATAAAAATGTGTTCTTATTTATTCTTATAAATAATATTATTTATTCTTATAAATAAATAATAAATAATATTATTTATAAATTACAATAATCTTATATATATAGAATAATATCTAAAATAAGAAATGAATTTAAATTTTAGATAACTTCAAATTAATAATTTGTTATATAAAAGTTTGGTCAAATAATTTATACTCCCTCCGTTCCACTTAAGTTGGGGCGTATTCTTTTTTGGGCCGTCCCAACTATGTTGAGTCGTTTCCTTTTTAGAACATCTTTATTACACACACAAATTTAAATAATATATATTTCTTTCATCACTTTATACTCCTTTTCAACTCACCATAACACTTCTTAATTACCGTGCCGAAAAGAAATGCCCCAACTTAAGTGGGAGGGAGGGAGTATTACATACCAACAATTAGAATCTCATAATATAATCTAGCTACAAATAATAATATTGACTTGAAATACATATATTATGAATTCAATACAATTACCACAAATTATACAAATTCCAAAATCAAGAGTGTAATTAAGTAATTGTTTCTTTCAATATACATACATATTTAAGTAGTTACATAATTTTATTTTTGTAAGGTATTATTTTTATGATTATAAAAGTATTATATTTACTCAATGTCTATACATTTATATATATATATATATATGACATCAATTATATGTGGATCATTATTAATAAAAAAATTGTTCAATTACTGAAATTTATAATACATCCATAAATATGACTATAACTAATTTTATTATATGAAATCAATTATGTGTTATTTTTCAAACCAATTAAAAATTATCTAATTCCATAAGTAGAGTTGTTCATAATTACAATCTAACTGTGACCGAACTATCGATTCATAGTTTCAAAATTTTAAAATCGGAATCAAACCATTGTCATGATGATTTACAATATGGAACTGAATCGTGAAGAACGGTACCAGTTATAATTCTGAATTGTCCAAAAAATTAATACTCATATATTTAAAAAATTTAAAATTCTAATTATTATGATTACGTATTAATGTATATAATCATTTATCTTATAAGATTTTCAATGTTCTTTTATTTGTTAATTTTAAAACTATAATAATTACAAAATAAAAATAAAATATTTTTCTATTATTATATGAACCACAAAGTTTTATTGATTTTTAAATTTAAAATTTTTATTTATTTTATTATTAATATATTTATAAATTGAATCATGTAAAATATATTGATGTTAATATTTCGAATTGTTGATTATAGTTCAAAATTTTTGAAACTGGAAATGAACTGTCCCCTACACATTTACGATTTGAAATCAAACCGTCAATTACAATTACAGTTCTATAATCACTAATTAGTACCTCTATGCATAAATTGATGATATATTAAATATTCTCGTGCATCGCACAAATGCACATACCAGTATATAATTAAAAAATATATTATTATTTATTTATTTTTATTAAATTAATATCAAAAATACATTTAATTTTGCATTACATAAAACATTTTAATTAACCATTAGAAGGTGTCAAACATCTATATCTATATAATATATTAAAAGATTACATATTAAAGTTTTCTTCTTAATTGAAAGCTTAAGTTACATCACCACAAGTCTTATTTCATATTTATATTAATATTGTAAATATGATAATATATAATTCAATGATTTGGAAAGAATTATTTTAGGTAAGTGTATCATTACAATTAATTAATCATTATTATAGTCATATTTAATTAATTATTCGGTCAAAATTGCAATATATTTAGTTGAATGTATACTTTATATATTATATAGATTAAAAATAATTTTCCTAATTATAATATATAATATAGATATGATAGTAGGCCCATACAATAGAGTTTGAGAAAAATGTTAAAATAATCGTTTTAATATATCAAATTCAAATTTTAACCACTTAAAATGTTATAGAAAAATATAGTCATTATGTATTTAGGTTTCCTCAATCACCCTTTGTTGGTCCCGAAACGAGTGAAACTGAGTGTATGGGGGGGGGATACACCAGTCAATTTTTGTTAGTTAAAACTTTGTGTCTCCTGAACTGAAGGGAGAGACTTCAGTTGAGAGTTGTACTTTCAGTTAGGAATCCTTCAGTCTACACTTAGTGTTTGACTGATGGACTAATAACTTAAGTGTGCGGAAAGTGGTGGCTTTAAATCTTACTCGTTTGTTTTTCAGAAAACTTAATGCAATATTTCTCTTTTCTGTTAATCAGTATTCAATTGATGATATAATATGAATAATCAATACTGAATGTAAAGAGAGAGAGAGACAGAGGATTGGTTTGCGTGGTTCGGAGATAAAAACTCCTACGTCCACGAGTACTCGATGTTAGTCGAGGGTTTCCAACTTAATGGAGAGATAACAATCTTACAGTGATCAACCGTGAAGGTTGGATTTACAGTCAAAATGATCACTACTAGCTTAGAACTAAATCTAATGCTATGATTGTTCTTCGGTTACAGTATAATTGCTAAGAACACTAATGAATAAAACAGAGAGCTTTATGTGTTCAGACTGAAAGCTTGAGGGCTTGAATGCAGAGAGCGATAGTGAGTTGATAGCAGAGATAACCGGTATATGAAGCGTTTGAAGCATCGGGGTATTTATAGTTCTCTCATAAAATGTGACCGTTGAGAGAGAAGCTTTAATTTGAATTCTTCCCGTTGGAGTCTTCGTCCTTTTTGCCATTTTAGGTGTCTGCAAAAAGATCTTGTTCACCTAACCGAGATTTTTGCCATAAAAGGAAATGCCTACGAGCTAGGCTGTCACTCAGTAGAGAACTTCAGTATGTAGCTTCAGTGCAGACTTCAGTGTGGGACTTCAGTACTGATCTTCAGTATAGAACTTCAGGAAGGATCTTCAGTATGGACTTCAGTACTGATCTTTAGTTTGGCAAAGACTTGGCTTCTAGCTTCATCTTCAAAACTTTAGGATGGACCTTCAGTTTTGGGATAACATTGAATCTTCAGTCTTGTCTTCAGTGAACCTGAAAAAGTTAGAACTCCCTAACATATGAGTTCTTAGACAAAATATTAAGATTCAGTATTGGTCTTATTACATCTTTTCAGGGGAGGTATTGGAATCTGAATCAAAACACTTATAAAATATTTCCCAACAATTTCCCCCTTTTTGATGATGCCAATACCTAACCTGAAAACATCTATCTAAGTTAAGAAATTCCCCCTAAACTGGAGAACACTTATACTATAAGATAAGATGGGTTAGTTAATCAGTTAGGTAAATCAAACCAAAAAATATATATAAATCAGAGCCTGGACAACTAGATGGTTGTCATCAGGTTGAGGTCAAAGATAGACAAAAATTGCATTCCATTCATTTATGAGTTTCAGTACAGACAGTTTCAGATCAGAATGAAATACAAAGATTAAGTTCAGAACTAAAGGCACGGTAACTGAAAGTCCGTCCTTGTCATTTACTGGTTGACTTCTTCATCAGTCAGTTCTATATCAGGGGTCTCTTCCCTTTCTTTATTTTCTTCTTCTTTATCATCTTCTTCAGGTGCAGGGTTTTCAGGTTCCTTCCCTTCCCCCTTATTGGCATCAGCAATAAGTTCAGTGGGGGGTTGGTCAGCGAACCAAGGATGAGGTTGAGTAGCTGGAATTTGATAAGGAACGTCATTGGCATCAGCTATGTTTTGGCAAAAAGTTTCAATGTGAGTGAGACGTGCACGACAGTCAGCAATCACACGATCAGCTTCTGAAGGCTTGGAGGATAGTTTCTTCCTGACAGTAGTGCAAGCCTTCATAGCTGCTGTACTGGCGGCATCAGCAATAGATTTGGCGCGCTCAGCCAGGACAAATGCAGAATCAGCACGCTTTTTGGCTGTTCTGAGACGTGAGCGTTGGCGAGCGATCGATTTCCCGTGAGCAGTGCAGATAGTAGATAGTTCCTTGGAAACGTTGTCAAAATCTGACCTGAGAGAAGACAGATGAGTACGATTGTTGTTGCAGGAAAGAATTAGCTTCTTGAATTTGGTATTGTCAGGAGTGCGGGAGCTGAGCTCTTTCTGAACTGAGTCAGTAACAATAGGTAGTTGAGACTTCAGTGCATTCTGAATTAGATTTGGAATGTCAGCACTGAGAACTGAAAGCTCTTTCTTCAGTTTAGCATTTTCTGCAGTGAGCACAGCGATAGAATTTTGAAATTTGAGTGTCTGTGCTTCCAGCTGTTCAGAATATTTTGCCTGGAGGGCGTTGAGAAGTGCAGTAGACTGGGTGGAGATGCGGGAACTCTCAGCTTCAAAAAGCTTCTTGAGTTCAGAGGCGACAAAAGTTCGGTGGGCTCCAACAAAAAGGTCATCGGAGGTAGGAGCCTCAGGGATAGATGTCTCAGCAAGAGAAGGCACGAGGGCCATGGATTGAGATGGAGTCGAGGTAGAAGGACCAGCAGTAGGTGTCCGTCGAACATAAGCACGCCCTGCTGAAGATTCAGCATGGGCCAATTGAGCCTCAATAATTGCCTCAGCATTTAGAAATGCATCACGAGCATCAGTAAACTGGAAGCAAGCCTGAAGATCGGCCTCTTCGAGGAGAAAGGCACTCATGCCATCAAGGTCAGTTTTGAACTGAAGCGCCTGAGAATCGAGGAAGCGGATGGTGCGCCAGGACCATAGGCGTTGGCAGGCTTGGGCAAGATGGGGATGGTTGAAGAGTTCAGGGAAGTTGGAGGTGAGGAATTGAAGGGACTGCAACTCAATGTCGTTTAGATAGTAGTGAGCAGGAGTCGCAGATAGGTCAGAAGGGTCAGAGGTAGAGGCTTGGTTATGTGTATCTTGGCGAGGAGGTTCAGTTTCAGAAGGGGGTTCAGTTTGAGTGGGGGGTGAGGTAGGTGGAGTTAGGACAGGTGAGGGTTCAGGGTGAGTTGGACGAGAGTCAGGTTGAGGTGAAGAAGGGTTAGTGTGAATCGGGTCAAGATCAGTGTGGGGAGGTGAGTGAAAATGTTCGGGTGAAGAAAAATAAGTAGAAGGTGAGGGTGTTTTGTGAGGAGAGGGGTTGTGGGTTTGAGTCTCAGGGTGGGTTGGAGGAGAATGAGGAGGGGAAGTAATTTGAACTTCTGAGAAGGAGGGAGTGGGGATAAGGATTGGTGGAGGTAGAATGGTTTCAGTGTCAGACGGAGTTGGGATAAGCGGTGAAGTTTGTTGAGGTCGGGGTGAGAGAGGTTCAGTAGGAGTGGGTTCAGGAGGTGGTTTAGGAGATGAGGGTGGAGAAGAAATGATGATGGGTTGGGAAGGAGGTGAAGAGATGAGGATTGGTTCAGTTGGGGTGAGAAGGGGTGAAGAAGATTTGGGAGGAGAAGATGACTTACCTGATGGGTTGAGGGTCTGAGAGAGAGGAAGGGTATCATCAGGTGATACTGAGCGACGAAGGTCATCAGTCAGTATAAGTGATCTGCGGGGGCGCTTGATCAGTTGAAACTGAGGGGCTTCATCCTCTGAAGGTGGTGAGGGAGGAGGAGAGTCTTCATCAATCAAAGCCAAAGGCTTTTTCAGTTTCTGGGGACGGCGAGTGGGGTTTCTCTTCCTTTTGCTGACCTTAGGAGGCGAGGGGGGGGCATCTTCATCGTAGTCCTCAATGGCCCGAATTGGATCCACATCGAGAGGAGGGATGTCAGCCTCCATCTGAATGGCTTTCACCTTTCCATGCATGGAAGTAAGAACTTCCAAGTTTGTGCTGAACAGCAGCCTTTGCTCAAAGGGTGTGAACCCTGGAAAAAGTTTTTCTGCGTTTTTGAAACGCATCTCGATCAGGACTGAGACCTTGGTAGCAAGGTTCAGTGTCTCCGCTCCAATCATAGTAATTCCATCACTGACTTCCTTCAGCTTTTGGGCTTCCGCCAGTAGGAGATCCTCCATGACGGCGACCCAGTTTGATCCATCATTTTCATAGATGCTGCGCATCAAGCTCAGTTTCTGCCAACTTACCTGCTCATAGGAAGACTTCTTTCCTAAAATGCACATCTGAACTATGTCGAGCAGTAGACGATGTTCAGGACGGAGTAAGTTTTTGTTGTTGTTTGCAGTACTGAAGGGTTTTGGCTTCCCATCAGCTTGGATACCGTCAAAGAAGGCCTGAATGTCTGCCTTGTACTTCAGGAACTGGTTGGGGTTTTTCTGCCCAGTGTTCGTCAGTTTGAAAACTGACTGAAGCATTTCAGTGACGTCAATGGGGACTGGCTTCTTCTCGATAACTCCAGTTTCCCTATTTTTCACACGGACCTGAAGGGAGGACATCAGGTGCTCACCTTCATAGCCTAGAGAGATGTAAAAGAGGACCACCTCTTCAGAATATATGTTGGTCAGGCGAAGAGTAGTGAGGGTGTCCAAATTTGACGTCTTGATCAGTTCAAATACTGACTTGGCTTGGTCCACGTCAGTTTGAGAATAGACAGCTGTAGGCTCGGAGAAGATCCTCTTACTGAGTTGAGATAGAGAAAGTGCAGGAGGAAGTGGTTTCTTGCCCATCTTGATTATCTGAAATTCAAACCAGTCAAGATTAGTGTGTTCAGTTTACGAACATAGTATATGAACGAAATAGTTAAGCAATATCAAAACATACATTATGAAATGAGGTAAAACAACTAGGTAGCAAGAAACACTGGATCAGGAAGCAAAGAGATTTCAGAGCAGATAGTATAGCGTTAGGCTTTAGAAAATGGCTAAGGCAAAAGTGATAACCGTCGAAGAGAGATGATTTATATATAATAAGATCAACGGTTGGATGTATTTTATGTATACTGAGATCAATGGTCAGGGAAAGTCCACGTAGGTGAAAGGGTTTTGAGCGGGAAAGTACAGCACGTGGACTGAACGCGCGACGTTTGACTAGCCTAAAGTCAAATTATATAAAAATAGCACTCAAGTACAATCACCTTTTACTGTACAGATTTGATATGCATTTAATGCAGTGATAGCGTATCAACTAAGATTGCGAAAACCGAGGTATGCTAAAATATAGATATCTTGTATCAATCAATTCAGATTTTAATAGAGTAACACTTAGAGAAATAAATGCGAGAAATAAATGCAAGTGTTAAACTTCAGTTGAGATACAGGCAACTGATAGACTCCTTTTCAGTGGTGACTTCAGGTTTTGAAGTGCTTCAGTTTGAGTCTTCAGTTTAAGTTGTACCGCATATGTACTTTCAGTTTTGGCTCTGTGGGGTTTCAGTGCTCGTTGTAGAACCTTCAGTAGACTTTAGTTTCAGATTTGGAATTTCTTTAAGTTGAAGTATCATCTTGGACTTGACCTTTGTAAAACTTCAGTTTCTGAAGTTCTTTCAGTATGTTACTTCAGTAGCCTGCAGGGTTAGTTTCAAACAAATATTTTGCAATGTGTGATGATTTGATATCTGAAATAACTATGTAGAGTCATTCAGAATGTAATCATCACGTTGTTTTGAGTCTTATTATGATCATGACTTCAGTTTATTGAGAATACTGAGTCAGTGAGTCATTAAGACATTAGTTAGATAGATGTAAAGTTGTACCTTCAGTGAACACATTCAGGAGAGATCAGGATTCAGTAAGCCAAGTCTTCCACTTAGCATTTTGAATCTTGCTTCTTCTAGTGGCTTGGTGAGGATGTCTGCTCTTTGAATGTCAGTATGGATCTTCTCAATGGTGACATCTTTCTTCTCAACGTGATCTCTGATGAAGTGATGCCTGATGTCCACGTGCTTGCATCTTGTGTGTAGAACTGGGTTCTGAGTGATGGCAATGGCACTTGAACTGTCGCAATAAATTGCAACCTGAGTGGTAGGCACTTCATAGTCTCGAAGCTGTTGTTTGAGCCAGAGAATTTGAGAGCAGCAACTTCCTGCAGCCATGTATTCTGCTTCAGTGGTGGAGGTGGCAACTGAAGTCTGCTTCTTGGAGAACCAACTGATCAGTTTGTTTCCCAAGAACTGACATGTTCCTGAAGTAGATTTCCTATCTAACTTGCAACCTGCAAAATCAGCATCAGAATAACCAGTTAGTTCTAAGTTATCATCTGAAGGATACCATAAACCAAGATTGGGTGTGCCCTTCAGGTAGCGCAGTATCTTCTTTGCAGCTTCAAGGTGTGACTCCTTTAGATTGGCTTGATAGCGTGCACACACTCCAACTGCGAAGGTGATGTCTGGCCTGCTGGCAGTGAGATATAGTAGGGATCCAATGATTCCTCTATACTCAGTTTGGTTGACTGGTTTTCCTTCAGTATCTGGTTCAATTCTCCCGTTGGTGTTCATTGGAATCTTCACTGATTTGCTGTTCTGCATTCCAAACTTGTTGATCAGTTCCTTTGTGTACTTGGCCTGATTGATGAAGATGCCTTCAGGGGACTGCTTGACTTGGAATCCTAAGAAGAATCCCATTTCTCCCATCATTGACATTTGATACTGAGTCTTCATCAACTTGGCAAATTTGTCACAAAGCTTCTGAGACTTCGAACCAAATATAATGTCATCGACATAAATCTGAACGATTAAAATGTCTCCCTTATACTTGATGGTGAATAGAGTTCTATCCACTGATCCACGCTTGAAACCTGATTCAATAAGAAAAACAGACAAAGTGTCATACCAAGCTCTAGGAGCTTGTTTCAGCCCATAAAGAGCCTTGTGTAGCTTGTACACTTTGGTGTAGTCAGTTTCAAAGCCTGGTGGTTGCTCCACGTAGACTTCTTCCTTCAGTACGCCATTCAGGAATGCACTCTTCACGTCCATCTGATAGACCTTGAACTTCATGTGAGCTGCATAGGCGAGGAAGAGTCTGATTGCTTCCAGTCTGGCTACTGGTGCGAAGGTTTCATCAAAGTCAATGCCCTCTTCTTGGCAGTAACCTTTGGCAACCAGTCTAGCCTTGTTGCGAACAACTTCTCCTAGCTCGTCCTTCTTGTTCTTGAAGACCCATTTCACACCAATAACGCCTTGATGCCTAGGACGATCCACAAGTTCCCAAACTTGGTTCCTGGTGAATTCATTCAGTTCCTCTTGCATCGCGGAGACCCAGTTTACATCTTGAAGGGCTTCCTGAGCGTCCTTGGGTTCAATGTTGGAGAGATAGCAGCTGTGTAGGAAGTTTTCATCTGAAAACAGAGTAACATCAGCTTTTATCATGAGTTGTTCTTCAGTGTTGGAGTCAGTGGGAGGCTCGACAGTAGCTAATGGTTGAACCATTTCTGCTTGAATCTGATTCCTGGTCTGAACGCCTCTTTGTAGACTGCCAATCACTGAGTCTGTGGGGTGATCTTCAATCCATCTTCTTCTTCTCTTCATGTCCTCTTCAGTAATTATCATTAGGTCCATTCTCTGACTAGGAGGTGGTGTTGTTACTGAAGGGCTCCTTTGAAATGGATTGAATTCTTCTTCAGTCTGAGGGACGAAACTTGTTCCCCCTTGATTGTTGGCTCTTACATATTCAGTTCGTTGGATTTCCTGCAAAGTAGCTTTATCTGAACTGGCCAAAATATCGTTAGTAGCAACAGTTATAGGAATATTGACTAAGTTAGGACTGTTACTCCCTGAAGTTGATGATGGAATCTCAGTGGTGAGATTTTCAGTGAATATTTGTTCTTCAGGTAGAATCTGAACATCGATGAGTTCTTCAGTTTGGATGTCTTCTTCTCTAGATGGAATCTCAGGAGTGAGATTTTCAGTTTGCGCAGGAGAAGAGTTGTTAAGTTCAGGTGCTGGAGTCCTATCTTCAGATTCTGAAGTTCTGACTTCAGTGGACTCCATTTCTGTATCCAATCTGATGGTTGTCTCTTCAGTAGGAGTGTTCTCTTCTTCTTCTTCATCTAAACTCCAGATGAGAACCTCCTTTGTACTCTGAACTGAAGGTGTTAGGTTCAGATTCTGAAGTCTTTCAGTAACGACTTCAACTTGATTCAACCTGTACTCAAAAATAGATTCATCAAAAATAACATGAGGTGTCATTTCCACTACAAGGCTATGCTTATTAAAAACTCTATAGGCAACACTCTCCTCTGAGTATCCAAGGAAGAATCCTGGATCAGCTTTGCCATCAAAAGTTTTTAATTGAGTTTTGCCATTGTTGTGAATATAACACTTACAACCGAATGCACGAAAATATTTGAGAGTTGGCTTCCTGTTGTTCCATAACTCATATGGAGTTTTGCCTTGGCGTTTGGTGAGAAGGGATCTATTCTGAGTGTAGCATGCAGTATTGATGGCTTCAGCCCAGAACTTCTTTGGCACTCCTGAACTATTGATCATAGTTCTTGCAGCTTCCTTCAGTGACCTATTTCTTCTTTCAGCTACGCCATTTTGTTGTGGAGTCCTTGCTGCTGAAGTCTGATGTTCAATCCCCATGTTTGCACAAAATTCTGAAAGCTTAGCGTTGAGGAATTCAGTTCCTCTATCAGTGCGAATGGTGATGACATTTGTTGACTTCTGATTCTTCAGTTTGGTGAGCAAGGCTGGTATCCTCTCCATGGTTTCATTCTTGTGGTGAAGAAACACTGTCCATGTGTAACGAGAAAAGTCATCAGTAATAACAAGACAATATTTCCTACCATTTACACTGAGTGGAGTCACAGGCCCAAATAGGTCCATGTGTAAGAGTTGAAGAATCTTCTCAGTGGATGGAGTTTCTTTTGTCTTGAATGAGGCCTTGATCTGCTTTCCAGTTTGGCATGATCCACAAACATGGTCTTTGTCGAAGACTAGATTAGGCATTCCTCGAACTAGGCTGTGTCTTGCAAGTCTGTTGATGACTTTGAAATTCAGGTGACTTAGCCTATTGTGCCATAGCCAGCTTTGCTCTGAAGTGCTCTTGGAGACCAGGCAAGTTTCAGGGGAGGTGGCTTTCCAGTCAGCAGCATAAATATTTCCCACCCTGAAGCCTTTCATCACAGTGGTCTCATCAGTGAGCTTGTTAATCCTGCACTCATCAGAACTGAAAACTACATTAAAACCTTTATCACACAACTGACTTACTGAAAGTAAGTTGTGCTTCAGGCCAGCAACATAGGAAACATTATCAATAGAAACATTCCCTATTATGAGAGTACCATACCCTTTAGTGAAACCTTTTGAGTTATTACCAAAGGTTACCTGAGGACCATCTTTCTCAGTATAGTTGGAGAGGGCTTCTTTCTGAAACGTCATGTGCCTTGAGCATCCACTGTCTATTATCCAGCTTGAATGCTCCTTGTGTGCACCTCTCCTTGGTCCTTGGTCCTGCAGTTACTGAGTTTCAGGATCCAGCTTTGAACTAGACCCAACTGCAGTATGCATGATATGCTTTGGCACCCAATGTTGCCTTATGACTGTTGATGCAGATGCAAGTTTGGACTTTTGAAGGTTAGTGTTGACTTTCTTTGGTACATACTTTCTGCTTACTTCAGGCTTGGATTTTGCCTTAAAGTTAGCATTAGTATGTTGGGTTTTATTCCAACGTTTTTCAGTTCCCACTGAACCTCTTGGTTCATAGTAGTGATTTGGGGGAGCATAGAAATAAGAGTGATATGAGCTAGGGGATGAATTCCTATGTTCATATCTGTTGGAATAGACTTCCCAACGCTGTGTTCTATGACTACGTGAGTCATAGCTTCTTGGACTTGAACCACGTGAAGAACAAGTGCAGTGAGAGCACTTTGTAGTAGAGTGTCGTGATTCAGGAGATTGATAATATCTCCTTGGTTCATGTTTTCTCGTTTCATGCTTTTCAGTAGCATGTCTCTTATAAGTTTGGCTTCTTTTGGTCTTTGGCTTTTCAGAAACTTTAGGCTTGTCAGTTGCCTTAGGCTTCCTGAAAGCCTTCTTTGATTTTTCAGTGACCATTGGCTTTTGAATATACACTTGCTTTCTGAAAGCTTTCTTGGGAATTTCAGTGGGACTGATTGTTTCAGTCTTTGCCACTTCAGGAGTAGCCTTATTGTTCAGTCTAGACTTGTCATTAGACTTAGCCTTCAGTTTAGGCTGAGTTTCAGTAGCAATCATACTTTCAGTGGAAGCCTTGTCAGTGGCTTTCACGAAAGATATGATAGGAAATGTGGGCTTTGGTACCTTCAGAAAAGGTACTTTGTCTTTATTTTGATTGAATCCAAGTCCTTTGCCTTTTGGTGATTGAGACTCACTCAACATGTGATTTGTATAACCAGACTTGGTCCATGTTTCAACCTTAGTCTTGTAATACTCAATTCTTTCAGACAGAAGGACATTTCTTTCAGTGAGTTCGCGTATCTGAGAGTCCTTGAACAAAATCTCATTGTTCTTAGTGTCAAGGTCTTTCTTGAGATTAAGTATCTCATGTGTTTCAGTCTCAGGTAGGCTTTTTGATGAGCCTTCAGTTTGTGCAGCATCCAATTTGGATGTCAGTTCCTCATTGTCTTTCTTGATCAGTAGAAAGATTGATTGTAGATTTCGAAAATCCTCGGTTAAGGATTCATATTCCTCCAGTGAGACTGTTGCCTCATCATCCATATTTTCTTCATCCTCTACTGAAATGTTTTCAGTTTTGGATAATATTTCAGTTGTATTTCCAGATAGAATCTGGACTTCTTGTTTGGATGAAATGGATGGAATGAGTGTATATGATGTAGTGGATGGAGTTGATGGAATGGATGTATTTGATGTAGAGAATTTGATTTTAGGATCAATGTATCCTTCAGGCATAACATGTTGATAGATTACCTGAGGGACAAATTCTCCATTCCCCATTAGGCAAAAGACTTCTGAAGATTCCTCTTCTTCAGTAGCAAGGAGTCCTAAATCCTCATCATCTGAGGAATCTGAAAAGTGTCTCTCATAGCTGGATTTGGAAGGTGTATTGATCTGATCTGGATCATCATCAACTAGCATAGCTTTTCTCTCAGCTGCTCGTTGATCCCTTTTTAGCCTTAGCTCATCCCTTTCCTTTTTGCTTAGGTCAGGGCAGTCTGGCTTGAAGTGGTCTGAGGCTCCACACTCATAGCAAACTCCTTTGCTGTACTGTGGTCGTTCAGGCTTCGACTGAGTGGCAGCCGCGTCCTGATTTGATGTGGAGGTTTCAGTGGTTGGTGCACTTCTTCTGAAACGGTTGTCTCTATGGAACTTTCTGAAGCGACTGTTCTTCAGATCTGCACGTTCAAAACGTTTTGCCATTAAAACATATTGTTCCATCAGTTCAGCCTTGGACATACCTTCGAGGTCTAGAGCCTCAGGCTTGGATTCCTTGGCTGGACTTTTGTCTGCCTTGAAGGCGACACTGTCTTGTATTGAGGATGAAACTGGAATGGCTTCTCTTATTGGATTTGAAATATCCAATATTCTTTGCCTTGTTTCGTGACTTTTCAGTACACTGAAAATGGCAGCAGTTGTAAGTGAGTTGAAATCTGTACGCCCACTGATTTGGATTTGATAGGGTAGCCATTCTTCTCGTCGAAGACACCAAACGATCTTCAGATTGATCTCCCTTTGAGTGTATTTGTCAGGCTTTAGCGCTCTAACAGCAGTCAGAATCTGCATAAACCTGAGTTCCACTTCGCTGATGGATTCTCCTTGTACCTGTAAGAAAGCATCATATTTTTGACACTCAAGAGTTAGTTTATTTTCCTTGATCTCATCAGATCCTGCACACATTTGTTCTAGGGTTTCCCACATCTCTTTAGCAGTAACACAATGTTGAATATGCACCAACATTGGTCTTTCTAGCGTTCCTGAGATGATGTGTTTTGCATAGTCATCTAATCCACCGAGTTTCTTCTCATCAGCTGTATACTCATTCAGTGGCTTTAACTCAGTTCCTGGATCTCTTGTTCCAGTAACTTCTTGAGGAAAAGTCTTCATGATTCTTATTGGTCCTGTGGTTATAACTTGCCACATCATTACATGATGGGCCTTCAGGAAGGAAGACACCCTGTACTTCCAGTAGTCATAATCTTCTACTGAGAACATGGGTAACCTGAGAGTATTCTCCATTGAGATTGTTAGATAGATGCAAGTGAGTTTTCTGAAAGATCAGTTTAAAAACCTTGGGTCTTTAGAAACAGTGGTAATTAAACACACTGCTCTGATACCACTTGTTGGTCCCGAAACGAGTGAAACTGAGTGTATGGGGGGGGGGATACACCAGTCAATTTTTGTTAGTTAAAACTTTGTGTCTCCTGAACTGAAGGGAGAGACTTCAGTTGAGAGTTGTACTTTCAGTTAGGAATCCTTCAGTCTACACTTAGTGTTTGACTGATGGACTAATAACTTAAGTGTGCGGAAAGTGGTGGCTTTAAATCTTACTCGTTTGTTTTTCAGAAAACTTAATGCAATATTTCTCTTTTCTGTTAATCAGTATTCAATTGATGATATAATATGAATAATCAATACTGAATGTAAAGAGAGAGAGAGACAGAGGATTGGTTTGCGTGGTTCGGAGATAAAAACTCCTACGTCCACGAGTACTCGATGTTAGTCGAGGGTTTCCAACTTAATGGAGAGATAACAATCTTACAGTGATCAACCGTGAAGGTTGGATTTACAGTCAAACTGATCACTACTAGCTTAGAACTAAATCTAATGCTATGATTGTTCTTCGGTTACAACATGATCGCTAAGAACACTAAGAATTGAGAATAAGAAAGCTTGATGTGTTCAGACTGAAAGCTTGAGAGCTTGAATGCAGAGAGCGATAGTGAGTTGATAGCAGAGGTAACCGGTAGGTGAAGCGTTTGAAGCGTCGGGGTATTTATACTGCTCTCTCAAGGATATAGCCGTTGTGAGATAGAGCTTTGAATTTGAATTCTTCCCGTTGGAGTCTTCGTCCTTTTTGCCATTTTAGGTGTCTGCAGAAAGATCTTGTTCACCTAACCGAGATTTTTGCCATAAAAGGAAATGCCTACTGACTTAGGCTGTTGCTCAGTAGAGAACTTCAGTGTGTGGCTTCAGTGCAGACTTCAGGGTGGAACTTCAGTACTTATTTTCAGTAGAACTTCAGGAAGGATCATCATTATGGATTTCAGTACTGATCTTCAGTTTTGGCAAAGACTTGGCTTCTAGCTTCATCTTCAAAACTTCAGGATGGACCTTCAGTTTTGGGATAACATTGAATCTTCAGTCTTGTCTTCAGTGAACCTGAAAAAGTTAGAACTCCCTAACATATGAGTTCTTAGACAAAATATTAAGATTCAGTATTGGTCTTATTACATCTTTTCAGGGGAGGTATTGGAATCTGAATCAAAACACTTATAAAATATTTCCCAACACCCTTTATTAACGATATCTTTTAATTTTATAATTAATAATTCGTAAATACAAGTTATTAGATTTTTATTTTTATATTTATAATTAATATTTAAATTTACTATAATAAAATAACTATTATACAACCTAAGCCTTTAAATATATTATAGCACTTTTAATAACTAAAATTTTATTATAAAACTCACATTTTTAAATAGATAATAACATTTTTAATATTTAAATTTTGTATCGTAAAATATATTATTTAAAAATATATATTTAAAATTTATATTTATAAATTATAATATAAAATAATTTTCCGTCGATTTTGGATGGGTTACTCACTAATTTTATATTTATTAAGAGATCAAGCAAATTATATTACGATTAGGGCATGATATAATTAATTGTATAAACCCACCAAACCGAAAATAGGTCAGCTGCAAAAAGGAAAAAATGAAGACGACGTAAAAATGTAACTTACTATAATTATATGTTCAATAACAATTAATATTGCAATGAACAAAATCTAAAAATTTGTTATATGATGCATAAACATTCAAGAATGAATGAGTGAATGTTGTTCAATTCTGTTTTGTTAATATCTTTGTTAGTTCATTTGTAATTTTATTAGTTTTAAGTTTAAAATATATAGCAATAGTTTATAGTATACTCTACATATATTTGTCTCTTTCTTTTGTTTACGTTATAATTTACACTAGAATAGAACATTCCTTTTATTTATATTGGTGCGTTCTAACTAGATCATTCTATCAATTAATTTATTTCCATTTATGATTAGATTTTTTATGTAGACTATTCATTAATAATATTTTTTTTATAGTATTTGGTGAAATCCATATTTGGATCATTTTTTTCAGAATTAATCTGATCTTCTTTTCTATACATTTCTTAGGACTTTCAACCAGAGGATTCACTGCAAATACAGTTTGTATTTCATAATAATACTTTCTATTGATAACCTAAAGTATATCCACTTTAGAATCAACATGAATAGTTAGTGAGATTGCATTTATATACATATCAAAAATAGTTTAATATTTTACAATAGTTTCTATTTTACAATAAGAACAATTGAAAGTGACAATGACCAAGTAAAAGTAAAAAAATTTACTTCTAGAAGATACAATTGTGAACACGTTCCACAATATAAAGAGTTTACTTTTTTAAACTGATGTAATAGATATTAGATGACATGAAAATTTTTCTTAATTTAAAGTATTTAGTTAATATAATACATGAGCACATGCATAATTTCTTCATAAATATGTGCTCATGGACAAGTGGTTATATTTTAAATGTATTTTATAAAATGGATGAATATTATTTTTTATTTTTAAGTAAATATTTTTTATCTTTTACTTATCCAAATAGATTTTTTAGCTTTTAATGATCATATTAAAAAAAATAAAAATATTATTACCTCAAGAAATAGAAAAAAAAAAAAGAAGAAGAAAAAAAGACTAAGTAGACTAGGATCTCAATTTTTTCATTATTGATTAGAATATTTACTAAAAATTTATATCTCACATTGATTTTAGATAAGACTTCAACAATTATTAAACTTATATGAATACTAAAAATTATACATTTCATATAACAATTTAATTTGTCTAATTTATTAGTTACACAAATAATAATAATACTTTTATTAAAAAATATTTAATTAATATTAAATTTCTTAATAATTAAAATTTAAAATACATAGTTTTAATTTATTAAAATTTTTAATGTAGTGATTATTTAATTTATCAAATAAGACCTTTATTATAAATTTTCAACTAATATTCATTTTTAGTCTATAATTTATATAATGTATTATAAATAAATTTTAAAATTCTTTCCTTAATTTATGGTCGTCATCATCGCAATCCACAATGTTTATTTATCTTTAATTATAATTTTATTCATTATTAATTCTAATATTCACTAAAATTAAATGACTAGTTAAAAAAAGTTAACATGAATTTTTATTTTGATTGAAAAATTTAATTTACTCGATTATTAAGTTATCAAATAAATAGTTGATTAATTAAAACTTTTCAGTTAATATTAAATTATAATTTGATTTAAGCAATTGGTTGTCAATCAATCTGTACTATAATTTTGCATGTTATATTTATATCTAATTTTCAAAACTCTTGTTATGTGAGTGATATTGATTCAAATCTATATAAAATTAATAATATCAAATTGTTCCATGAGTAAATAAACTTTCTCATCCATGTATATCACAATTTATTAGCTTCATATCTATTTTGTAGATATTAAATCAATAAAATAATATAAATATAATTAAAATCATAGGTTAGTTTAGCTCACATTGAAAACTTAGTAAACTTTATCAATATGAGAACTTTATATATGTGTATAATTTAGTTCAAATAGAGTTCGAGATACTAATTCAATTAAATTAAGTTACTATTTATAAATATTTTATATATTTTAATATTTGATTATGTGATTTTTCCTATCGCCTTTAGCCAATTTGATCTTATTTTAGGATGTTTTAAATTTTTTATACTCATTTGTGTTTAGATTGATCGAACTAATCAATCTCATATAAGTTATGTTGCCATGTTGGTCCCGAAAGAGCTAGATTGATGTATAAGATTAAAATATAAGGCTTAAGCACACTTAATAAATAAGATAACTTAGAGTAGCAAGATAATTCTTCTTATTAGGAAGACTTAATCTTACTCAAATATAACCTTATGTGAAGATAAACAATGATCAAGAATAACTGTTGCAAGTTAATCTCAATTAATGTTGCATGCGGTATTTGGTGGTTAATGCTCTTTTAATGAGAAAAAAATGTTTTCTTACTCATAGATCTTTAACATAACAGTTTAGAATGCAAGAGTATGAAGAAGATGAATATGAAGTAAACAAGAAATAAAGAAGCAAGTAGTTAACGTGGTTCGGGATAAACTTTCCCTATGTCCATGGCTCGATCAAACACTAGATTGAAAATTCACTAAACTTTCTCCTTTCTTTTTTACTCTTTGAGTACGAGCCACAAGAATTATCAAAACTAGATAACTTCTTGTGATTACACTTCTTCTCCCTAAGATTAATAACTACAAACTAGGTTACAAATGGATCAAAACTAGATCCTAACTTGAGGTTTCGTAAACTGTTTTCCAGAAAATAAACCTTCAAAATTATAAACACTCTAGAGAATTCTTGACTGGTGAAGGAGTGTTTTTGATCGTTGAGAGCTTGAAGATTTTTGAGCAGAGTAATGGCGATTTGAATGCTTGAATTCTTGTACTCTTTTTCTGGAAGTGAAGGTGGTCTATATAGGACTATTGCTGGAACTATCCATTAGAGAGAGAAGAGTCCTTCTGTCACGCCCGCTTCCTACTAATTCTAGTAAAGCCGGGAACATGACCAACGAAATGAATAATTGACAAGAGAAGAAGGTAATCATTCATTTCATAACATAGAAATAAGGACCAAACCCGTAAAATCGGGAAGTCAGAGTCATAAGCTCGTTACATTTCATAATAGAATACGGAGTTTAGTCTCGGTCTACTACATAAGGTCTAGCAGCGGAACTTTCAGGATCGCATAACAAAATCCTACGTGTATGAAGACACGCAGAACCCCCAAGAGTCAGCTACTATGGAGTCCGACAAAAGCACGACAAGCACCCACGCCTTCTTCATTCTTATCCTGCACGTTTAGAAATACATGCAGGGCTGAGTACAAAATTGTACTCAGTAGACACGTGCCGAAACCGCACACATACATATATAACTGTCAAGCCATTCAAGTGAAACATAGGGATTTTGTCTCTAAAGCACCTATGTTCACAAAATCATTTCTTGAGAAAGTTCTAATTGACTGCAGTCCTAGTTCTTTGTATTCAACCATATCTGAAGTTCTATGTGCCGGGGAAGTGGCCACTTCCCACAGACACTCGACCGGTCAACATCTAGATGACTCACGGTCCTTTGTGTACACTAGTTCGAGTGGAGACGCTAACCCACTGGAACCCGAATTCGATTGTCGTATAACAGATAGGCATCATACATAAATCAAAAACATTTCTGGCAAGACAGTGCTTTTGAAAATATCTCATTTCATTTGAAAGCATACACACATATATTTTCATAGGGTAAGAAAAGCCTACTTGAATGGTCTTGATTGGTGTTTGCCTCGTTCTCGTGATGCGGATCCGACCTCTCGTCGAAACCTTTCATATAAATCTCTGGTGAGATATATTACTCGAGCATATCATATAAATTCTAAAGGTAAGGAGTTACTATCCTCGGCTATCATGAGGATTTAGTCTCGATCCTTAAAGATCGGCTAGAACATAAGTCTAGGAGATGTATTTCTAGATAAATCATTCGGTGATTTCTAAGTCATCGTGTAATCTGAGGATAAATATTTTTGGGTAATGTACTAGGGACATTTCTAAATTAATATCTCGATTCATAACTCAGAATATCTATAAGTCTTTCATAGATTAGAATACCTAGCTAATATATACATCTTGGGATGATTCGTAATTAAATCAATTAATAAGATTATATAAATATCCTACTTCTTGGGCTTGGTCTAAATACATAGGAAATTTCCATCTAATAGGATTATTCATAATCCACCTACGTAATTCATTTAATCTACGACATAAATTGGTTTAACCCGTTGGATAAATTTAGACCATCATTTATCTAATTAGACTTGGCCCAATTTATCTAATCGTGAAGCCCAGTAACCTTTAAGTTGGCCCATAACTCACTATCTCTGGATCCATACTTAGACAATCCATCCCCTTCTCTCGCTGTCTCTTGACAGCGAGCTGTCTCTTTCCTCTCTCTCGCTGCTCTCTTGTCTCTCCTCTCGCTGTCTCTTGACAGCGAGCTGTCTCTTTTCTCTCGCTGTCCTTCCTCTTATTATTTCTCTTATTGGTTCTCTCGCACAGCTAGCTGCTTCCTCTCGCTGCAGCTGGCTGTCCTTCCTTTTTAAAATGAATACCACTTGCTATCGAGCTGCCTCCCACAGATAGTACTCTTTTATCATCTACTATCTGTTCAACAACAGATGGTAAAATTTTACCAACCACTATCTGCTTAACAGCAGTTAGTCGATCTGCTTATCAGCAATCGATCTGTGATCGATCTGCTCTGCTTAACAGCAGATAGTCGATCTGCTCCAGCTCCTTGCAGCAGCGGGCTGCCCCCGCTAAAACTCGGCAGCTTGATTGCCCTCCAACCACGAGTTGCCTCGCTGTCTTTCTAACAGCGAGCTGTCCCTCTCGCTGTCTGTTTCCTCTAACAGCGAGCTGTCTCTCTCGCTCGATCTGTTACGCTATCTCCTATCTGCTATCTGTTTCTCTTTGTTGTCTACTATCTGTTCCTGGTTTCCACCCTGTTTTCTACTTTTCACTATCTGTTGTCTACTATCTGTTTATCTATCTGCTTTTACTCTGTCTTCCACTCTCTGTTTTTACTATCTGTTCTTCACAATTTCTCGTTTTTAAGGTATAATTTCCTCTTTTCTTATTTTCGATATTTGTTTCATTTTCTATTTTACTTAGTTATAGAACATTTTAGGATTTTAATAATTCCATCCCTTCTCAATTTCATGAATTATTGGAGTCTTATAAATGTTCATGTTTTCAGATTGGTCTCGGTTGGTGCGAGGTATATTTGGATTGGTTCGAGGTGGTTTGGAGCTGCTCGAGACTGGTTGAGTGGTAAGTGAAGCTGTCCTTCTAGACAGCAGCTAGCTGTCTTCTCGATCTCGATCTGTTCCCTCGGAAATCCATTCTTCTTCAAATAAGTTTCTTTTTGTTCGAGTTGCATTCGTTTTATTGACTTGGGTGTTGTATGTGTTCTATGAGAAATCTTAGTTTCATATTAGGCATTGAACTAAATTTTAGCAGTATGTTTTTCTTTTCCTAAGCCCATGCCATGCTTATCATAGTTCAGGCTCGCAGCACCTAAGTTTAAAGCTGAATGTCTAAGTTCAAGATCAGTTCCTAGGTTCAAAAATCTATGCATGCTAAGTTCAATCTAGAGTCTGTTTTTCACGTGCAATACATATTCCTAAATTACATTTTAAGAGACATGATCATAGATGTTAGAGCTTTAAGTTCTTACCTCAAAGTTGTCTCAATTTCTCCTTCGCGCAACACTACTGCTGCTACTTCCCTTCTCCTGGTTCTCTTCGAGCTCTAAATTCGGCAGCGTTTTGGTATGGTGATAATTGGGTGTGGGTTGAGTTAAAATTCTTCCCCCTTATATAGAAGACTGAAACCTTCATTCTCGATTAAGCTAATGCGGTTGCTTAATCCTTTGGATTTTGCAGGTATGGTGATTGGGCGAAGCTGGGGCGTCGCTGATGGCTAGGTTTAGTAGGGGTGGCAGGCTATTTATTATGTCCCTTAATACACATAAATGCTGATTATGGGAACTCTAAACAGCTTTGCACGCTGTTCCCCTTTCTTAATTTCTGATTTCACGCGAGCACCTTACTTACATGTATATATTATGTATACATATATATATATTCTCTTACCTTGGCTAGGCGCGGGTTCGAAACCCAGCAGCCTCATTTATAGGGTATATTCCTCCTATATATATATGTAACTATATATTACACTTACTTACTAATTTTACTTCTTATTTTTAGCAATTGAGCATTTGTACAAATTATAATATTACACCATGAGTCTTAATGTATGATGATATCGCATAACGATTAGTACGTATCGTAACAATGAAGATTAATAATAGTAACTAATAACATATCTTAGGTTAAATAATAACGGAGTTGTTACTCGTCATCAAATTTAAATACATACTTGAGGCCAAGGGTTTCGAAATAATGACAATTTCGAGGAATTCACCACTTATGTCGGAATTCAAAATGCGGGGTATTACATCCTACCCCTCTTACTAAAAATTTCGTCCCGAAATTTGCATATCTCATCAAATAGTTCGGGGTATTTTTCTCGCATCTTTTCTTCGAGTTCCCACGTGGCTTCTTCTTGCCCATGGTGCCTCCATAATACTTTTACTAAATTTATTGACTTGGTTCGAAGCTGTTGAACCTTCTTGTCTAAAATAGCTTCGGGTTTCTCCTCATAACTCAAGTCGGGGTTAAGAATCATCTCTTCTTGGTGAATAACGTGTTTTGGGTCAAACACGTATTTCCTGAGTTGAGATACGTGGAAAACGTTATGCACGTTCCCAAAGCTCGGTGGTAACGCCAGTTGGTAAGCTACCGATCCTATCTTTTGCAAGATTTCGTAGGGTCCTACGAAACGGGGTCTCAGTTTTCCCTTAACACCGAATCTAATGATTCCTTTAGACGGGGACACTTTCAAGAAGACTTTATCCCCCACTTCAAATTGTAGTTCAGTTCTGCGGGTGTCGGCATAGGATTTCTGTCTATCTTGGGCTTCCTTAATTCTTCCTCGGATTTGACGGATAATTTCTATCATTTCACTGACAGAATCGGGACCCACTATTGCTCGCTCGCCGACTTCATCCCAATAAAGCGGCGATCGGCACTTTCTTCCGTACAGGGCTTCGTACGGCGCCATTTCTATGGTTGCCTGGTAGCTATTGTTGTAGGCAAATTCTATCAATGGGAGTACTGCTTCCCAGCTCCCACCTCTATCGAGCACCACAGTTCTTAACATATCTTCTAGGGTTTGGATCGTTCTTTCTGACTGTCCGTCAGTCTGTGGGTGGAAGGCAGTACTGAAGTTCAGTCTAGTGCCTAGTTCTTTTTGCAAGCTCATCCAGAATCTGGATGTGAACTTCGAGTCCCGATCTGAGGTGATCGACACTGGTACGCCGTGGAGACGTACAATTTCGCGAACGTACAGTTGGGCTAGCCTATCTGATCCGTAGGTGATCATTATCGGTATGAAATGAGCACATTTCGTAAGTCTATCTACAATCACCCAGATAGAGGTGTTTCCACGCTTGGACTTAGGCAATCCAGTCACAAAGTCCATAGCGATGTGCTCCCACTTCCATTCCGGGATTTCTAAAGGTTGTAGCTTCCCATAGGGTCGCTGGTGTAATGCTTTGACTTGCTCGCAAGCTAGACATCTTTCTACGAAGGACGCTATGTCTCGTTTCATTCCTTCCCACCAGAATTTCCCTTTTAGGTCACGGTACATCTTCGTACTCCCGGGGTGAGCGGTGTAGGGAGTGTCGTGTGCTTCACTCATGATTATCTCCTTTATTTCTGGATCATTCGGGATACATAGCCTTCCCTCGAAAGTGATGGCATTATCGGCTCCTTCTTGATAATTTGAGGTTTCTTTCTTTCTTACTTGGAGTCTTGTCTTTTCCAAAGCCTCGTCTGCCCTTTGTGCCTCCAGAATCCTACTTCGTAAGTCAGGCTCGACTACTAGAGTAGCAAGGATTCCTCCTACGGTCTCAGAAGGTGGTAGGACTTCTAAGTTCATTTTACTGAACTCCTTTATGAGTTCCGTCTCTCGAGTGAGGAGATAAGCCAGTTTCGAAGATGTTTTACGACTCAAGGCGTCGGCTACTACGTTGGCCCTACCTGGATGGTAGTTTATACCACAATCGTAATCCTTTACTAGTTCAAGCCATCTCCTCTGCCTCATGTTGAGATCCTTCTGCTCGAAGAAATATTTGAGGCTTTTATGATCTGTGAAGATCTCGCACCGAACTCCGTAGAGGTGGTGTCTCCAGATTTTTAAGGCGTGTACGACGGCAGCTAATTCCAGATCGTGGGTAGGGTAATTGAGCTCGTGTGGTCTGAGCTGTCGGGATGCATAAGCTATCACCTTCCCGTCTTGCATCAATACACACCCTAGCCCGATCTTGGACGCGTCAGTGTAGACTACGTACTCCTTGTGGGGTTCTGGGACTGCGAGCACAGGAGCAGTGGTCAATTTCTCCTTTAGCAGTTGGAAGCTAGCCTCGCATTCTGGCGTCCACTTGAATTTTATCCCTTTCTGGAGGAGTTGGGTCATCGGCCTAGCTATTTTGGAGAATCCTTCGATGAATCTCCGATAGTACCCAGCTAACCCTAAGAAACTTCTGATTTCATTAGGAGTTGTGGGTGCCTTCCATCCTTGAACTGCTTCCACCTTAGCGGGGTCCACCTTAATTCCTTCTGATGACACAATGTGTCCGAGAAAAGCTACTTCGTTGAGCCAGAATTCACATTTACTGAATTTGGCATAGAGTTTCTCGCTTCTAAGGGTTTCCAAGACGATTCTCAGGTGATTCTCGTGTTCGTCTCTACTCTTCGAGTAGATCAGGACATCGTCTATAAATACCAGGACAAATTTATCAAGGTATGGGTGGAAGATGCGGTTCATCAGGTCCATGAACACGGCGGGTGCGTTAGTCAATCCAAATGGCATCACTACAAACTCGTAGTGCCCATAACGGGTTCGGAATGCCGTTTTGGGAACATCTTCTGTTCGAATCCTTAGCTGGTGGTATCCCGATCTCAGATCGATCTTTGAGAAGACGCTCGCTCCTTTCAGCTGGTCGAACAAGTCATCTATTCGCGGTAATGGGTACCGGTTCTTCAAGGTCATCTTATTCAGGCCTCGGTAATCTATACACATCCTTAGGGTGCCGTCCTTCTTCTTTACGAAGAGCACTGGAGCTCCCCAAGGGGATACGCTGGGTCTGATAAAACCGAGATCTAAAAGTTCCTGGAGTTGGATCTTGAGCTCCTCCAACTCCTTTGGTGCCATCCTATAAGGTGCCTTGGAAATTGGTGCAGATCCGGGTTCTAGATCGATCGTAAATTCTAATTGTCGGTTTGGAGGTAGGCCCGGCAACTCTTCTGGAAACACGTCTGGGTATTCCCGTACGATGGTTACGTCCTCGATTCTTCGCTCTTCTTTGGCTCCTCCATTCAACGAGACTAAGTACGCCGAGCAACCCTTCTTTACCAATTTCTCGGCTTGTAAGGCTGAGATAATCGACTTCCTTCGAGTCGCGGTGATCCCATGAAAACTCGTAGGTTCTTTCCCAGGGGGTCGGAATGATATTTGCCTCTCATGGCAAAGGATCGTGGCATAGTTTTTTGCTAGCCAATCCATTCCTAGGATTATGTCCACGTCATTCATCGGTAGTATGCTAAGATTGTTTGCTAGCACCTTAATAGATCCTATGTTCAGGCTCAGATTCGAGCAAGCATCGGTGATAGTAGTGACTCCTCCTAGAGGTGAAGATACATTCATGGATGTTCCTATAGGTTCCGAATCCAATTCTAAGTTCTCTACGCATGACTTAGAAATGAAGGAATGAGAAGCTCCTGTATCAAATAAAATTATCACTGGGGTGTCTAGGAGTATTCCCATACCTGTCAGATTTCCCTGACTTCCTTCCGGCTGCTTCTGGTTCATCGCGTAAGCCCGGGCTCGCTGTGGCTTCCTCTGTGATGGGTACTGAGGGTACTGGGGTGGAGGTGGCGGCAGCTGGTGTTGCTGCTGCTGAGCCTGAGGCTGAGCCTGCATGGCTCGAACATATTGCCTCTGGTTTGGCTGGTTAGGCCTGGAGTCTCCTCCCTGTTGCCTTGTGGGACAGGTTCTGGCTATATGTCCCTTCTGCCCACAGGCGAAGCAGCTATCGCTGCCAGCCCGGCACTCTCCCAGGTGCATTTTCTTGCATTTCATGCAAGTGGGGTATTTCTGTGGGTGATTATTGGCTGGTGCTACAAAGTTTGACCTTTCCGGGTGGTGGGACCGATTGTGTCCTTCCCATGACCTTTTCTGGGCTGCGCTGCCCCGATTGTCCTCCCATTTTCGCTTCCCTTTGTAGTTCTGGGAAGGCGTTGGGGTGAATGCTGGTGGTGCCGTAGTTACTGCTCTCTCCACTGGCATAGCCGCCTCGATATCTAGAGCGCGACTAAGTGATTCCGGGTAGGATAAGCCCCCGTGGCTAGCCAGCGCCATCCTGATCTCATGCCTTAGTCCGGCACAGAACTTTTCAGCCATCCTTTCATCGGTATCCACCTGATCGGGGGCATACCGAGACATGTCGCAAAAGGTCCGGTCGTACTCCGTGACCGACATTCTCCCTTGCTTCAGGTTATAGAATTCCATTTCCTTCTTCTTTCTATAGCTCTTAGGAATATACTTATCGTATATCCCCGTCTTAAATTCTTCCCATGTCATATTCTCACGCTGCTCAGGGGTCATGGTTTTCCTCCTGGCCTCCCACCAGAAGTCAGCTGATCCAGTTAATTGGAAGGAAACGCACGTCATGCGCTCCTGGTCCGTGCAACGAAGAAAGTTGAAAATGCGTTCCAACGCGCGTACCCATACCTCCGCTTCGGCTGGGTCACCAAACCCATTGAAAGTGGGTGGATTTTGTCGGAGGAAGAGTTCTTCGATCCTCCTAGCAGGCGGTGGGAGGGGTGGGGTTACCTCCCGCTCCGCGGCCGGTCTTCTCTCCTCATTATTTGGGTTAAGTCCCCTTCCTCGGCCTCTCGGGCGTCCTCTTGGCGGCATTCTGTTAATTTAAGCATATCTTATCTTAGTGGGGGCTGTTGTTGAGTATGATACTTATTAATATGGAGTCTTACTTAGCATCTGATATTCCGAAGCAATGGAATTTACGGAACTAAAAGTAGGCATTGCATAAAGCAAAATGGACCCTTAGGGTCATCCTAATTCATATCATAAATTGCCTCAGCGAGGTCTAGCTCAATACAAAATCCTATTGTACTCTCTAAGTACATGATATGATGTTCACCCCTCTAGGATGACATCCCAAAAAGCACTCAGCCTCGAAACACTAGCTACTGTGTTTTCGTGCTGTCAAATATCCGATATGCTCTACTAGTACGGAACGGTCTATAACGAGTTTCGTTTCCGACTACAAAATATATATATCAACGGTACGGCCTATATGTATGGTCCGTTACTGACGAGTACAAAATATCGACCTAGCTACTCCTGGGTAACGCAGCTAAGGTACTCCTCCTCGTCTGGGGCCTCCTCATCCCAATCAGGCTCCCAAGCCTCATCCTCAGAGTCGCCCTCGGGTGCTGCCCCCTCCTCTGGGTCCTCGTCCGGATCCTCCTCCTCGGGATCCTCCTCCTCGGGATCCTCCTCCTCGGGATCCTCCTCCTCGGGATCCTCCTCGGGGTCCTCTTCCGGTGCCCCTGCTATCGTCTCACCATATATCTTCAGAGGCTCCCTCGCCCTCTCTAACAGTCTCTGGATCTTGGCGTCGTACTCGTCCCAATCGATGGGTGCCTCCCTCTTCCGAGAGGGGCCCTCGTCAGTCGGGGTGAAAGTAAGGCCCGATCTCTCGGAGCTCCTAGGGTGTAGGGGCTGTCGGCGATCCTCTCTCGATGTCTCTAGAACTGGGGCCTTGCCCCTATCGTCACCATCCGCTGGTCGGGTCCTAACGAGCCAAAACGGTCTCGTGCCCGAATCGTCGTCGGCAACTAGGGGTCGACTGGAGCGAGGTAATGGTCGTACTCCTGTAGTGGGGTGAAAGGGACCTGTATCAGCATCGTGGTGCCCTCGGTACTCTGGTGTCAGTGTCAGGGGTGTAATGGGAGGTGAAAGAGGCTCCCCTACTGGGTGGAGGGGCTCCATCTCAGTGTCGCGGGGTGTCGGGAACTCCGGTACCGGCTCGCCATAGAGTAGACTATAAGTCGGAGCTACGGGAATCACTCCTGTCGGGAGGTATGTCTGAATCAGGGGTGCCCAAAGCGGCGGCTCGCCCCCTGCTATGATCAAATCACCGGGTCGAATGTACGGTCCCTCCGGTGGGCTATGGTATGTCTCCCAAAAATGGAGGATCGTGGTGATAAATCCTCGTGTGTCCACCTCACGATCGTGGCTATGTCCGATCGGTCGTACGAAGTCGCCGGCTATCATGCGAGCCCATCCCTGCCACCTGGCAGGCAACAGCGGAATCAATCGTAACACTCCATCTATCCCGGATGCTCCGTGAAGCCTAGCGGCTTCCCACCTCCACAAGTAATGACCCAGGAACTCTCCCAAGGTGTCTCGCGGGTCGGGTCCGTAGAACTGGTATGCACGTAAAGGGTCGGGTCTATGCGTCATCCTCTTCCTAGCAGTCTGCATAAACCTCGCCACTAAAAATAAAATATACAGGTAGTCAGTACTCGGAATATCGCATTCTAACCATACATCTTAAGCCATCATGGGTTGTTTAAGTCAATTGTTCTATTGGTGTTTTGGTTGCTAGTGGGGAGAAATGTCCCTTAGGGCATAATCCCATTCAAGGATTGGAATTCGTTTTCTTTTAGGTCTTATTGTTCTTGGGTACGTAGCTTCCCATCTTCGAATTTGGATTCGTTTCCTTCGCGTCTTATCGTTCTTAGATACTATAGTTCTTGTTAACCGACTCGCGGTTTATTCATAAGTTTGGGGTTGACGGTGAATCAATACCTATTGACTCTTACCGCTTTTTGCTAAGTCGAAGAGGATATCGCTATGATTCTTCTTGTTCATTCGATTCGTTGAGGTGTTCGAGAAGGTTCACTCTAGTTTGCGAACCTTTCTTGTTCGAAGGATCTATGTTTATCGTTAATTCCTTAGTCATAAGGAAAGATTCTTAAGTTCTAGAGATCCGAACTTAGAGCGAGAGATTTGAGTCAAATCTCCCACTATACTTGGAAGCTTTTATCATAAGGCGCGTGCCACGTCTAGAGGGGCAAGATACGCCGGGGTGCTAGGCTTTTGTCGACTCGTTGGGTTAGTCTAGTGAAACGATACTAGACTCGAGGTTTGAAGAAAGACTCTTGGGTATTGTTGGTCCCGAAAGAGCAAGGTTTGGTGTATGGGGGGGGGAATAC
>JAPKLX010000223.1:218150-231227 GCA_026898415.1 Leonotis leonurus
GTGTTTTGAGAGACCATCATCAACACTAATCTATAGGGTTCCCAACAGGTATAGAGCACAAATGCTCTGATACCACTCTGTCACGCCCGCTTCCTACTAATTCTAGTAAAGCCGGGAACATGACCAACGAAATGAATAATTGACAAGAGAAGAAGGTAATCATTCATTTCATAACATAGAAATAAGGACCAAACCCGTAAAATCGGGAAGTCAGAGTCATAAGCTCGTTACATTTCATAATAGAATACGGAGTTTAGTCTCGGTCTACTACATAAGGTCTAGCAGCGGAACTTTCAGGATCGCATAACAAAATCCTACGTGTATGAAGACACGCAGAACCCCCAAGAGTCAGCTACTATGGAGTCCGACAAAAGCACGACAAGCACCCACGCCTTCTTCATTCTTATCCTGCACGTTTAGAAATACATGCAGGGCTGAGTACAAAATTGTACTCAGTAGACACGTGCCGAAACCGCACACATACATATATAACTGTCAAGCCATTCAAGTGAAACATAGGGATTTTGTCTCTAAAGCACCTATGTTCACAAAATCATTTCTTGAGAAAGTTCTAATTGACTGCAGTCCTAGTTCTTTGTATTCAACCATATCTGAAGTTCTATGTGCCGGGGAAGTGGCCACTTCCCACAGACACTCGACCGGTCAACATCTAGATGACTCACGGTCCTTTGTGTACACTAGTTCGAGTGGAGACGCTAACCCACTGGAACCCGAATTCGATTGTCGTATAACAGATAGGCATCATACATAAATCAAAAACATTTCTGGCAAGACAGTGCTTTTGAAAATATCTCATTTCATTTGAAAGCATACACACATATATTTTCATAGGGTAAGAAAAGCCTACTTGAATGGTCTTGATTGGTGTTTGCCTCGTTCTCGTGATGCGGATCCGACCTCTCGTCGAAACCTTTCATATAAATCTCTGGTGAGATATATTACTCGAGCATATCATATAAATTCTAAAGGTAAGGAGTTACTATCCTCGGCTATCATGAGGATTTAGTCTCGATCCTTAAAGATCGGCTAGAACATAAGTCTAGGAGCTGTATTTCTAGATAAATCATTCGGTGATTTCTAAGTCATCGTGTAATCTGAGGATAAATATTTTTGGGTAATGTACTAGGGACATTTCTAAATTAATATCTCGATTCATAACTCAGAATATCTATAAGTCTTTCATAGATTAGAATACCTAGCTAATATATACATCTTGGGATGATTCGTAATTAAATCAATTAATAAGATTATATAAATATCCTACTTCTTGGGCTTGGTCTAAATACATAGGAAATTTCCATCTAATAGGATTATTCATAATCCACCTACGTAATTCATTTAATCTACGACATAAATTGGTTTAACCCGTTGGATAAATTTAGACCATCATTTATCTAATTAGACTTGGCCCAATTTATCTAATCGTGAAGCCCAGTAACCTTTAAGTTGGCCCATAACTCACTATCTCTGGATCCATACTTAGACAATCCATCCCCTTCTCTCGCTGTCTCTTGACAGCGAGCTGTCTCTTTCCTCTCTCTCGCTGCTCTCTTGTCTCTCCTCTCGCTGTCTCTTGACAGCGAGCTGTCTCTTTTCTCTCGCTGTCCTTCCTCTTATTATTTCTCTTATTGGTTCTCTCGCACAGCTAGCTGCTTCCTCTCGCTGCAGCTGGCTGTCCTTCCTTTTTAAAATGAATACCACTTGCTATCGAGCTGCCTCCCACAGATAGTACTCTTTTATCATCTACTATCTGTTCAACAACAGATGGTAAAATTTTACCAACCACTATCTGCTTAACAGCAGTTAGTCGATCTGCTTATCAGCAATCGATCTGTGATCGATCTGCTCTGCTTAACAGCAGATAGTCGATCTGCTCCAGCTCCTTGCAGCAGCGGGCTGCCCCCGCTAAAACTCGGCAGCTTGATTGCCCTCCAACAACGAGTTGCCTCGCTGTCTTTCTAACAGCGAGCTGTCTCTCTCGCTGTCTGTTTCCTCTAACAGCGAGCTGTCTCTCTCGCTCGATCTGTTACGCTATCTCCTATCTGCTATCTGTTTCTCTTTGTTGTCTACTATCTGTTCCTGGTTTCCACCCTGTTTTCTACTTTTCACTATCTGTTGTCTACTATCTGTTTATCTATCTGCTTTTACTCTGTCTTCCACTCTCTGTTTTTACTATCTGTTCTTCACAATTTCTCGTTTTTAAGGTATAATTTCCTCTTTTCTTATTTTCGATATTTGTTTCATTTTCTATTTTACTTAGTTATAGAACATTTTAGGATTTTAATAATTCCATCCCTTCTCAATTTCATGAATTATTGGAGTCTTATAAATGTTCATGTTTTCAGATTGGTCTCGGTTGGTGCGAGGTATATTTGGATTGGTTCGAGGTGGTTTGGAGCTGCTCGAGACTGGTTGAGTGGTAAGTGAAGCTGTCCTTCTAGACAGCAGCTAGCTGTCTTCTCGATCTCGATCTGTTCCCTCGGAAATCCATTCTTCTTCAAATAAGTTTCTTTTTGTTCGAGTTGCATTCGTTTTATTGACTTGGGTGTTGTATGTGTTCTATGAGAAATCTTAGTTTCATATTAGGCATTGAACTAAATTTTAGCAGTATGTTTTTCTTTTCCTAAGCCCATGCCATGCTTATCATAGTTCAGGCTCGCAGCACCTAAGTTTAAAGCTGAATGTCTAAGTTCAAGATCAGTTCCTAGGTTCAAAAATCTATGCATGCTAAGTTCAATCTAGAGTCTGTTTTTCACGTGCAATACATATTCCTAAATTACATTTTAAGAGACATGATCATAGATGTTAGAGCTTTAAGTTCTTACCTCAAAGTTGTCTCAATTTCTCCTTCGCGCAACACTACTGCTGCTACTTCCCTTCTCCTGGTTCTCTTCGAGCTCTAAATTCGGCAGCGTTTTGGTATGGTGATAATTGGGTGTGGGTTGAGTTAAAATTCTTCCCCCTTATATAGAAGACTGAAACCTTCATTCTCGATTAAGCTAATGCGGTTGCTTAATCCTTTGGATTTTGCAGGTATGGTGATTGGGCGAAGCTGGGGCGTCGCTGATGGCTAGGTTTAGTAGGGGTGGCAGGCTATTTATTATGTCCCTTAATACACATAAATGCTGATTATGGGAACTCTAAACAGCTTTGCACGCTGTTCCCCTTTCTTAATTTCTGATTTCACGCGAGCACTTTACTTACATGTATATATATGTATATATTCTCTTACCTTGGCTAGGCGCGGGTTCGAAACCCAGCAGCCTCATTTATAGGGTATATTCCTCCTATATATATATGTAACTATATATTACACTTACTTACTAATTTTACTTCTTATTTTTAGCAATTGAGCATTTGTACAAATTATAATATTACACCATGAGTCTTAATGTATGATGATATCGCATAACGATTAGTACGTATCGTAACAATGAAGATTAATAATAGTAACTAATAACATATCTTAGGTTAAATAATAACGGAGTTGTTACTCGTCATCAAATTTAAATACATACTTGAGGCCAAGGGTTTCGAAATAATGACAATTTCGAGGAATTCACCACTTATGTCGGAATTCAAAATGCGGGGTATTACACCTTCTTCCTCACATTAATGGCTGCATTAATTGCATGGCAGTGTTGTTGATACACGCGCTGCCATATGAGCGCGTTCCACCTTTCACGCAATTTCCCAGTGCATTATCATACTAGGAATGATTCATCGTACTGTTAATTTGATATTCTCATACTTCTTTCCTTAAAGTATGCTTTTGATGTGACAATACACTGAGTGGTTGACTTGTGGCAAATTTAGGTATGTCGGCAGTCCATCATAGTTATTGTGTGGACCAGCTCGTTCGCTTTTGGTCTAGTAGGTCGCTGTGTGTTGAGTTATTCTTCCACAAGTTAATTGGTTTGATTCCCAATTAACATTTATAACTTCATGTTGAATACATCTTGATAGTAGAGGAAAATTGAGGGACAAATCATTTTTGTTAGAACGACCTGTTGTATTTGGACAGCGAGCTGCTGGAGTATTTAACTTCAGCTGTTCTTCCTCTTTTGATGTTTCAAGTATAGAATTCCTCTATCCTAGTCACAGCTTGATTATAAGGACAAATGGTTAATTTATCCATCTGTTCCTTTTACATTGTAGTTGTTTCTAAACTAACTCTAGAAGGACAAATCATTATAAGTAAGTTTGAAACTTCAAACTTCTTTTACAATTGTGATCTGTGTAAAATAATTCTAGAAATAATGAAATCAAAACCAAGACAAGTATAGGTAGACAACGAGTTGTAAGAATGAGAGACAGATCGTTATTTTTAATAAAAACGATCTGTTCATAACTTAGAACTAACTGTCTATACAACTTAGTGAATACTTGTTATCTTAGTAATCAATGTGTCCAGGAAAGCTTTGTAAGAATAATACAGATAGTAAATCACACGATCTGCTTCTTTTATATTTAAGTTGTTCCTTAAAAGATGACATTGACTACTTGGTTTTCTAAAATGAAATAACTAAGTGTTGTTTCGAGTAACATCATCAAAACATAAATAACTTTGTGGGGTTCCCAACAAGTTATAATTTGATTTAAACAATTGGTTGTCAAACCATACATAGTAAAGTTTTGCATTATAAATTTAAATCTCTAACGATTAGTTCCACATACTTTTTATTTCAAAGTTTGCTAGTCCCACATATATTTTTACATGATATTAAATTAATAGAAGAAAGTAAAAATAAATAAACTAACAAGTTAGTTTATCTCACATTGAAGACTTAGTGAACTTCAACAATAGAATAACTATATAAAAAGAACAAATATGAGTTTAGTTTTCAAACCTGTCATCCACGCATACCCATCCACCCAACGACACTTTCCTGCTTCATTCTGAATGAGGGGCTTTAGCAGGTAGGCCAAAACATGCTTTTGGTTGTTGATTTCCAATAGTACCCTCTCATTCATCTTATTGACCGCTTGTTCCGCGGTCGATTAAAATCTAGCAAAGGCCTAGAGCTACTAACACTTCGATCACTCCTTGTGTATAGACATAGGTCCAACAAATATAAGACTCAGTCCTTCAACAAAAGTCTATTGCTTAGTGGCACGAGGGTTCTCACAGGAGTACGGTCTGGACCATGATGATTCAGTCCAGTGGAAAAGATGACCACCGTATGTGTCCTAATAGCGCTTGCAGCAAACAAGTCTTGAAGTTGTGGCAGATGGACATGAAGAATGCTTTCTTACATAGAAAATTAGATCGAGAAATTTACATGGAGCAGCCACAAGGGTTTCAGCTCACCAAGATTATGTGTGTAAATTAGCTATGTGCAGGTTAAAGCGGGGGCCAAATCCGACTTTTGAGTTCAAAGTGGATATTCAGTGGTGCCTGCTTGCGGACCCACACCTACCACTTGTTGGGTATCTCAACATGCCATCTGAGTGTATTCATCACATGCAAAACAAATAATTTGATATTTAAAAGAGATTATATATGTTTTTAGGAAATAATATACATATAAATTACATATGAAATTAAAAAATATGGTTAATATTATATGGGTGAGCGACTATTCAATGAACATTTTGGTGGATATTTTACGGGTATATCATAGATGATTTTTGCGGGTATATGGATAGTAATTGATAAACACTCAGATTGCATGCTTTTATTGATATGATTGATATCATCTCGTATCGCATTTTAGAGTATTTGGTGTCGTATTTCATTTGTTTTATTATTTTGTGTTCCTTTTACGTTTTGTCGTATTTTATATCCTTTTATTGGTTTTGGTGGTAGAAATGAGTTGATTGGAAGTCTAATGATGTAACCAAGGTGCAAGGATGCGTGCCGGGCCAAGATTCGGATCAAGAGTCGAGACTCAAGTGCACAGGACCAAAAAAAAAGTACGTCAAAGAGCAGCACGTTCGGCGACCCGGGGCTTCGGTCGCTGAAATCAAGCGCAGAAGAACAGCGACCGTGCTGGGCTCGCCATTGTATTACTGCAAGATCGGAGACCTGGGCGGCGATTGCCGATTCTTGGTAAAATAAGGTGTGACTTCGGCGATCGCTGAAGTCTCGTACTTTTCTCGTTTTTTGGTTATTTTCACGGGATTTCAAGCCTTATCTCTTATTCACGCCTTATACACTATATAAGGGCTTTATTCTAGAGCCCTAGACTTCTTCTTCGACATTCCATAATTTCTTTTCACATAGTTTAAAATTCTAGATTAGTTTTCTACATCCCGGAGGAGAGATCGCGATCAAAGATTGACAACCCGAAGATCAAGACTTCTACAAAGGGGTTTTTATGTTCCCTTATTTCTCTTTAGTTTTTAGTTTCATTATGTGTGGCTAAACGCCTTGAGATTCTAGGGATTTTGTAAGACCTATTTTGATTAATGAATTTGTATTAATTTCTAAATTTCCTTCCTATGCTTGTTTGTGATCTATGATTTTAATTCTCATGTTTTAATAATTGGCCACTATTATTGCATGCAAGTTATGATTTTGATGTCTTTTCTAGAATTGAATTCATAGCCGATCTCATAGCTCACAATACATGTTTCCCCTTGAGACCTAACGGAGATAGGAGAACTGTAAGAGGATATTCTTTGTGTGCTTTTTGTAACTGACTTAATTCTCTTGAGACCTAGCGTAGATAGGGATTAAATTAGCCCACTATCATATACTGCCCTATCTGGGAGTATGTGGTTATTTATGCGAACCTTCACATGCATTATGATTAAAATATGGTAATTAGATTTAATTGTTGAATTCGTTAATTGATTTAGTGTCAATTTATCCCTGAAATATTCTCTTTATTATTTGTTTATTATTCTGTTTATCATTGATTCGATCTCATTCATATTTTTGTTTTTCTAGATAATAATTGAATCTTTAGAAGAATTATTCAGTGTGTTTTGGCTTATCAGTCATCGTGGATACGATACTCTGCTTGCTCTATTCTATACCTATTTTTGTGTGTTAAAATAGTGTGATCACCTGGCTTGGCGGAAAACGCTGCCGAAATCTCCAACGCCCCCCGCCCCCAAGATGAGCCTATTTCGATGTTTAGTCCACAAGGGATTTATGGGATTTAATTGGCTCATTCAATGAAAAATCTGCTTTTTAGCTCCAAAATGTGTTCTACCTCAAAATCCGAAACTTCAGAATTTCTCCGGCCCATTCGATAAAAACGTAGCCTATTCCGCATGGAGTCTTTTACAGACGAAAAATGAGGAACATAATTATGTCAGAGCTAAATCAGAACAATAATTCGAACTAGAACGACGAGATGACTGACATGCGAGCTTAATTGGAATTCTTACATCATCAGCTAGAGGATAATGCACATCGAGCCAATGCACCACAACAGAGGCCACTCAATCACATGTATCGTTCACCCACTGAACAATTCCAAGGCGGAGGATGGGGACCGAGCATCAATGCTAACAATTTTGAGCATAAGCTGACCATCATCAGTATGGTACAAGCAGATTAGTTTTGGCGGGGGAGTTACAGAGGATTCGAATGCTCATCTGGAGACATTCCTCGACATCTACAACACTATCAAGCAGAATAGAGTACCTCCAGATACGATCATAATGAGGATGTTTGGTTTCTCTCTGTGGAATCAGGCAAGGGATTGGTTCAAGAGCTTGGACCGAACAACTATCAATTTGTGGGAATCTTTGTGCGAAAAATTTCTCGCCAAATATTTCCCACCTGCGAAGGCACAGAAGATCATAGCTGACATCTCACACTTCTCCTAGCATGGGGATGAGTAACTATTCAAGGCGTGGGAGTGATTTAGAGGTCTCCTACGCAAATGTCCGCAGCACGGATTTTTCATGGAGCAACAAATCACTTAGTTCTACAGTGGTCTAACTCTGCACACAAAGAACATTGTTGATGCATCCGCATGCGGCTGTTATTGAACATGACAGTTTCAGAGGCTATATATCAGGATCATTGAGGAGATGACATCAAACAACTATCAATGGCCGATGGAGCAACAACCGATCAGAAAAGTTGCAACTGTAGATGTGGAGACCAAGTATGATGATTTGATGGAGTAGTTCACACTTCTGAAAAAGGAGTTTGAGACAGAGTGCAAAGGGAAGATACATGTACATTCAGTTGAGGAGCCGAATGAGGTTGAGGACCTTAGTTATGTGCATCAGCAGAATTATCACTCCCAGAATTATCAGTCTCACAGACCGAATGGATTTTGAGGAGGGAATCCACCATACCATCCGAATAACAGGAATCACCCAAATTTTTCCTACAACAACCCAAATAATGCACAACAACCTCCACCGGGATTCTCAGTTCAGAATGGAGCCATTCAAGAGCCAAAGAAACTGTCTTCGGAGGACATGATGCAGCAGATGATGTTGCAGCAGAATAACTTTATTAGCCAGATAGGGAACCGGATCTCCACATTGGAGAACACTGTAGCAGCTATGGGGAAGCAGTTGAAGATGGTTGAGACTCAAGTTAGGCAGATAGCAAACAGAGATGCAGCTCAACACAAGCAGGGTCAGTTTCCGAGCAACACTGAGATCAATCCGAAAGATCAGTTCCATTCTATACAGCTCAAAGGTGGAAAGTCATATGATGCATACGCCAACAAGAAGGCGACGAATCGTGTTCTTGAAGAACACTAGTCAGCTTCTCCTGACGCGCAACATCCGTCACCTGAAGTGACCGATGCCCCTACTGATGCACAATCCCAGTCACCTAAAGTGACTGAGGAGATTGTCATATCGAAGCCACCTACATCTCCGTTTCCTCAACGTCTAGCTAAGGGGAAACTTGATGACAAAGTAGCCAAATTCATGGAGCTGTTTCAGAAAGTTAACATCAACATCCTACTATTGGATGCATTGAGAGATATGTCTGGCTATGCTAAGTTTCTGAAGGAGACAGTATCACAGAAGAGGAAGCTCGAAAATTATGAGATGATCAATCTATCCGAGGAGTGCAGTGCAGTTTTGTAGCGTAAGCTCCCACTGAAGCAAAAAGATCCAGGGAGCTATACTATTGCTTGTGACATTGGAGGCCAAACTTTTAGCCGCACTTTATGTGATTTAGGGGCAAACATCAATTTGATGCCCCTATCTATTTTCAATCGCCTGACGATTGGGGTTATCAAGCTGACCAGTATTACTCTTCAGATGGCCGACCGATCAATTACTTATCATCGATGGATTGTTGAGGAAGTGCTAGTCAAGGTGGGGAAATTCATATTTCCTGCAGATTTTGTGGTACTTGACATGCCGGAGGACAAATTAACTCCGTTGATTCTAGGCCGACCATTCCTAGCTACAGGCTGTGCATTGATTGATTTACAGGATGGTGATCTGACATTCAGAGTTAATGATAAGAAACTTAAATTGTATATTTATGATGTTATGATTTAGAACATTCTGACTGCTAGCAAGTGAACATTATTTAGCTCTGCATGGGAGAGATGAGCACAACAGTGAGCAGGGATCCGTTGGAGAGTTGTCTTTTGAATTCTACCGATATTGATAATCTCGAGGGCTCCTGCGATGAAGTGGTTGATTATCTAGCTAAGCTTTTAGCTAATGGGGAGCAGCCACGCAGTTCAGTCTCTTACTTGGATATTAATGTACCATTTGATGGAGGAGCGAAGCCTACAGACAAGCCAGTATCTGTTCCGACACCCGCAGCTACACCGAAGGCAGAGTTGAAGCCGCTGCCCGATCATCTCTAGTACGCATTCTTGGGAGAGGGTAACACTTTTCCCGTTATAGTATCATCTGCACTTTCTGCTGCCAAGCTCGACAAGCTTCTGATTGTTCTCAGGTAGTACAAATCTGTCATAGGGTGGTCTATCTCTGACATCAAAGGGATAAGCCCATCCATATGCATGCACCAGACACTGATGGAGAACGATTACAAGCCTAGGGCGCAGCCGCAACACCGATTGAATACAGCCATGCAAGAGGTTGTACGAAAGGTGGTTCTCAAGTGGTTAGACGCAGGCATGATCTATGTCATATCCGACAGCGAGTGGGTCAGTCCTACATCGGTTGTTCCTAAGAGAGGTGGAATGATAGTTATGAAAGATGAGAGGGACCAACTTATTGCGACATGATTAGTTTCAGGATGACGTGTTTGCATTGACTACCGAGCTTTGAATGCTGCTACACGGAAAGACTACTTTCCTCTTCTATTCATTGACAAGATGCTTGATCGATTGGCCAGGTATGAGTATTATTGCTTCCTTGATGGATATTCAGGCTATAATCAGATCGTGATAACCCCGAAGGATCAGCACAAGACTGCCTTCACATGTCCCTATGGAATCTTTGCATTTCACCATATGTCTTTCGGCTTATGCAATGCTCCTGCCACTTTTCAGAGATGCATGATGGTAATATTCCATGGCCTCATAAAGAACATTATGGAGGTCTTCATGGATGAATTCAGTATTTGGAGCCTCATTTGAGTCATGCCTCAACAATCTCTCTCAGGTATTACAGTGCTGTCAAGAGACGAATCTTGTTTTGAATTGGGAGAAATGTCATTTTATGGTTCGACAAGGGATTGTTCTTGGGCATGAGGTTTCAGGAGAATGATTGGAGGTTGATCGAGCCAAGATTGTGGCTATTTAGAAATTGCCACCACCTACGAATGTCAAGTCAGTTCACAGTTTTCTCGGGTATGCAAGATTTTATGGCAGATTCATCAAGGACTTCTCTAAGATCATGAAGACACTTTGTGCACTGCTCGGGAGACATATTAAGTTTGATTTCACTGACGAGTGCCTCATAGCTTTCGAGACGCTCAAGAAATCTCTTATCTCGACTCTAGTCTTGATCTCACCAGATTGGAGTAAGCCATTTATTCTGATGTGTGATGCCAATGATTGGGCAGTTGGCGCCGTTTTGGGTCAGAAACGAGACACCCTTTTCTGAGTCATCTACTATGCTAGCAAGACACTTGATTCAGCTCAGATGAACTACACTACTACCAAGAAAGAGCTATTGGTCATTGTTTATGCTTATGACAAGTTTCGGCCTTACTTAGTGGGTGCTCTATCGATAGTTTACTCTGACCACGCAGCCATTCGTTATCTAGTCACCAAGAAGGACTCCAAACCACATTTGATTCGGTGGATTTTACTCTTGCAGGAATTTGATATGGATATCCAAGACCGTCGGGGTTGTGAGAATGTGGTAGCTGATCATTTATCTCGACTAGAGTAGCCGGTTGAGGGGGAAGATTCTCGCATTTGCATCAATAAGAACTTCCCAGACGAGCGTGTTTTAGCAGCTCATGAAGAGCTTCCTTGGTTTGCCGACATTGTTAATTTTTTGGCAATCAAAGTTATGCCACATACCTTCAATTATCAACAGCAAAAGAGATTTGCACGTGACGCTAAGCTTTATTATTGGGAGGATCCATATCTATACCGGAAATATGCAGACGAGATCATCTGTACCTGGATACATTAGTCTGAGTGACCTCGTATTATTGAGGAGTGCCACAGTGGGCCGAGTGGCGGTCACTTTGCAGCAAATTGCATGACAATGAAAATTGCCCAGTGTGGTTTTTATTGGCCCACCATCCACAAGGATTGCCACAAGTTAGAGAAGGCATGTGATCAATGACAGAGAACCGGAAAAATTTCAAAGAGGGACGAGATGCCTCAGACGAGCATTATCGAGGTGGAATTATTTGACATATGGGGGATCGACTTCATGGGTCCATTTCCCCCATCATGCAGCTACACTTACATCATCCTCTCAGTTGAGTACGTTTCTAGATGGGTTGAGGCCATTGCTACCACCTTAAATGAATCTAAGGTGGTAATCAAGTTCATTAACAAGCACATCTTCACTCGATTCGGAGTACAAAGAGCTTTGCTTAGTGATGGGGTGATGCACTTCAACAACAAGTGGCTTGGGAATCTCCTGGCCAAGAATGGTGTACGACACAAAGTCTCAACACCGTATCACACTCAAGCTAATGGACAAGTGGAGTTGGCCAATCGAGAGATCAAGAAAATCTTAGAGAAAACG
Source organism: Leonotis leonurus (assembly GCA_026898415.1). Taxonomy (NCBI): domain Eukaryota; kingdom Viridiplantae; phylum Streptophyta; class Magnoliopsida; order Lamiales; family Lamiaceae; genus Leonotis; species Leonotis leonurus. The sequence goes on from JAPKLX010000223.1 coordinate 230,241, forward strand.
ATCACTACTCGCAAGGATTGGGCCAAGAATTTGGATGATGCATTGTGGGCATACTGCACAACCTACAAAACTCCCATAGGCATGTCGCCATACCAGCTCGTGTTCGGGAAATCATGTCACCTACCTGTTGAGTTGGAGCATAAGGCACTTTGGGTGATGAAGAAGATCAATTTGGAGTTCAAAGCCATTGGAGTTACACGAGCTTATCAACTCCTTGAGCTCAAGGAGTGGAGGAAGGAAGCATATGAAAGCTCCCGGATTTCCAAAGAAAGAGCGAAGAAATTCCATGATCAAGTTATCAAAAAGAAGTAGTTCGCACCGGGGGATGAGATACTATTATTTTAACTCACGTCTTCGTTTGTTTCTAGGCAATCTCAAGTCGAGATGGACGGGTCTGTACACAATCCGCAAGTGCAATCAAAATGACACATTCGAGCTCTACAAAGAGGATGGATCCACATTTGTTGTGAAGGAACACTATCTCAAACAATACCTCCGTTCGGACACTTGCCGAAGCATTCAAGTGATCCCACTTGAAGATATCAATTAAATCGAGGTATCATCTAGCTTGGACGTTAAACGTAGCACTTCTTGGGAGGTAACCCAATATTTATTACTTTATTTATTTTCATTGTTCATAGTTAGGTTGTACTTTTCTTTTTCCGATAAAAAAAAGTGGTCAGCAGGTTCGGCGACCCGGGTTGAGATCGCCGAACCAAACAAGAGTGAGTTCAGCAAGCAAAGCTGGAGTCGCCGAGGTAGTACCGCAAGTGTGACCCACTCCGCGATTGCCGATCCTGGAGAAAATTGTGCGTGACTTTAGTGACTCAGGGCGATGATCGCTGTAGTCCGCCAGACACTACTCAGTCGCGATTTTCCCCCCTTTTCTCTCACTTTTTCACACACATACATACTCTCTCCAGCCTTAACCCACGTCCAAACCATTTTTCTTACCCAAATTGCTTGCTATTCACTTGTTTCTTCACC
>JAPKLX010000223.1:231237-275479 GCA_026898415.1 Leonotis leonurus
AGGAGCCTACAAGCAAACAGATGATCTGATCAATGGCCGCTCAATCTGGTTATGAAGAGATTATTCATAGAGATTGCAGCCATGCTTTGGAAACAGTTTTGATGTAGATTGATATTGACCAGATTGATGTTAATCTGTTGACCAGATCATGCAATATGGAGTGAGCCAGCCTAGGACCAGATCAACCTAGTCATCTGACATTCAGATAAATTATCTAGATGTACTTAGGAGAATCCCACTAGATTGCCACATCAACAGATCTCTCGAAGATGGAAAGTATATCATTTGAGATCAAGAAAGGAAGGAGGATCAATTAAAGCTCGAAGAAGGAAAGAGAATCAATCATCATCTGCTTTCCATATATCAAGGATTCGGTCAACCTTTCTCAAAAGGCAAGAAAAGACGTTATGAGATTCATATCTTTTGATTGACAATCATCATTTACTTCAAGCAAATCAAAGCCAACGGATAGAATTTCAAAATTCTACACCTATAAAAGCTTGGAACCAAGTTTGGAAGAGCACACATGCACATACACGAAGCATACTAACGATCAAACAAGCCGTTACTCTGCTCAGAAATCAACTCACTCATCGTAACACTCATTGAGGAAATTTCTATATTCCAGATCGAGCTCTAAGCTGTTCGTGATCGAAATCACACCACTTGATTTAAGTCTGTCTTATCGAGAAGAAGAAGGAGGATATCTTTGGTAGCTAGTAGTTTTCTAGTGGATTAACGTGAAGGTATTCTGTAGCAGTTTTAACTGCGAGTTGTAAAGGGACACGACCCTCATTTGTGCATAAGTTTCAATCTGGTTGTGATTGAAATTTTTGGCTCGTTCTCAGGGAGTATAAAGAAGAGATCCTAGTAGTGGATATCTAATCCGGTTTGGATTGGACCGCGAACGTAGGGGATTTTCCCGAACCACGTAAAAACAACTGTGTTATTTACTTTACGCATCTTTACATTCAGTTGTTTTATTCTCTAACCAGCACGTGCATTCAATCTGCACTCTTAATCAATCTGTTAATCTACTTGGTTAAGTTTTCTAATAAAGAGCACAGACTAAGTCCACCATATTCCGCACACAACGCTCTGTTGGATAACAAGATCACTCTTGCTATCTAGTAAGTGTTTATCACGAGAGAGATTTTACTTGGACAGACTAGCTATCGATCTGGTCAGTCAAACTTAAGCAATCTCTTCATGGGAAAACTTGATCTCTCTAAGTAATTAGTCAAGTAAACTGAAAAGTTTGTATTTGGTGTATTCTCCCCCCCCCCTCCCATACACCAAACCTTGCTCTTTCGGGACCAACAAGTTTTGAGGCTAATTTCGGATTTGTGGGGGTTTTGGCATTTTTCACTCTTTTCTTCCATGTTTTTGAAGAACACAAGGTAATCTTCTTAATTCTTCCATTTTTCTTGCTTTTGGAACATAATTTATGCCCTATTGTGTCAATTGATGGAGATTTATGCTTTCATTTTTTTGAAATTGATGCATGTTTGGAGTTTTAGTTGATAATTGATATGATAATTGCTGTACTTGTGATTAGAGTTGATGAATTAGAGAGTATTGTGAATTGTTTTGAGCATAAATGATGATTTGAGTTGATTAATCATGGAAAATAGGTTGGTTTGGGAATTTTTGAAGTTGTTGGATGATTGTTTATATGATGTTCATTCTAGTTGATTATTTAGTACAATTAGGAATTTTGTGTTGAGCACACTAGTATTGTTGGATTTATACTTGAAGATTACTTGAGCTTTTGATTCATCTAGGGGAACATGTCTATACTTGATAGGTTTGGTTTGATGATAATTATATTAGAACTAAATGGATTATTGAGTTGAGATGGAACTGTTAGGGTTTGTATACCTCAAAGCATGCTTTATGCTTGGACGATGTATCAAACCTGTTTTCAATTCCATTTAAATGTGAATAAATGTTTCTATCATTGGTTTGTTATTTATTGTTGTTATATATTAAATTACAAACAAGTCAATTTATTACAATTGTAGACTGTGTGGTGGACCGATGATCACATAAGGTAACAGTCGGCTCCTTTGTAATATAAAATCATAGTCTAGACAGACTTGGACAATTTAGTCGGTAAAGGCTGCGATATCATTTGATGCGAGAGCTGACCTTAGCTCGCATAATTATGTCGGTATATATAAGCGGATACACATGCTTTGTGTATACATATTGAGAGGTTTCACAGTGAGATAAGTTTTAACATGCTGATACTTAGAGCGAGGTCTCGAAAATTAGTTCATTTCTTAATCCGTGACGATGATATTAGTATAGGCGGTTGATTATATGCTGCTTTAATTCATCTACGCTTGTGGGTTTTTTATAACTATAAATAGTGATGTCTTAAGCAGTAGTGATTGGCTTAGCCAGAAGTATTCGATTGTCAGTCGTGCAAAATCGCGTCTCGGTGACACGAGTTGATTAAATCCGCGTGAGGCTTTCAGAAAGGTTTATTGTATAAGAAACTCGGTCGGTTGAGAATTTATCCCATATGTAATAATAAAGGTCTGAACCAGATCACTCACGAATAAATATATTAATTAATTATGAGTTGTCAGCAAACTCAATTAATTAATGGATTTAGAAAATCTTAAACGCGTGAAATTATTAATGACAAAAGGGTTACGTCCGTAATTTGAATGAATCAAGATGAGTTCAATATTTATTATATAGTGGAGTCGATAAATATTTATAATAGAACTGTACTTTATTGCGTATACATGGAGTAATTAATTGGAGGACAAATTAATTAATTTACGTCTAAAGGTGGACCAAACAATTAATTAAATTCAATTGGGCCCAAAGGAGACATGAAAATTAATTTCATTAAATTATGGATATGTCCAATCCCATATTAATTTTAATATAAATCAAATTTGAATTTCAATTATAGTTGTAACCGTAAGAGATAAAAGTGGGAATATGATTCTATTATTTGAGATCTAATTCATTCTCCTTAGAAACCCTAACTTAGCCCACAATATCTATAAATAGAGAACAAGTGTTGGTTTATTTTTTCACTTCTTCTAGACATAAGAATAGGCCAAACAGAGAGATAAATTCTCTTAGAATTTTCAATAATTATGAAGCATTCAAACACTTTAATTTTCGTTCTTGTTCTCATAAAAATACTTGATAGATTCGTCCACACGATATTCAAGTAAGTAGATCTGGAATAGGTTAGAAGTTCCTAAGGTTGGATTCAAGAAGATCGAGAAGGAGATTCGAATCGGTGTGGATTGCGGTTCGATAGCTATCGATTAAAATCGTTTCTCCACAAGCAAAGGATTTGCTTAGAAGAAGGTATAAAATTTATTTTTCTGCTTTTATATTCTCCTATGTGCATAAGAATTAATTATTCATGTAATTAATTAAACCTGTGGATCTTGCGGTTTTATGAGCCCCTCATACGGGTTCCATCAGGAACTTTACAGTTGTGACTTGAATTTTGATTTATATTGCATATCCGTACATTGGTGGTAGGTTGTACTTATTTTCTTATCTTTTTAGGTACTATGGCTTCTACATCCATATTAAAAAGGGCGGATCATAAAAAAAAAAGATGAACTGAGCTAAGAGTTGAGCTGGGTCCCACAGACCCGTAATACTATGGGATAGTTCTCAGGATGGCGGATGATCGTCCAAAGTTTCAGAAACTGGTGGAGCGATCAAATTTTTGGATGTTCAGAGTTGGGAGAGTACAGACCCCCGAGGGAGTTTAGAGCAAACACATTCTGGCATGAAATTGTATCCGCTGGTACACCCGAATTTAGTTCTGTATCCTCAAAAGCGTCTAGTATCTGGAATCCGGTGTTCCAAATGGTTCATAGCATCCTAGCCCACACCATTCTTGCTAAGAAGGACAACTCCTCGGTGAGAGACACCGAGCTCTTTCTCAAGTGGGCGATGTTGACCGAGACCCGGCTCAACATGGGCCAGCTGCTTCTACATCAGATCATGAGACAGACCCAAACTAAGAGCGGGCCCATATGTATCAGCGGGATGCTAACTCTGATTGCCTACTACAAATATAGGGAAGTTGTTAACTGAGAAATCATAGCTGGAAACATCAGGATCGACCTCGCTCGTCTCTATGACATGAGTATGATTATGGGAGCCACTCTTCCACGCCGCCTAGTGCAGAAGGCAGGGGATCACTTCCCCTGCCAAACTTAGACCTCACGTACGTGTTTGACACAGTCGACAAGGCGAACTGGTGAATGGATAAGACGGCCCATAGACATGCAGTCGATTAGGGACAGATGCACGTGGGTGGTGACGGTGATGCTGACGAGGAGGCAGCACCCGACTCACCTCCATAGGGAGAGCAGCAGTAAGGCGAGCACTTTGGAGAGCAGTACCAGCAGATGCCGTATGACATAGATTGGGGGCCGATGTTTGATGGCCTTGATGCTTAGATGATGATCATGCGTCAGGACATCACTTCCATCCGCCTGAGCCAGAGGGAGATGGAGCGCGCCCAACAGTTGGAGTGGCAGCAGCAGCAGGCCTATCGAGCTCAGCAGGAGCAGGAGTGGGCCCAGCAGGAAACAACCTGACAGCAGCAGCAGACCCTCTATGATATGATGTCTAGCTTCCAACAGTACCAGATTAGTCAGGGCCATCATTGGCCACCACCAACACCTCCTCAATGATTAGTCAGCGTAAGCGTGAATCTTATATCGTATATCTTTGTCTTCCGCCAAACTTATTTTTTTACTACATGTTAAAATAAGTTTGGGGAGGGGGAGAGAGATACGATACACGATTCACCACATTAGAGAGTCCCCTGTTGTTTTTGTTATTTCTTTTCTTCATTTTTTGTTTTCTATCGTTTTCGTGTTTTATTTCCTTTATGTTGATGAACCTATTTCGATTTAAGCATGTATTAGGATTGTTATTGACTTTTTTGTATTCAAAGTAAGATGTTAGTGATGATATGTGATTCGTACTTTCTTTAAAATATGTTGATTTGAGCATGTTGTAGACTTATCTCTATCGTGATATGATGAAAGTGATTTTGATGATAAAATATGTGAGTCCCTTGTGAGGATTTTGAGCCTTTAAAATGTTGTATTATGCATTGTTTTCTTTGGGTGTGATTTTATATCTTCCATGTGATCATTACTTATAGAAATTGCTTTGGTATATGTTTTGAAGCTGCAGTTATGTGCAAAGAATTACGAGATGATCTTATGCCATCTTTTGATAAGTCGTACCCTATACAATATCATGTTATCATTGTTATCCATTGAACCCTACTTTGAGCCTTTATAGCCATTTTATTCTTAGCATTGGGAGATATGGATTATGAAAGTTATTGGCAATAGATTTGTTGGGTAATTAGATTCTATACCATTGCATTAGTGAATCTATGTGATTATGATCTCTGCGTGAAATAGGTACTCGGTGTCCCCATAAGCTTATAAGAAAAGAAAGGAAAAGAAAAGTTTGTGTTCATAAATGAAAAAAGAGCATAAGGGGTCGGGACCTAGATTTGTGAAAGAAATATCTAAGCAGAGTGTTTGAGTAAAAAAGATAAAGATTGGATAGAATTACGTGATGTTTGATGGCTTGATTGGTGGAGGACCTGTGTAGAATGAGTTAGGAGAATTTTTTCAGTCACTTAGCCAAATGTTCCAAACCCTAAGTCCCCACATTATAAGCCGAGAAAATTCCTATTTGATCGTGATTCTTGCACACTTCATAGCGGTCGAGAAGGTTGGGGTTTGTATACCTCAAAGCATGTTTTATGCTTAGACGATGTATCATACTTGTTTTCAATTGCACTTTAATGAGAATAAATGTTTCTATCATTGGTTTGTTATATATTATTGTTATATATTGAATTGCAAACAAGTCCATTTATTAAAATTGTAGACTATGTGGTGGATCGATGATCACAGAAGGTAACACAATTGACTCATTTGTAACACAAAATCACAGTCTAGACAGACTTGGACAATCTAGTCAGTAAAGACTGTGATATCATTTGATGCGAGAGCTGACCTTAGCCCTCAGAATGATATTAGTATGTGTTAGCCCTCAGAATATCTTCCTTCTTCTTCTCGATAAAACAGAATTGAATCGAGTTTGGTGTGATTTAAATCACGAACGGCTTGAACACGGTCTGGGTTGTGAAATCTTCTCGTAGAATGCTTCAATGGTAGAGTAGATTTCTTGGCAGAGTTTCAGCTTGCTTGTAAGATCGTAAGTTATTTAGTTGATCAGTACTCCTCCAGATTTTGTTCCAAGCTTTTATAGGTGCAAAATTTGAGATTCTGACCGTTGTGGTTGATTGGTGTGGTATAAATGTTGATTGCCAATCAATGATGTGAATCTTTGATTTGATCCTCTTGCCTTATATGAAAGGTTGGCTGAATCTCTCTTGATATGGAAAACAGATGGCTAATTGATCTCTTTACTTTCTTTGAGCTCGAATGATTCACCTTGCTTCTTAATATCTGATTTGATTGACTTTCCTTCTACGTGAGATCTGATGATGTGGCATAAGGGCAGGATTCTCTCTAAGTACATTTGGATGACGCTTTGCATACCAGATGACTTAGATAAAATATCAGATGACTAGGTGAAATACCAGATGACATATTGCATAACTGGATTTTTACTCAATCTCTATCTCAATGATATGCATTAGACAGGTTCACTCTTCCAAGCTGATCTGGTCAACCAGATCAGGTTCACTTTTCAGCGAGGTGGTCTGGTCCAAAGTTGCTCCAAAAGTTAATGCAAGGAACTGGGTGAAATATGCTTTTGACCAGATTGAGTGACCTTTAACAGGTGATCTGCTTGCTCCAGGTGAGCGGGTCTGTGTCGATGGTCCAGAAGACTATCTAACTAGATAACTTGCTATAGGACAGAACACCTAACGTATTTTAAGTCCTTTACAATTAGTCATCAGCTAACCTGGTCTAAAATAAAGCGGACTTGCTCTCTATCAGATTCACTTAATATCATAGTGATCTGTTAGGCTAAGACTAGCAAGCAGAACATGAAATAAATCTAAGTGTTTCGAAAAAACATCATCAAATTTTTTTTGTAAAGGGTTCACAACAATTTCTCCCTTTTTGATGATATCGAAACCACACTTTACAAATAACCTTAAGAAAAGCAATAAGAGCTATCTGATTTAAATACCAGATGGGTTAATTTTCGTTATTACATTATAATGGATAAAGACTTTAAATTGAATACTGGACAACAATGGATTGTCATCAAATAACACGTTCAATATGTATCAGAGCCATTCAGATCATACAGGTTACAATGATATGTCCAGAACATCAAGAAATGGTGAACAACAGTTGGTAAAAAGAAATAAGAAATTCAGCTAAACCATCTGCTACCCTTCTTCATCTTCGCCTTCTGGCGTCAGAAGTCAACTGCACGCTCTCGTAAATCCCATCTCTAACTCCGGCATAGTTAGGATCATGATTATCAATCTTGTAGCCCTTGACCTTCACAATCATATTGATGCAGTTGAGCAGGTAGGTTTTGTCTGTCATAGTGCTCCCTGGGATCAGAGGGCACTCCATGTATTCTCTTGCCGGTGCCTTGATATGTACCTTGGATTTCTCAGCTGCATTTCTCAGCTACTGCTCTAATCCTCTGAAAAACCTCTTTCTCTTGATAGTTGTCCAGATATTTGTTAAAATCCTCATCAGCTGGTTGATCAGAGTAGGTAGGCTCTTTCTAAAAGTATTTGTTAAGAATAAAGCCTGTCTTGATCAGTTCCCATTACCTCTGGTCATCTTCTGTTACCCAGGGGTCTCTGGGTGTTTGCTTTTGTAGCAATAGTGACCAGGATTTGAAGGGTGTCTTCTTCTTCTTCTGGGCTAATTGCTTTGGATGAACAGGTGAAGATTGATCTGGTCTGGGTGGCGAGAAAGGCGTCTGATAAGCCTTCTCCCTTTCTGCCTGTTCTACTTCTCTCTTCTCTTTAGCTGCTTTATCTTTATAAAATTGTGTCCTAAAGATTGGGTCACATGCCTGATCAGGGGTGATCCCTTGCAAAAGTAACTCAACGACTTGTGCGCTCTCGTCATCTGACACGAGCTTCTTGCCCTTATCTTACTGCTGCTACTGTTGTTGTTGTTGCTATTATTTTTCTGGTTTCAGTGTGGGATCTAGTTTGGGTGGCGTGTGGTGTCTTATCTCTGGTAGTTCTTGAACTGACTCTCTCCCTTTGCCTCCCTTATCACCTCCCTTGCCTCCTTTATCAGATCTTCCTTCCCCCTTTTCGACATCATCAAATGAAAACTTGATGAGTGTACGTAGGGAGTCGATCACATTTTGCATGTCCTTGAGCTTCTACTCGGCATTCTCCTTGAAGTTGAGCAGAAAAGTGATGTTCTGGTTGGTGGCGTTAAACTGGTTCTCCAGACAACTATTCATGGTGGATAGCGTTCTGTCGTAAGTGGTTTGGAGATCTTCAATGGCAGTTAATCTAGTGTTCTGGTGCTCGTACTCCGCTGGTGTTAGATAGAGCAGATCATTGAGTGCATTCTCCAAATTTTGCTTCATTAAATCCATGAATCTCTCATTTTTAAAAATTTCTAGCTATTTGTGAAGCTCTCTAGTAGTAGCTTCAGTCACCTCAGCTGTTATGGATACAGTGCGTTGTTGAACAACTTCATCGATTAATTGCTTCTCCTTGTCAGCAAGGTCTGTGACCAGTTTGTGGATTCATTTGACCTGATTATCCACAGTGTCCAGTCTCTGGTCGACCTTCTCCTTAGCTGATTCAACAACGTCTCTGTCATCATCTATCTTCTTTGTAAGCTCCTTTACTTGGTCTCTTATCTAGCGCCTCAAATCCTTGTCCATATCATTTACGTAGTCCTTCTGGTGCTGATTAAAATCAGTCAGGACTTTGGTGGCTCTCTCTTGAATTTCATTGCATGTAGCTGTCAGATGATCTTGTACCCTCAGAGTAATCAGATCATCTACTTGCAAGATAGAAAATAATTTGTGCTCTCTCTCCAGTATATCCTCCAGATCGATGAATGAAATGTGCTTTTTCAATATCTCTACTACACTAGGGGTGTAGATCTCGTTAGTAGGCTCTCCTCCAATCACTTAGCCAGCTGGCTCCTCTTCGATAGGGTCAAGAATTATTGTTGGGGTGTTCTTCTTCCTCTTCTTCTGCTGTTGCTCCTTATCACTCCCTTCTGTGTCTTTCTCTGATTGAGGAGTGGTCTGATCTGGCACGACAGTTGGCTATTCTGGTATTGTGCTTTCTTGTGATGGTTGTTGCTGTGCTGATGTTGTATTGGGATGTTTTGGTACACTGGAAGTACTTGGCTGGTCAGCCTGTACTTCCCTTACTTCCTCCATATGCACATCTGGTTGAGCAGATGACATCTCCTGGGCTTCCTCATCTCCTTCATCATCAGTATCTTGAACACTTTCAAAGAATTCCATTTTATCAGCATAAAATGGCTTCAAATCGACATTCAACAACCTGGCCTTGTGCTTGGCGATTGCTAGAATTTGCTGGTTAGACTCTCTGATCTCTGTAACAGTAGCCACTTGAAAAATGCTTAGAAGGGTTGCTTCCTCGATCTTCAACTTCTCTACTGTTCTGACGTTAAGCAATGCATCAAGGACATAATACTCGCTTTCCTTGATCAGTAGGTAGGTCTTCACACGTCGAGCTGCTCCATAGCTCTCTAGTGTGAGGTGGATTCCAGGAAAATCTTGGAGTACAAAGTGATCTACCTCATTTTTCAAAAGCTGAATAACTCCTCAGCTTGTCTCCTTCTCTCCGTCTCTTCATCCACTTCCTCCTCTTCTTCTCCTCCTTCACTAATCTTCTCCAGTCGATCTGGTGAAGGTGTAGTTGTTCTGGCTGGTGAGAAATCATTTTCTTGTTTAGGATCATAAGATGACTTGGGCATCACATCGTGTAGTATCTATTGATCAGGGTCATGTGACTCAGCTTCTGGTGAGGCAGGTTGTGTCTTCTTTAACCTCCTCTTCTGCTTGGGCTGCTGTGTGATTGATGAAGTCTCTGACTCTGAGGAGCTCGCCCTCTTGGCTGGCTTTCTTTTCTCCTTCTTTTCCTTCATATCTTTCTTCTTCTCTTCCCCCTTAACTGGGGCTACCCAGTGTTGGGACCCCATAGATTTAGTTTTGATGATGTTCTCTCGAAACACACTTAGATTTAATTGTGTTTGCTAGGTCTCAATCTATTCTACTTGTACCAGATCATTGTCATATAAAGTAAATCTGATAGAGAACATGAACTTAGACTAGGTTAGTGAATGACTTAAAATGTAAAGGATTATATCCTATAGAAGTCATCTATCTAGTGCTCATTCTGTTCGAAGATCCAGATAAGGAGAAGCATACAAAGCAAGCAGATGATCTGATTGATGGCTACTCGATCTGGTTACTGAGAAATTCTTCACAGAGATTGCAACCATGCTTTGGAGCATTTTGTTGAAACAGATTGATATTGGACCAGATCGATGTCAATCTGCTATGACCAGATCGTTACCATAAAGTGAGCTAGCCTGTACCAGATCAACTTAGTCATCTGACATTCGATCATATGTCCAGATACACTTATGAGAATCCTAATCAGTTTGCCACATAAGCAAGATCTCACGAAGATGGAAAGCTTATCTATTGGAGATCAAGTTTGGAAGGAGAATCAATCTCTATGCGAAGAAGGAAAGAAGTATCAATCACGATCTGCCTTCCATATTTCAAGGAATTGGTCAATCCTTCATCCAAGGCAAGATGAGATAATCTGGGATTTGAATTCTTGATTGGTAATCAACATTTAATTCTAGCCAATTAAGACCAATAGTTAGAATTTTAAATTCTACGAGTACAGATAATTCAAGATTATTATCAAGTTGTTACTCTGAAATCAACTCACTACAAAAAGCGTATATTTGAGAATATTTCTGCATACCAGATCGTGTTCTAAGTCGTTCGTGATCGAAATCACACCACTCGATTCAAGTCTGTCTTATTGAGAAGAGGAAGGAAGATAACTTCGCTAGCTAGTAGTTTTCTAGTGGATTAACGTGAAGATATCTTGTTGCAGTTGTATACTGTAAGTTGTAAAGGGACACGACCCTTGTTCATGCATAAGTTTCAACCAGCTTTTGTTTGAAACTTGTGGTTCGTTCTCATATCTAATCCGGTTTGGATTGGACCGTGGACATAGGGGATTTCCCGAACCACGTAAAATAACTGTGTGATTTATATTCTGCATATTTATTTTCAGTTGTTTTTTTTTTCTCACTAACCAGCACGTTCATTCAAATTGCATTCTTAATCAATCTCTAATCTACTTGGCTAAGATTTTCAAAGGTTTTCTAATAAAGAGCACAGACTAAGTCCACCATATTCCGCACACGACGCTCTGTTGGATAACAAGATTACTCTTGATATCTACTAAGCGTTAATCTCGAGAGAGAGACAATCTAGACAAACTGTTTATCGATCTGGTCATCGATCTTATCTGTCATACTTAAGCAATCTCCCTTCGAGAAAGCTTAATCTCTCTAAGAAATTAGTCAAGTAAACTGAAAAGTTTGTATTTGGTGTATTCCCCCCCATACACCGAACTTTGCTCTTTTGGTACCAACAAGTGGTATCAGAGCAGTGGTTCATAGGACCAATGTTTCTGTTTCACAAGGTTGAAACCTGCGTGGTCAATTTGAATAGATTTAGGAAAACCTTTTTTCATTCACGTGCATACTATTTTCTATCATGGAATCTTCTATTTTTAGAGCTTGTGAAGAATTCTCCATCCAAGGATACAGAGAATGGAGTTTCAGAATCAAGATGTGTCTAAAGGCTCATCACTGTCTGATGTGGAAAGTGATAGAGGAAGGACCATTAGCTATCTATGAAGAGAAGACTCGTGTCACAGATCTTAGTCAAAGAGAATGTACTTAAAGATCCCAGACAATTCACCTCAGAAGAACGACGTGAAGCAAATCTGGATGATTTTGCCAAGGGAGTTATTTCTAACACAATCAAAAGAGTCCATCTGGCCAAGATCCAAGATTTGGATATAACCAAAGAGATGTGGGGGGCACTGCGAGAACTCAACTTAGGTTCTGAGGCTATGATCGAGAATAAGCTATCCTTGGCATGCAACAAGTTCGTCGAGTTCAAGATGAAGCCTGGAGAAACCATCGAACAGATGAGGAAAAAATTCATAGAAGTGTTACTTGAAGTTTCTACATTCAACAAGAACAAGTACACTCAGAGAGAGAAGAATCTCAAGATACTCAGAGCGTTGCCACCAAGCTGGGAGATATATTCTGCAATGCAACCACTACGTCCTGCTTTCAACGATCTGTCAGTTGAAGCACTCTTTGATCATCTGGCTGTACATGAATGTGATATCAGAAGAATACATGGACCAGATCATATGGCAAGCAAGAAGAACGAGAGCAGTTCTAAAAAGTAGAAAGAGGTAGCCTTCAAAGCGAAGTGCGTAGCAGATGAACCAGTAGCACCTGCTGCATCAGAAGAAGGAGGCTATGAAATGTTTCTCAAAGAGTTTGCCATGATTTCCAAGAGAATGGACAAGATGGAGACCAGATCGAGAAAGTATTGCAAATTCTACAAGGACAACAAGAGTAGATATCAGAAAAACAGAGATCAAGATCGATCTGATAGCAAAGGAAAAGCAAAGAGTAATGGTAAAACATCTAACTCTATTGATTATACGTGTTATGGCTGTGGCAGAACAGGTCACTTCAAGACAGACTGTCCTGATCTATCTAAGAGTCAGAGAGAAGAGCTAATAGCCAAAAGAGATCGTAAGCTAAAAGCTCAACGCAAAGCAATGCTGGCTGAAGAGGACTCAAGCAGCTCGAGTCATCTATCTTATAGTTCATCAGAAAATGATGAGGCATTCTATGAGGAAGACACATAAGAAGATTGAGATGAATGCTACATGGGAATTGACAATGGACTCGACCAGATCGAGGTAAACTCTCATATTTCTATGTCGTCAAATAATCCTATATATGATTCTGTAAATGAAGATGAACCAGAAGTCTCATGGGAAGAGATCAATGAGATGTTCAAGAGCTACACAAGTATAAAGAAGTTATTCTCTGAAGTTATTAAGGAGAATGACAAGTTGAACGAGACAGTGAATATTTTGAGTGAAGCAAACACCAAATTTTCTGCTCAACTGAACGATCTGAGAGAACATATCAAGACTGAGGATGCAGAGATTTACTCACTCAACTCTAACGTCAAAGACATAATCAGCAGAAAAGAAGTAGCTGAAGAAAAACTGAAGAAGACCATGGAGAATATGAGCAAGATCAACAAAAGTCAAGAACGAGCTGGTATGATCATTGATATGCAGAGAAGAGGAAAAACTGGACTTGGCTATACTGGAAAGGCAAGTGAAACCAAGTTCGTTGCTGAGAGAAAGAACATACCAGATCAAATCAAAGATTTGAAGAATAAGAAGAATCAACCTCATAAGATGATGATGAAGGAAGCAGGAGATAAGAAATATTATCAGAAGAAAAGACAATCTGCTCACTATGTCAAGACTAATAGAGACCAAAAACATAAGGCCTCTTCCAGAACATCTTCAACTAAAAAGAAGAAGATTAACTGGGATAACATAGAAAGGAACCATCCATCTGTTTACAAAGCTATATCAAGAACAGATGATGCTGGAACACAAATTACCTGTTACATTTGTGTTCCTAACACTAAATTAATCTGGGTTCCTAAGGGAACATTTGCTACTAACCAAGCACCCATTCGTTGAAAAGGTAGCTAAGTATTCATAATTGCAAGATCGAAGAACTGCAAGAAGAAGCCAAGTAGCAAGAAGAACAATCTGGATTATTGATAGTGGATGTTCAAAACATATAACATGTGACAAGAACTCTCTATCATATTATGTGGAAAGAGAAGGACCTCAGGTAACCTTTGGTTGTAACTCAAAAGGTTAAACCAGAAGATATGGTAATATTAAGATTGGCAAGACCACCATCACTAACGTATCATATGTTGAAAATCTTAGTCATAATCTGTTTTCTGTTATCCAATTCTGTGCTAATGGTAATCAAATTGTTTTTAATGCTAACAACTGTTTTGTGAAGAACAAGGAAGGAGATGAAATTCTTCTTACCGGGAAATTGCAGGACAAATTGTACATTGTACAGTGGACAAACCAGATCGAGAAATATCTAGTTACTAAGACAATCTCTGAGACAAGCTGGTTATGGCACAAACGACTTAGCCATCTGAATTTTAAGTCAATCAACAAGATTACAAGAGAGAAGCTAGTCGAAGGATTACCAAATCAAGTATATGACAAAGATCATATTTGTGAAGCATGTCAAGTTGGGAAGCAGACCAAGTCATCATTTACCAGCAAAGCTGCTCACTCATCTTCTAGAATTTTGGAGTTACATCATATAGACTTATTTGGCCCAGTTAAGCCATTAAGTATCAATGGAAGAAAGTACACATTGGTCATCATTGATGATTGCTCAAGATTCACTTGGGTCATATTTCTTTTCAAGAAGAAAGAGACACTGGAGAAGCTGCCAAATTTTCTCAACAAGATCACAAAGCAAAAAGAAACATCTGTTGTGACAATCAGAACAGATCGAGGGACAAAGTTTTTAAACCAGAAGAATGAGGGATATTGCAACCAGATGGGTATCACACACCAGACATCTGCATCAAGAACACCTCAATAGAATGGAGTATTTGAGAGACGAAACAAATGATTAAAGGAAGCAGCTCGCACCATGCTTAATGCAACCAGATTACCAAAGAAGTTTTGAGCAGAAGCCATCTACACGGTCTGTTATACTCAGAACAGATCGGTGATTACTCTTAGATATGGGAAGATACCATACGAGATCTGAAACAATAGAAAGCCTAGGATACAGTATTTTTGTACGTTTGGTTGTACGTGTTACATTCATAATAATGAGAAATGTCAATTGAAAACCTTTGATAGCAAAGGTGACCCTGGAATATTTTTAGGATATTCAGATGTTAGTAAAACTTATAGGGTTTACAATAAGAAAACTCATGTTGTGGAGGTAACACCTCATATTGTATTTGATGAAGCTATTCTTGAATACAGTGAAGTAGGTGATGAACAAGTTCACAACCAGATTAACAATAGGAGATTAGGAGGAATACTGCTTGAAGATATCCTGATCTGGAATACAACAGAAGAAGATGAGATTAATGATCAACCTGTAGTTGAGACCAGCACACAACAAGGGGGAACATATCACATTTATCTGGATTAGACCAGATTAACCCTAGATAATAGTGAACCAGTGGAAGCTGATGATGCTGAACCTTCTCAGAGTCAACCTGAAGAATCCAGAGATATCAAAAGCTGGAACAACAATCAAGAGATTGAGGCTGAAGGACCAGAAGATGAAAACTCTTTCCAAACAACATCAACAGCACACCCTGAATTTGAGGAACTAACAGAAGAACCAGAACCTGAGATATCAGAAGAAGAGATGTCCAATAGAAGGAAGTGGATACAAGAACACCATTCTTCAGAACAGATTGTTGGGAACCCATCAGATCGTGTGAAAACTAGAAGAATGCATGGAGAAAGTGCAGTTCTAAGTTGCTACTTATCTCATGTTGAACCATCTGACGCATATGAAGCACTACAAGATGCAGATTGGGTAATTGCTATGCAAGAAGAACAAAATGAGTTTAAAAGAAACCAAGTCTGGTATCTTGTAGACAGACCAAGACACCGGGGTGTTATAGGTGTTAAATGAGTATTCAAGAACAAACGAGATGAAAATGGTGAAGTTGTCAAAAACTAAGCCATATTAGTTGCAAAAGGATACAATCAACAAAAAAGCATTGATTTTGATGAAACTTTTGCACCAGTTGCCAGATTGGAAGCAATCAGACTATTCCTAGGATATGCAGCATACAAGAGATACAAGGTGTACCAGATGGATGTCAGGAGTGCATTCTTGTATATCTGTTCATAATGAATCCTTACTTAATCAACTCCCAGTCTTTTTGATCTGCTTCATCTACCCAGACATCTTTAGGTGTTTTCTTCTATAAGGACATGTTCCAGGCAGTGAAGGATTTCTTCTTTTTCTTCCTCGATTGGGTGGTGGACTGAGATGATGGCTGTTGAGAGCGTTCTGACGAAAGTGGAGAGAAGGGTGTCTGATATGTTTTCTCTCTGGCTTCCTTCTCGGCCAACCTCCGTTCTTGTTCTGCTTGGTCCTTGTAAAAATGTGCCCTAAAAATGGGATCACAAGCTTGATCACTTCTTATACCAAATAACAGAAGCTCTACAATTTGGTCTCCTTCATCGATGGGCTTCTTCCCTTTGTCTCGGGCTGTTGGTTGTTGTTGTTGTTGTTGTTCTGGTTCAACTGTAGAGTCAGCCCTTTGTGGTGTATAGGGCTTCTCCGTGGCTTGTTGAAATGGTTTTTCACCTCGAGCTTCTTCTGGTGGACCTTGATCTGGTTGATCTTGATCTGGTCCTGGTTTGTCTGTACTATCTTTGCCTTGGCCTCCCTTACCTCCCTTCCCTCCTTTGTCATATCTTTCCCCCTTTTTGACATCATCTAAGGTGGTCTTGATGAGTGTTATAAGGGAATCGATCTCCGCCTTCATGTCTTCCATCTGCTGCTTAGCATCAGCTTTGAAGTTCAGTAGGAAGGTAACAGTCTGGTCTGTAGCATTAAGCTTTTTCTCCAGACGACTGTTCATTGTGGATAGGGTGGCGTTGTAGGTGTTCTTGAGATCCTCTACCTTAGTCAGTCTGGTGTTCTGGTGCTCATACTCTGTGGGATTTGGGTAGAGTAGATCATCCAACACCTTGACTTGATTTCCCTTAATAATATCCACGAACTTCTCATTCTCGAAGGCAACAAGTTGTGCATGAATATCAATGGCAGTGGCCTCCTTTACTTCAGCAGTAATGGTAGTAGATTGACTCTTGACAGCTGCATCGATTCTTTCTTTTTCTTTGGCTAGCATGTCTCTGACCAAGGCTTGGATGTTCTGGACCTGCTTGTCCACTGACTCCAGTTTCTAGTCTGACTTCTCCCTGGCTGTATCAGCAGCTGCACTATCATCATCCATCTTTTTATGGAGCTCTTTGTTGAGATCTCGCAATTTGCGGTGCAGATCTTTGTCCATGTCATTTACGTAATCCTTCTGGTGTTGATTAAAATCAACAAAGATTTGAGTAGCCTTCTCTTGAATGTTGTTGAGGTATCGTTCATATGATTTTTGACTCGCAGGGTGATCAAGTTATCGATCTGGTATTTGTTGAAGGACTTCTTCTCTCGTTCCAGAAGTTCTTCCAGATCATAGAATCTAACATGTTTCTTAAATTTCTAAGCAACTCCATGAGTGTAAATGTCATTTGTGGGTTCTCCTTCAACAGTCTGTCCCACCAGTTCTTCATCAACGGGGTCCAGGTTGATGATGAGAGTTTTCTTCTTGCGCTTCTTAGGCTTCTCAGCCTCCTGTGTGGGTTGTTCTGTTGCCGCTTCTTGTGCTGGTTGGGCTGGTTGGGGTTGATCTGCTTGACCAAATGAGCTGGGTTGCTTAGTATGGTCAACTCATTGATCTCCCATGGCCACATCTGGAGTAGCTTCATCATCTGATTCCTCCACACTTGTATAAAAATTCATTCTATCAGCATAGAAGGATTTGAGATCAATTTTCAACAATCTGGCCTCATGCTTCATGATGGCCAATATGAGTTGGTGGTAATCTGTTCTGCCTTCACCAATAGTACTTGCTTGAAGCAAACTCAATAAGGTGGCTTCTTCTTTCTTCAGCTCCTCCATCGATCTGGTTTGGAGTAGGGCGTCAAAAATGTAATACTCGCTGTCCTTGACCAGCAAGTAGAATTTTACTCTTTGTGCTGCTCAATAGCTCTCAAGCAGTAGATGGATGCCTGGAAAGTCTTTTGAGCACAGAGTGGTCTGCCTCATTCTCTAGTAGCTGAATTACTATAGCAGCTTGTTTCCTCTTCTCCTCCTCCACATCAATCTCCTCATCTTCTTCTTCCTCCTCCTCACTTATTCTCTGCATACGGTCAGGTGAGGGAGCAGTTGTTCTGGCTGGTGAAAAATCTTTGCCCTGGTTGGGATCAAAACTTGATTCTGGTTCAACAAACTGAGGTTCCTCAGTAGCAATTTGTGCTTCCTCTGCTCGCTGAGGAATAGAACTCTCTGGTTGTTGAGCTTCTTGTTCTGGATGATGAGTGGCAGTTTCTGGTTGAGCTTCCCAACTGGTGGTGGTGATGAATGTACTTTCCTCAACCACCTTCTTTTCTGCTTAGGTTGATGAATGGTGGTAGAAGTGTCTGTATCTATGGAGCTTGCCCTCTTGGCAGGTGGTTTTCTTTGTGACTTCTCCTTTTGGACTTTCTCCTTGGGAGCTTTTTCTTTCTTTTCTCCTCCTCTTGTTGGTGGTACCCAAATGGGGTTAGAGCTGCCCATTTCTATCAGTGCAGCATGATGGACTTCGTCAGTTTATTTGTTGAAGAGAGCTTGAGTGATTCCTAGGGACATTTCGATCTGGTGCTGATCCTTGGGAATAGTGAACTTGGAATTGAACTCCACAACATTCTCCCATACTTGTTGTTTAAAGAATTTCTCCACCATGAAGCTTATCTTGGTGGAGTGCCTCAAATTCATTCTAACTTCCACGGATACAGCATTGCCCTTGGCATCCCTATTCCACTTTACAAGTCGAGCTTCCTTCACCAGCAGGTCAAAAAGTATTCTACTCCAGTTGACCTTCAAGTTTAGAACCACAGTAGTAATTATTCTAAACTTTTTGGGGGTTAACTGGTCATATGACCCACTATGAGTCATGAAGATTCTTTGGACAAACTCAAACACCAGCTTATAGCCTGGTTACAGTAATGCCCTTTGAAACATCTTCCAGTGTATGAGATGGGTATCACCATAACTTTCTCCACAGCTTCCTGAAGTTGTTCTGTAGTAATCTCAGCAAAGTCCATGCCTTCATCCTTCAGTCGGTAGGCTTGATTAATCATGACCTTAACATCACATGTAGTCTTGCTAGTCCTATCACCAATAGGCATTAACACATTTGCCTCAAGCCCATCCTTCTCTTCGTGCCATGTAAGGTAGAATGTAGCAGCTTGTTTGGCCAAGTACATATTGGGATGAGCAGTGACAATATTATGGAAACCTTTGCAGCACTTAACAATGGCGAAGATTTCTTCCAGCTTTTGGAAGCCATGAGTTTCGTAAATAGTATATGGTTCAGGAGAAAGAAATTTCTAAACCTCAGCAACGTGTTGCAAAAAACAAGGATGATTGTGATTCCATTGTTCAAAAGAGTTTGAGATTTGAAAAGCTTTCGAAAGAGTTTTAGAAATCTGGAAATACCTAAGTGCTTAGAGAGGAATAGTGCGCAGTGAGTTGAGAGTGAAGGTGAATGGTTAAGATCACGTACGACACATATATATAAGAAATAATTCAACGTCTGAGATGAAAGTGATAAGAAATTTAAGGTTGAGATGAAACTCTCCCTTTTTAGATTTTCCAGCTTCAGCTTTTCTTTTGCCGCCTTGTGCCGCGTTTGATACACGCGCTGGATCCTAGGGTTGTAGGATGGAGCGTGTAAATCTTTTTAACCACTGCAACTGTCCTTTTCTTCTTTTGGTAGGGATATTCCTCGATCACTGATTCCAAAGACTGTACTAATCATCACAATTATGGAAGATTTAACAAATCTATGTCAAAAAATAACTTTATAGACTATAGTTAGGGCGGTAATTAGGCCAGAAAAATGCTTCTAATTTCCGAGTTTCCCCTTGACTAAGTAATCTTTTATTGGAAAATTAATTTCCACGTGGCATGTTCTATCCTCAAATTCTGACACGTGTTCACAATAGTCAGTTTGGTCTTCGTCCTTAACATCATCTGACTTTTACTTATCATATGGTATCATCTTCTTACACCATCTGGTTCTCATAACTTTAGTTGTGATCTGATGCTCATAACTTCCATATGTTGTTCAATCTGGTTGACAATCTGTTTTTCACGATTTGATTGTGATCTGATATGGCTTATCCTGTTCTTCATGAACTATCACAGTCAGTGATATGTACTTCTTCTATCTGTTATGTGATCTGGTTTTGACGATCTGGTGTTGATCTGATTCTTTCATCAAGATTTAATAATCCTAACTTTCCACATAACATTTTGAATCTTTATTCTGGTAGTGCCTTTGTGAGTATATCAGCTCGTTGAACATCTGCGTGTATTTTCTCGATCTGGACATGTTTTCTCTCTACATGATCTCTTATAAAGTGATGTCTCACATCAACATGTTTGCACCTTTTGTGTAGAACTGGATTTTGCGTTATAGCAATAGCACTCGAACTGTCACAGAATATAGGTATCTCTTTTACATCAATATCGTAGTCCTTGAGCTGCTGCTTTAACCAGAGTATATGTGCACAACACCTTCCAGCAGCCATATATTCTGCTTCAGTTGTTGATGTAGCAACTGATGTTTATTTCTTTGAAAACCAAGAAATCAGCTTGTTCCAAGAAACTGGCACGTTACAGATGTTGACTTTCTGTCCAACTTGCATCCAACATAATCTAAATCTGAATAACCTATTAACTTAAAGTTGTCCTCACATGGATACCATAATCCAATATGAGTTGTTCCTTTAAGATATCTTAATATCTTCTTGGCTTCTTCCATATGAGACTCTTTGGGGTTAGCCTGGTATCTAACACATACTTCAACTGCAAAAGTAATGTCAGGTCGACTAGCAGTTAAGTATAGTAAAGAACCAATGATGCCCCTATATTGAGTTATATTTGTTGGTTTTCCTTCTGGATCTGGATCAATATTCCCATTGGTCTGCATTGGAATTTTGATAGGTTTACTATCTTTGACTCCAAATTTGGTGAAAAGATCATTGATGTACTTTTCTTGATTAACGAATATACCATCTGGTAGCTGCTTCACCTGCAAACCTAGAAAGAAATTCATCTCACCCATCATGGACATTTGATACTTGCTTTTAATAAGTTCAGCGAATTTATCACATAAATAACCAGATTGAGATCCAAAAATGATATCATCGATGTATATCTGCACCAAAAGGATATGTTCTTTGACTTTGATTATGATTAACGTCTTGTCAACAGAACCTCTTCTGAATCCTGATTCCATCAGAATTGTTGATAATGTCTCATACCACGCTCTAAGTGCTTGTTTCAATCCATAAACATCTTTGGCTAATCTATACACCTTCTGGTCTGGATTGCCTTCTTCAAAACCAGGAGGTTGTTCTACATACACTTCTTCTTCAAGAATATCATTTAGGAATGCACTCTTGACATCCATCTGGTACACTTTGAATCTCTTGTATGCTGCATATGCCAGGAATAATCTGATTGCTTCCAATCTGGCAACCAGTGCGAATGTTTCATCAAAATCAATGCCTTCTTGTTGATTGTATCCTTTTGCAACTAGTCTGACTTTGTTTCTGACAACTCCACCATTCTCATCTCTTTTGTTCTTGAATACCCATTTAACATCTATATCGCCCTGGTGTCTTGGTCTATCTACAAGATACCATACTTGGTTTCTTTTAAATTCATTGAGTTCTTCTTGCATGGCTATAACCCAATCTGCATCTTGTAGTGCTTCATATGCATCTGATGGTTCAACACGAGATAGATAGCAACTTAGAAGTGCACTCTCTCCATGCATCCTTCTGGTTTTCACACGATCTGATGGGTTCCCAACAATCTGATCTGGAGGATGGTGTTCTTGTATCCATCTCCTTCTAATGGACATCTCTTCTTCTGATATCTCAGGTTCTGGCTCTTCTGTTGGTTCCTCAAATTCAGGGTGTGCTGTTGAAGTTGATTGGAAAAGGGTTCTCCTCTTCTGGTCCTTCGATCTCAATATCTTGATTGTTTTTCCAACTATTAATGTCTCTTGATTCATCAGGTTGACTTTGAGAAGTTTTAAAATTATCTTTTTCCATTGGTTCACCATCATCTGGGATCGATCTGGTTTGGTCCAGATCGATGTGAGTAGTTCCCCTTTGCTGTGTACTGGTCTCATCAATAGGTTGAACATCAATTTCGTCCCCTTCTGTTGAATTCTAGATCAAGATATTTTCAAGTAATATCCCTTCTGAACTCCTACTATTGATCTGATTGTGAACCTGTTCGTCACCTGTTTCACTGTATACAAGAATAGCTTCATCGAATACAATATGAAGTGTTACCTCCACAATATGAGTTTTCTTGTTATAAACCCTATAAGCCCTGCTAACATCAGAATATCCTAGAAATATTCCAGGTTCAGCTTTGCTATCAAAGGTTTTCAATTGAGATTTCCCATTATTATGAATGTAACACATACAACTAAAAGTACGAAAATACTGTATCCTGGGCTTTCTATTGTTCTAGATCTCGTATGGTGTTTTCCCATGTCTGAGAGTTATCACCAATCTGTTCTGTATGTAACAGGCCATGTAGATGGCTTCTGCCCAAAACTTCTTAGGTAATCTGGTTGCATTCAGCATGGTACGAGCTGCTTCCTTTAACGATATGTTTCACCTGTCAACTACTCCATTCTGTTGAGGTGTTCTTGTTGTAGATGTTTGGTGAGTTATACCCATCTGGTTGCAATATCCCTCAATCTTCTGGTTTAGAAACTTTGTCCCTCGATCTGTTCTGATTGTCACAACATAGGTTTCCTTTTGCTTGGTGATTTTGTTTAGAAAGTTTGGCAGCTTCTCCAATGTTTCTTTCTTCTTGAACAGAAAGATAACCCAAGTGAATCTTGAGTAATCATCGATGATAACTAGAGTGTACTTTCTTCTATTTATACTTAATGGCTTAACTGGGCCAAATAAGTCTAAGTGTAGTAACTCCAAGACTCTAGAAGATGAGTGAGCTGCTTTGCTGGTAAAAGATGACTTGGTCTGTTTTCCAGCTTGGCATGCTTCACAGATATGATCTTTGTCATATACTTGTTCTGGTAATCCTTCGACTAGCTTATCTCTTGCAATCTTGTTGATTGACTTGAAATTGAGATGGCTAAGACGTTTGTGCCATAACCAGCTTGTCTCAGAGATTGTCTTGGTAACTATACATGTCTCGATCTGGTTTGTCCATTGCACAATTGTCGGAGCTCAGTTGTTATCACCCTGGCAAGATAAATTTATAAGTCCAACACTCTTCACTAGGTTCCGCTAGTGGCAAGTATAGGGTCGATCCCACAGGGAGTTGATGGATTCCTCTCTCGATTTCACAATTTGGGGTTTTGATTCGGGTCTTGCCTTGGGCAAGAGGTGTAACCAAGCAGAATAGTAAAAACTGTAAAAGTAAATAACTGAAAAGAAACACTAAAAGAGTTAAATGAGAAAGTAACCTGACTTGGGTTAGAGTCCTTGAGTCTTGACTTATGTCTCAATCATTTATTCGTTGTCTCGTCAAATCATCGATTAAGGGCAGGCGTAAGAATGGGGTTTTACTCCTACCACCCAAACTCATCACTCAAGCAGCCCCCTTTTTAATCGTCACGTAGCCACTTAAGCCCCACTCATCACACCTTTTCAACCCAGAAGGTAAGGGTTACTCACTCCCTATCCCCCTTGCCCAAGATTGCTCTTGGACCAAGCTTACTCCAATGTACCCGAATAGGCATTCGCGGGACTCCGCAAACATGGGCACACCATCTCAGCCGCCCGTCCCATGGCGTTCCCACCTACTTCACCACGCTGATCCCTCTGGCTGGCAAGCAGGAAGTCGCTAACACTTGGAGTTTCCAGCTCGCAGTTGTAACCTGATCTAGCCCAAGACTGCTACTGGCCTGACAACACTGAGGACTTGATCAAGTTGTATAGGATTCAGATCCAGCACTTTAGGAACTCGCCAAGACAACTATATGCACAGTTAGACCTCTCAAGACTTCATAAGTCTTGAACTCAATTCATCTTACCCCAAGTCAAGTCTAATAACCTAGCTACTCATACGAAAAATAAAGAACAAGGACGAAATTAAGAAAAACATACTTGTATTAAAATACGAAAGTAAAGTGTTGCCAAAATATCCTCCTGCCAGGACCAACCCGTGGCAAGGCCAAAAGCATAACATAAATTAAATAGATTGTTTGCCCGTAGGACTTGTTTCTTCCTCCCAATCACTCATACGAAAATAAAGAACTAAACTAGCAGTTGGGCGTCACCCCCTTCCCTCGTATTAAAGTCTATCGCATGCGTCTATTGTGTGTCTCTCTGATTTGATTCATGGGGTTTAAATAGGAGTCTCCGTTGGCTTGGGCTTTTGTGTGGTGCTGGCTAGGGTTCCGACAAACTTTCCTTCCCGGTTAGATATTCCGCGAACAAGGAAAGAATCCCAATTCTTCCCCAAACCATTGGTGAAAGGAAAGGGCGAATTGTTTCCTTTTCCGCGGAAGGAAAGAAATCTGCCGCGAATCCCCGCCTCTTGCCCTTCATCTTGTGCGCTCCCAGCTACTTGGCCAGTCCTCCATCTTGCTCGCTCCCTTGGTCTCCCTCTACTGTAGTGTGGTCCTGGGTGGTACATTGTCTTGAGCTCCAGATTGCCCAAGCGATCTTCGCCTATAATCTTGCCCAAGGGATGACCTGAAGCTTGCCCTGCATCCTGCTTGCCAAACACTTGTGTCCTCCCAGACACGTAATACGATACAAACAAAGGAAAAAGACTCGATCTAGACCTAAAATAAGACATAAAAAGAGCACGAAAAATGGGCTCGTCAACAATATACAATTTGTCCTGCAGTTTCCCGGTAAGAAGAATTTCATCTCCTTCCTTATTTTTCACAAAACAGTTGTTAGTATCCAAAACAATTTCATTTCCATTTGCATAAAATTGGCTAACAGAAAACAGATTATGACTAAGACCCTCAACATAAGATACATTTGTAATGGTGGTCTTACCAATCTTGATATTACCATATCCTCTGGTATATTCTTTTGAGTTACAACCAAAGGTTACTTGTGGTCCTTCTATTCCCACATAATCTGATAGAGAGTTCTTGTCACATGTCATATGCTTCGAACATCCACTATCAATGATCCAGATAGTTCCTTTTGCTACTTGTCCTCTTCTTGCAGCTCTTTGATCCTGCAATTATATAGACTTAGCTACCCTTTCAACGAGTGGGTGCTTGATTAGTAGCAAATGTTCCTTTAGGAACCTAGATTAACTTAGTGTTAAGAACACATATGTAACAGGTAATCTGTCTTCCTGTATCATCTGTTCTTGATATAGCTTTGTAAACAGATGGATGGTTTCTCTCAACATTATCCCAGTTGATCTTCTTCTTCTTGGTTGATGATGTTTTCGTAGATACCTTCTGCTTTTGGTCTCTATTTTTCTTGACATAGTGAGCAGGTTGACCCTTCATCTGATAATACCTCTTATCTCCTGCTTCTTTCATCATCATCTTCTAGGGTTGATTCTTCTTATTCTTCACATCTTTGACTTGATCTGGTATGTTCTTTCTTTCAGCCACGAACTTGGTTTCACTAGTTTTTCCTGTATATCCAAGTCCAGTTGTACCTCTTCTTTGCATGTCAATGTTCATACCAACTCGTTCTAGGCTTTTGTTGATCTTGCTCATCTTCTCCATGGTTTTCTTCAGTTTTTCTTCAACTACATCCTTTATGTTGATCATGTCCTTTACTTTGGAATTAGTGGGTAGATCTCTGCATCTTTTGTCTTGATCTGTTCTCCCAGATCATTTACTTGAGCAGAGAACTTGGTGTTTGCTTCACTAAAAAACTTTACTGTCTCATTCAGCTTGTCATTCTCCTTAATGACTTCAGAAAATAATTTCTTTATACTTGTATAGCTTTTGAACATCTCATTGATCTCTTCCCATGAGACTTCTGGTTCATCTTCATTTCCTGAATCATAGACAGAGAATTTACCTCGATCTGGTCGAGTCCATTGTCAATTCTCATGTAGCATTAATCCTAATCTTCTTCTGTGTCTTGCACATAGAATGCCTCATCGTTTTCTAATGAATTATCAGATAGATGACTCGAGCTGCTAGAGTCTTCTTTAGCCAACATAGCTTTGTGTTGAGCTTTAAGTTTTCGATCTCTTTTAGTTCTTAGTTCTTCTCTCTGACTTTTGGATAAGTCGGGACAGTCTGTTTTGAAGTGACCTAATCTGCCGTATAGTCAGTAGAGTTGGATGTTATACCATTACTCTTTGTTTCATCTTTGCTATCAGATCGATCTTGTTTTCTATTCTTCTGATATCTATTCTTGTTGTCTTTGTAGAATCTGTCTATTTCCTTGATCTAACTTCCATTTTATCCATCCTCTTGGCAATCATAGCGAACTCCTTGAGTAGCTTGTTATAGTCTCTTTCTTCTGTTGCAGCAGGTGCTACTGGTTCATCAGCTACGCACTTTACTCTGAAGGATACTTCTTTTTCCTTCTTGGAACTGCTCTCGTTCTTCTTGCTTGAAGTATGATCTGGTCCATGTATTCTTCTGATGTCGCATTCATGTACATCCAGATGGTCAAATAGTGCTTCAACCGACAGATCGTTGAAATCAGTACATAGTGATTGCATGACAGAGTATATCTCCCAGCTTGGTGGTAGTGCTCTGAGTATTTTTAGGTTCTTCTCTCTCTGAGTGTACTTATTCTTGTTGAAAGCATAGACTTCAAGTAAGACTTCGTTGAATCTGTTCTTCATATGCTCGATGGTTTCTCCAGGCTTCATCTTGAATTCATCGAACTTGTTGCATGCTAGGGAAAGATTATTCTCGATTATAGCCTCTGAGCCTAAGCTGAGTTTTCATAGTGCCTCCCACATCTCTTTGGCTGTATCCAAATCTTGAATCTTGGTCAGGTGGACACCTTTTCCTGTGCTTGAGATAATCCCTTTTGCAAAATCATCTAGATTTGCATCACGTCGTTCTTCTGATGTATAAGTTCTGGGATCTTTAAGCACAGTCTCTTTGACTGCACTTGTTTCTGTGATGCGAGTCTTCTCTTCGTATATGGCTAGTGGTCCTTCCTTTATCACTTTCCACATCAGACAATGATGAGCTTTTAGACACATCTTGATTCTGAAACTCCATTCTCTGTATCCTTGGATGGAGAATTTTTCACACGCCCTAATGACAGAAGATTCCATAATAACAGATAGTATGCACGTGAATGAAAAATATTTTCCTAGATCTATTCAAGTTGACCACGTAGGTTTCGACATTGTGAAACATAAACAATGGTCCTATGAACCACTGCTCTGATACCACTTGTTGGTCCCGTAAGAGCAAGGTTTGGTGTATGGGGGGGGGGAGGAATACACTAAATACAAACTTTTCAGTTTACTTGACTTAATTACTTAGGGAGATTAAGCTTTCTCGAAAGGAGATTGCTTAAGTGTGACTGACCATATCAATTTCCAGATCGATACACGGTCTGTCGAGATTGACTCTCTTGTGAAAAAACACTTAGCAGATAGCAAAAGTGATCTTGTTATCCAACAGAGCGTTGTGTGCGGAAAATGGTGGACTTAGTATGCTCTTTATTAGAAAAACCTTTACAAATCTTAACCGAATAGTTTAGCAGATTGATTTAGAATACAGATTGTATGGACGAGCTGGTTAGTGAATAAAAACTGAAAGTAAATATGCAGAAAGTAAATAACACAGTTGTTTTACGTGGTTCGGGAAACTCCCTATGTCCACGATCCAATCTAAACTGGATTAGATATCCACTACTAGGATACTCTTTTCTTTATACTCGCTGATAACGAGCCACAAGTTTCAAACACAATCTGATTGAAACTTATGCACGAATAAGGGTCGTGTCTCTTTACAACTTACAGTATACAACTGCAATAAGATATCTTCACGTTAATCCACTAGAAAACTACTAGCTAGCAAAACTATCTTCCTTTTCTTTCTCGATAAGATAGACTGTATCGAGTGGTGTGATTTCGATCACGAACGGCTTAGAACACGATCTAGTGCGTTGAAATCTTCTCAAGGAATTCTTCATTGAGTGAGTTAATTTCTGAGCAGATTAACAACTTGATAAAATTCTTGAAGTATCCGTACTCTTCCAGTCTTGGTTCAAAGCTTTTATAGGTGTAGAATTTGAAATTCTAACTGTTGGTCTTGATTGGCTTGAAGTAAATGTTGACTGCCAATCAGGAATTCGAATCCCAGAATATCTCATCTTGCCTTGGAATGTTTGACCGAATCTTCAAATATATGGAAAGCAGATCGTTGATAGATGTTTCTTTCCTTCTTCGTATATTGATTGGTTCTCCTTCCAAACTTGATCTCAAATAGATATACTTTCTATCTTCGAGAGATCTGCTGATGTGGCAAGGTGATTTGGAATTATCCTCAATCTATCTGGACAAACAAGCGAATGTCAGATGACTGGGTTGATCTGGTCTAGGCTGGCTCACTTTATGGTAACGATTTGGTCATAGAAGATTGACATCGATCTGGTCAAACATCAATCTGTTTCAACAAAATGCTCAAAGTATGGTTGCAATCTCAGTGAAGAATTTCTTCAGCAACCAGATCGAGTGGCCATCGATCAGATCATCTGCTTGCTTATAGTCTGTTGTTGATCTGGTCCTCGAACAAAAGACATAATGACTTCTATAGGATGTAATCCTTTACAATTTAAGTCTTTCTCTAATCTGATCTAAAGATCATGTTCTCTATCAGATTCACTTTTTATGGTAACGATCTGGTACAGGTAGAACAGATAACAACCTAGCAAATAGAATTAAATCTAAGTGTGTTTCGAGAGAACATCATCAAAACTAAATATTGTGGGGTTCCCAATAGTAAATTGGAAAAATAATTTTTCTTGTCATGTGCTTATAATACCTAATAATAGAGCTTGTCGAGATGAACCCGTGGACACCAAGATCGTAAAAATTGGACATAGTTTGAGTGCTCGACAAATTTTTAAAGTTCTAGACGAAATGGGTATAAATACTCTTCATTCCTCTCTTCTCCTCATTTTTCACTCCACCAGAATTTTAGAGAGAGATAATAGAGTTAGAGGCTCTCCAGCCATGGCCGGACCGCCGCCGGCCATCGGCGGAAAATATTTTCGGCCACCAAATGAGCCCAAATTTTTTTGAAGTTGCCTATGAAATTGGACATTGAAAAGTTTCCATGATCTATTGATTCACTTATGAAAATGTAATGTTTGGCAGTAATGTGTGACATGAATAAGTTTATGTGATCAAGATAGGGGTATGGTAACCCTTGAGATCAAATGGATAATGTTTAAAAAGATCACTAGTTAAATCGTGTAATTTTACTGATGTATTGGAAGCTCACATGATTAAGATGGAGACAGAGGAAGGCCTTGAGATCAAAATTATAATTATGATGATATGATGACCATTTTCCAAGCTATTTCTATGTCTAAAATGGTAAAGTACCACATATGTGGAGATAGTGGCATTGTGACTCATATAGTGTATTGTGACCACCGTGATAATGATATGAGAAATGTATTTCTCGAATTAGACTATAAGAAAGGAATATTGATTGTTAAGTTACTGGTAGAAGAGCTAGAACTTATACTCGCGGGTCTAGAGAACTTGAATTAAGCTAGATCCTTCGATAAACAAATGATCTCGTTTAGAAGAACTTACGACGATAATAAATGACTTTCACATGTCTTAGAATATCTACTTATTACTATCATAAACCAATGTGACGAATGAAGATCTTCCCCTTTTGTATATGACTAGATGACGATGAACTCTATTATGAGACTACTTTGGATAGAATAGACCCGGATTGAAAATAAGGTAGTATGCTTCATGAAACTAAATAGAAATGAGAATATACTTATTAACGAATATGTAGATTTATATCTTACCCCCACGAGTTATGATGAAGAGGAGATTTTCCAATGAAGACATCGCGTGAAATCCAAAAGTGCCACTATGGAAGACTAAGTAGCAACTCATTATCCGTAACACCATTACGACTTTACCTTATAATGTTATGTGCAAGATGAGGAGTCGAGGAGACGAAAGCTTTGCGATGATATCAAGCCAGGACGAGAGAAGTCAACGACATGCCCTTAGCAAGAAGATGAAGCATCGATAGATTTGTATAATCAAATAGACTATTGTCTTATACATAGCTTCCCTAAGAGCTAGCCTCAATACTAACTAGAGCTAAACACACCCGGCCCAGGAGAAATCTCCAAGAGAGCCACTCAGATAAGAAGAACTAATCGTCTGAAAGAAATCGAGATCCTACCTTTTCTCTCTATCATCTACACCTTATATATATGTTGGATACGTCTCACACTACCCAAAAATAGGTTTTCTTATGAACCACTTTATACTTCATCTACAAGATATTACTAACATCTCATTATTTCATCCTTATATTGGAAAAACTCAAGTGATGTAAAACTTCGATTATGTTAAAACTTTTAAGCTCGTATTGCCAAAGAAAATACATCTTAAACCCTTCCTTCACTGATTTGCTCAATCAACGAAATACTTTCCACACATTTTGTGTGAATCTTTACAAGGTGTTATTTCAACTGGATCATTATTTTTCTTTTATTATCATTGAGTCGAACACTTGTTTCATGAATTTCTTAATTTTTTTTAAGGCACATGGTCGTTTTTGTGGAAAATATTTCCTTGGAATTCGTATACCAAAGTTTATCTTTTACACCTTGATCATTGATTGAGACCATCTTTATCTATAGTGTTAAAGAAGTTGTTTCTTCGGACGCTATCTTACCATGTCACATTAGCATTCATGTCATGTTCTAAAAATGTATCCCTTGAGCTCTTCTACAAATTAAAATCACACTATTCTCTTTGTTGGTTACACTTGCTTCCCAAAGAATGATATTTAGTTGTAAAACACCAAGAATGTCCTCAACATTTAAAAATCTATTATTCTCCATTAGATGTCATGATTAACGATTGATTCTACTCTACCATATTTCTCTTAACTACTTGTGAACAAATTTCTTCTTGAATATCCTCTTTTATCGATAAGGATATGTCATTTAAATCATAGAATTGCTTCAGCTCTTCCAAATTCCACAATGAACTACCAGCTTAACTTTTGTGATTTTTGTTTTACAAGACCAATACTTGCTTTCATCACCATGGTGATTAAGATACCTTGTTGAAGCATTACATTCTCTTGAAACATTTGATTGTGTGTGTAATCATTCCTTGAGAACACCATACTTTGAATCCCATCATTGACAAGTGAATCTAATCCTTGTAACCTCTGAACTTCTAATGAGGAAATTTACATGTTCCTCACCTATTATCTTATTGTTTCAATCCGATCTCATATCCTTAAACCCAAAAAAAAATTGATAAAAACCATTTGATTGTTATCTTATCTCTAATGTCATTCATTTGACTCCATCGGATATCAATATTGAACCCAAAAATCAAGTTATACCACCTAGTACATTTTTCATATTTATTTGGTCCAAAATGAGTCTTCTTAACCCTAAAAGTATATAAGTTGTTGTAGTACCTTCCATAAGCTTTCTACTTATTGACTTTGCCCAAATTCAAACCTTCAATACTTTAAGGTGTAAACAACACCTCCGCCAAATTTCAAGACATTGAATCTCTCATCCGATTTACCTTGAATTTTGCTAAAAACTTTGACAAAATATTTTTTCATTCAAACAATCTATCTAATCTCTAAAACTCATTTCATCTTGTCGAATATTTTCAAGCCCCGTCTCTAATAACTAAAACTAAGTGATAGATTTCTTTAACATGATACCTTCAAAACCACATAAGGATGAAAATAATATTTTATATCCAACATCAAGACAGAATCCTTTGAAAACTACATTCGAAGAAAGATGAACCTGAAGTCTCTAGGATTACGCCAACTTTGAAGGAACTAAAAAAATACTACCTACAGTGAAACATTTGTAGAGCTCCCTACACCACACATTCAAGGAACTATTTTCGAAGTTGAGGTTGAAAAATCACACTGACAAGAAGTAACTCACAACATTGTTATATGTGAATCGAAATATATTTGAGAGATAGTTTGCTTACACTGGGTACTCATATCCATCACACTTAATTGAGACATTCGTTCTACTTCACGATTTGGACTAGCCTACAAAATGACATGGGAACACGTTTAAATTTCAGCAAAACTTATCATCCACAAACGGATAGACAATCCGAGCGGACAATCCTAACGCTAAAAGATATGTTACTCACCGTGACACTCAATCAAAGAGGAAGCTGAGAGAAATTTTTGTCGTTACTGGAATTCGCCTACAATAACAGTTACCAAGCAACCATCAAAATGACACCATATGAAGCACTCTATGGTCGAAGGTGTAGATCTCCTCTCTATTGGGATGAAGTTGGCGAGAGAAAGATGTTAGGGCCTACAACGGTCCAAGAAATGGTTGAAGTGATTGAACACATCAAGTAAAGGGTTAAAGAATCTCAAGACACACAAAAATCATATGCAAACAGACATAGAACTGAGTTGCACTTTGATATTGGGGATAAGATTTTTTCTAAAAGATTCTCCGACAAAATGAGTAATCCATTTTAGCAAAAAGGGGAAGTTGCACCCTAGATTTATAGGACAGATTGAGATCCTATAAAGAATTGGCCTCATTGCTTATAGAATAGCTTTACCTATTATACTTGGTGAGGTACACAATGTATTCGACAAGTCTCAGTTACAGAAATATATTTACGATCCCAAAACACGTGATAAGTTACGAAGACCTAGATCTCAATTCCGATCCAAGATATGAAGAATGAGTTAAAGGCATACTTGATTGAAAGTTCAAAGAACTAAGAAATAAAAAAACTGAATAGTCAAGGTCTTAAGGAGACGCCACGGACAAGAGGAAATAACATGGGAATTAGAGGGCAAGATAAAAGAGCAATGCCCCCGACTTACCCTATCTAGGTACGTGAAATTTCGAGGAGGAATTTTTATAAAGGGGTGGATTGTAAAATCCCGAAATATTGATATGTTTGTTGAAATTAACTAATTATTATTATTAAGAAAAACTCATTGGAATATATTCGATATTTTTTTAAGCATAGTTACAAACATTAAATACTTTAGATTAAAGTTTGATTAAGGTATTATATTTATACAACGGTAACGTTTGCGCATGAGTAAATTTAAAAAATAATTTTTCTTATCACGTGCTTATAATACCTAATAATAGAGTTCGTCGAGATGAACACATGGACACCAAGATCGTAAAAATCTGACATCGTTTGAGTGCTCGATGAATTTTTAAAGTTCTAGACGAAATGGGTATAAATACCCTTCATTCCTCTCTCCTCCTCATTTCACCCCACCAAAATTTTAGAGAGAGAGAATAGAATGAGAGGCTCTTCAGCCACTACCGGAAAGCTGCTGGAAAGCCGTTGGCGGAAACTTTTTCCGGTGAACAAATGAGCCCAAATTTCACCCCAAACTTCCTTTGGACATGTTCATTCCATTTCCGGGGTCCGATCATCCAAAAAATGGTTGGAAGGCAGCCATGCAAGACCGAACTTTTGTCCAATGTAGTAAGTTTGAATTCTTCCACATTATCTTTTCTCCATTTACATATCTCCTTTCTCACCCCTTCTCTCTCCCTTTTTTCTTAACTATCCTCTGGCAAGAAGAGTGCAGCTCCAGAGAGGAGAGGAAAACTCCGACAAACCCACCATGAAAGCTTCACCTTCATACTTTAGTTCATCCATAAGGTAGTCATTCTTTCTCTTTATTGATTAACACCAGAATGGGGTAGGATTATGAATTATCTTGAGTTAATATGTGATAATATAGTTATTTGATTTTAGGATTAGTAGTTTGATATTGTGTTGGTAATGAAACATGATGAACTAGGGGACTAAATTTTACTTTACATTCTTATATTGAAAGCTTCTGCCCGACTTATGCCTCGTCATTTCCGTACAGTATGAGTATCCGAATTTTGGTCTTGTTAATATAATAAAATACAAGATCGAGCTATGAGTATTCTCCAATTTGAATCAGTCGATTTCGTTATGTTTTCACTTTACTAAGATTTTTACAAAATGGTTGTGCAAACTGTCAATTACAGCGAAAATATGGGCATTTGTCTAACTTTGAAAATTCGGTAAAATTTGAGTATAAGGATTTTATGTGTTTTTTTTTCACAATATAAAACTTTAAGACGTTTTGATCACTTTCAAATTTTATTCAATACAATTTCATTTATTTCCAATTTATTATGATATTTCAAAGTCAACTGCTCATTTAGCTTGAATATATGTTCTTGTGAAAATTATTTCAAAACTATATGATTTTATTTTAGATGATTGGTTCAATGAAATCTAAAAATTTCTATAAGGCATATTTCCTATGATTTTTGTAGTATGTGTGTAAAATTTCACAATCATTAGAGTTTGTTTGATATAGTAACAAAAATTCAACTTTTAATCGTCTTAAAAGGTCATGAAAGTATGACCTCACATTTTTATTCCTTAAGTGATATAAAAAATGAGTTTTTGAATGTGTTCTTTTGATAAACATTAATTTTGGAATTTGCAAAGCTATTGTTAGAATTTCACAAATTCATTAGTGGTTTGAGAGAACCTTCATTTCAAAAATGTGTGTGCATAGGTTTTCACTAAAAAAAATAATCACTATTGTAAGTCCAAACATATCTAAACCCATTAGCTATTACGAATTTCATTCCTTATAAATGAAACTTAGGACATGATTACTTCCAAGAATTATTATAAGAAATCCATAATCCTATTAAGTTGGAGCGAGCCATTACTCGAAGTTGATGGACGATATAAATTATTTGTGTAGTATAGCCATGTGATACTCCTTCTATCATGACGTTCGAATTGACTACGAACGGATTAAAATTGATTAAGTGGTTGGCAGACAAGTCTTGTAAATGATGATCACTGGATAATTAATAGGTTGATGTTAGAATAGTTAGACATTAAGTTCAGGAAGCACTAGAAGTGCTTAAGCTTAGAGAAGAGGTTAGCGCCTATCAATTTGTACTTAGCCATGACATTCATCTTGTAGGGTCTTATCGAAGAATATCATCTATCATATACAATGGAATGTGAGCTCCATACATCAGTGACAAGTGTGGGTCAATTTACAGTACGGTATTTTGAATTAATAAGCTCGAACTGCTTTTTCTGAAAATGTGAATTTACATGCCAAATATTTTTATTATGCTCATGTGTATCATATATGTGATGGATCGATATTACCGTACCCATTGATAGGCGTTATCAATGATGTAAGTTAACAATTGTGCCTTGACCCGGATCCGGCCAAGGTAGTGTACACGGAAAGTCCGTATCGGGTGAACTTTGCTAGGTTCCCCATCTCTGTGAAAAGGGATTATTCGCGGTAGACTTCAGTTTTTTCCGTCTAGTCGCAATGAGGAACACTATGAATGAGGAAAGAATGACGTCGAGCTCGATATGATGATAAAATATATATTTTCATATGTGTATGGTGGGCTTTCTTTTTAAAACGTTATGCATCATATGGTTGGACATGTAATATTATTTAAATGAAGATTTATATTGTTTTTCACTGAAAAATGCAGGCAACAACTCACACTGAATACACTAGTGTTCAACCCAAAATATTTTTCAAATATTTTTACAGGCTGTAGGAGGACGGTGAAGAGCTGGCGACGAGGTGAGCCTAATCGGATGTCTTATTCACAAATATCGATTGTCAGGTGATAATGATATCATATTGATACTTATTATGTTGTCATTTGCTTTCATCTTGTTAATGACCTTAGTATCAAAACTCTTGGTCTTATCATGTAGACCTTCAATA
Source organism: Leonotis leonurus (assembly GCA_026898415.1). Lineage (NCBI taxonomy): Eukaryota > Viridiplantae > Streptophyta > Magnoliopsida > Lamiales > Lamiaceae > Leonotis > Leonotis leonurus. The sequence goes on from JAPKLX010000223.1 coordinate 267,208, forward strand.
CAATATTTTCAACCTTCTATATATCCAATTCATTTCAATGTTTTGTGGTTCAATGTCTTCATACATTGTCGTATCCAGTGTGTCCAAATTCCTGAAGTTTACCTTTCTTCTTCAATTCATATATTATTATTTATCTTATTATGTATCTTATTAATAATATATTCCAATTTTTATTTCATTGAATCCCAAATTCCGGGTAGCCCCCTTCTGTCGGGGCGTTACAGCCGCGGTCACTAACCATGCCTCATGTGAAAAAAATTTGCGCACCTATCCGTGAGCGCTGATTCCCCGCGCTCGCTGACCTGGTCTCTCGTCGGGCCTCGCTCGTCCTTCAAAACTTCTACTTGTTTGGTCCTCTTTTCCGTGTCTAAGCCCTTCCTTTAAGCGACGTCCTTACATTGAAAATCCTGCAATGTAGATTTCTCAACCAAAGGGTTAGTAGTATCTATATAGCACGTATCAATAAAATGGACAGAAGGTGCAGTGTGACTTCGGTGCGCAGTGAAGTATACTTCCTCATCAAGGACAGACATTTTATTGGTACCATTTTTAACATCAATAATAGTATTTGTGGTAACCATAAAAGGTCATCCTAGAAGGAGAGTATGCTCTACACCATTCTCACGCACATCCCTATCTCAAGCACGACAAAATCCACCGTAACAATTAACCCACCAATTTTAACTAGAACATCTTCAATTATGCATTCAGGATGTCTCACAGATCTATCTACTAATTGTAAGCACATGCGAGTGGGTTTAAATTTCCCTAATCCTAATTGTTAAAAAATAGAATATGGCACAAGATTAATTTCAGCTCCTAAGTCTAGCATGTCAGATGCTGCATTACCGTTTCCTAAAGTGATATCAATAACGAAACAGCCTAGATTGCGCCTTTTAGGAGGTAAGGGTTGTTGCATGATGGTACTTGCTGTTAGGGTTTGTATACCCCAAAGCATGCTTTATGCTTGGACGATGTATCAAACCTATTTTCAATTGCACTTTAATGAGAATAAATGTTTCTATCATTGGTTTGTTATTTATTATCGTTTTATATATATATTAAATTACAAACAAGTCCATTTATTACAATTGTAGTCTGTGTGGTGGATCGATGATCACGGAAGGTAACACAGTCCGCTCCTTTGTAATATAAAGTCACAGTCCAGACGGACTTGGACAATCTAGTCGGTAAAGGCTGCGATATCATTTCGATGCAACTGACCTTAGCTCGCAGAATGATTTCGGAATGTATAAGCGGATATACATACTTTGCGTATACATATTGAGTGGTTTCACAGTGAGATAAGTTCTAACGTGCTGATACTTAGAACGAGGTCTCGGAAATTAATTCATTTCTTAATCGGTGACGATGACATTTGTATAGTTGGTCAATAATACTACCTTGATACATCTACGCTTGCGAGTTTTTCGTAACTCTAAACGAGTGATGTCTTGGGTGGTAGTGATTGGCTTGGCTAGAAGTACTCGATTGTGAGGTGTACAGAATCGCGTCTCGGTGACACGAGTTGATTAAATCCACGTGAGGCGTCCAGAAAGGTTTATTACATAAGAAACACGGCTGGTTGGGAATTTATTCAATATGTAATATTAAAGGTCTGAACCGGATCACTCAGGAATAAATATGTTAATTAATTATGAGTTGTCAGCAAACTCAATTAATTAATGGATTTAGAAAAAATCTTAAACGCGGGAAATAATTAATGACAAAAAGGTTACGTCTGTAATTCGAATGAGTCAAGATGAGTTCAATATTTATCCTATAGTGGAGTGAATAAATATTTATAATAGAACAGTTCTTTGTTGCGTTTACTTGGAATAATTAATTGGAGGGCAATTTAATTTAAATTAATTAATTTAAGTCTAAAGGTTGGACCAGCCAATAAATTAATTTCAATTGGGCCCAAAATGAGACTTGGAAATTAATTTAATCTAATTATGGATTTGTCCAAGCCCATATTAATTTTAAATATAATTCAAATTCAAGTTTGAATTATTGTTGTAACTACAAGAGATAAAGAGGGGATTATAGTTTCTACTATTTGGGGTCTAATTCATTCTCCTTAGAAGCTCTATCTAGCCCACTATGTCTATAAATAAAGAATAAGAAGAAGCCAATTTCTCTCTCCTGCACTTGAAATGCGCACCCCAAATGAGATTTAATTCTCATAATTTTCGAAAATTATAGAGCATTCAACGCTCCAATTTTCGATCTTCTTTTTCTCTAGACTACTAGATAGATTTTTCCACATGATATTCTAGTAGATAGACCGGGAATAAGATAGAAGTTCCTAGGGTCGGATTCGGTGGAAATTCAAGAAGGAGATTCCAACTGTGTGGATTGCGGATCGTTTGCTAGCGATTCAAATCGCTTCTCCATAAGCGGAGGTAAGCATAAGGAGAAGGTATAATTTATATTTCCGCATTATATTCTTCTATGTACTTTAAGAATTAATTATTCATATAATTTATTAAACCTATGGATCCTGTATTTTCGTGAGCCCCTCATACGGGTTCCATCAGTTGGTATCAGAGCCGATCATAGGATTTTAATTTATTATATAAATTGGATTTCATTCTTAATTATTTTCCTATGATCGTAATTTCATATTAGGGGTGCTAGATTTAATTTTTAGCATTATATCATGATATTACATGGCTTATATGATTTATTCCGCTTATTATTCATTTTTTGGTGCTCGATTTGAGGCTTTAATGTAATCACACGGGGGTTGACCATGTTAGATTAGATAGATTAGAATATTTTCCTGTAAATTTTATATTTATTATGTAATTTGAGTGAGAGATAAACATGCATAAAAAATGAGGCGGAGAAACGAAGGTTGGGGGCACAGGTCCAGAGGCGAGCAACACAAGGCCAGGCGCGGGTGGCACAGCGCGCCAAAGGGCACTAGAGCAGCGCACGCGGCACTGCACCCGGCACAGGCCAGCGGGTGGTCCTCGGCTGCAGGCGGGGCTGTCCCGGGACAAGTACGAACGGGATTCCAGACACATTTTTTGAATTTTTGGGTTTTCTCAAGCCCGGTTAAAATTCAAAATTTGAATTGGATAAGGAGGATTTTAAGGAATTTGTTTCCTCAAATTGAGGGATTTATTTCCCCATATTTGAGGAATTAGTTTCCTTAGTATATGAAATTTAATTTCTTTAATTTGGAGGATTGATTTCAAATTCGAATGAGATTTGATTTCCTACATCGTAGAAATTAATTTAAAGATTCAATGGAAATTTATTTTCTTCAAATTATAAAGAATTAATTTCCAAGAATTTCTTTAATTTGAAGAATTAATTTCAAATTTGAATGAGATTTGATTTTCTATCTTTTACGAATTAATTTCAAGATTCGATGAAAATTTTATTTCTTCAACGATAAAGAAATAATTCTTGAGATCCGAAGGAGACTTGATTTCCTTAATTTTATAAATTAATTTCCAAGATTCGGAGGAGATTTGATTTCTTATATTATAAGAATTAATTTTCGGTATCCGATGGAAATTTGATTTTCTAAATCTTAGGAATTAGTTTCCAGTATCCAGTGGCATCTACAAGACAAAGAAGATGGAGGATTTAAATTTAAATTCCTTAGTTTTAGGAATTGGTTAATTTTATCATGTTTTGGATAATTGATGTCATTATTGCCTTATTATGTGCTTAATTGTTTAATTTGGCTTTTATTTGCTCTTTATTATGTGGAACTTGTCTAAATTGATATGTCAATTTATTGGAGATCTTATCTGGATTTTAGACATGTCATAATATGTGATTATCCATGTTAAAAACTTTTTTCAAAATTAAAAATGACTAAGTGATAATTGTAATTGCATTTTATTAATTTAATTTGCTAAGATTACATATGGTCTCCATGAGATGGTCTTTTCATGAAGTAACTTGTTTTGATTTCAAGCAGGATCACATTTAACCAGTTCACGTGATAAGACTTCTCTATAGATGGATGTAAGAATTTAATTGATGGCAATATGACCCCTCCGCTGTGGGCTTATTAAAATCGATTAATTTCTTTAGTATCAGACTCATGGTAATAGCTTAGGTGTAATTTGGCAGTTATAGCAGCACAATGCGGTCTTTGACTATTAAGTTGCATGACCAGTAAAAACATTTTGAAATTAATAATGTAATCGATCACACTGCGTGGCTTGCATGATTGATTTTAAACAGTTTGCTCAAAACATGTTTTCTTTTAAGGTTTTCGATTACCTGCATTTGAGCATGTTATTTATGATGAATTATTGAATTTATTCTCAATTCTATTCTTTAAGCATGACTTTCAACTCACTTACCCCGATATTTGATTTCACTCAACGGTCTTCTTTATATTGATTGTTTTAATGATTTGGACAAAGTCCTAACTACGAGTGACACAAGTTTTGTTCTTGACAAGAATACCCTCTAGATTCCCTAAACACCATCTGGGAAGGAGAAACTTCGGTTGACGAGAGATAACAAACTAAAAGTTTATAAGGTTTAATCAAATAGGACATTGGAAATCTGACTATCTACTTCGTAAGAAGTGGGAGATAGTACTCAAGATACATCTTACACCTTAGTAGTGGAAACATGTTTAATGGCTAGTTTTGCCCAGTCTTGGGTAGTAGATACAAGAGCCACAGACCATGTTTGCTATATCTCGCAGGCATTCCTGCGAACTAGACTACTTAAGGAAGGCAAGAGTTCCTTTTTGGGGCAACACTACGAAAGTGGCGGTCGTTGCAGTGGGAGATGTGCAATTGAAGATCACTTCTTCTGTTCTAGTATCGAGAGATGTTTTGTTCGTGGCCAGTTTTAGAAAGAATTTAATTTCGGTTTCTAAAATGATCCAGTGTAGATATTTAGTTTCCTTTGATGATTATAGAATTATCAAGATGAGAATTATGTTATCTGCACAAGCACGATGGTAAACAACTCATATACTATATATGCGCAGCCTAAGCAACAAACTTCAACTTTTAACTTATCGACTAACTCCAAGAAGAGAAAAGCTTCTTGTCTTTTGTAGAATAATACATATCTTTGGCACTTAAAGACTTGGACATATTACCCTTAGAGGATTCAAAAGCTAGTGGAACATGGGCCTTTGGATAAACTCCAAGCTGAGCCATACCCTACTTGTGAATCTTGCTTGGAAGGTAAAATGACCAAGAGACCGTTCTGGGTCAAAGGAAATAGAACCCAAGATGTGTTGAATATCATTCACTCTGACGCTTGTGGTCCAATGACGACACAGGCCTGAGGTGGCATGGAATATTTCATCATTTTCATTGATAATTACTCGAAATATGGATATGTCTACTTGATGCACCACAAGTTAGATTCCTTTCAGAAATTTAAGGAATTCAGGGTACTTGTGGAGAATCATCAAAAAAAGACTATCAAGTGTCTGCGTTCTTATCGTACAAGTGAATACCTCAGTGCTGGGTTTTTGAACCACTTGTCGGAAGCAGGGATTTAATCATAGTTAATTGCACCGGGTATTCCCTAGCAAAATGGTGTAGCAGAAAGACATAATAGAACCCTTATGGAGATAATTAATCTATGATGAGTTATGCAGAGTTGCCCATTTCATTTTGGGGATATGTCCTAGAGATGACAGTTTACACATTGTACTTGGTAGCATCCAAGTCGGTCCCTAAGACACCGATTGAGCTGTGGACAAGGTGTCAGCCCAGTCTAAGACATCTCAAGGTGTGGAGTTGTCCAGCACACGTGCTAGAGAAGGACGCCGACAAATTAGAACCTCGTACTGACTTGTGTCTGCTCGTGAGTTATCTTAGAGAGACGAAAGAGTGGGAGTTTTATAGTCTCATAGATCAAAAGGTCGTGATCACCAACCACACTCGATTTCTAGAAGAAGACTTTTTGAACAACCACAAGCCCAGAAGTAAGATAATTCTCGAGGAAATGAGAACTATAGCTTGTCCAAATTTAAAAGAAACACAACCACCACCAACAGAAACCCAAACACTTGTACCACCTGTAGTGGAGTATTGTCGTAGTGGAGGGTTGTTCGCCAACCCGTTCGATTCCTTGGAGTGGGAGAGGCATCTGACTCAGTCCCAAGCTTAGATGAATCGGACCCATGGAATTTTGACGAAGCGGTCCAAAACAAGTATTGTCACCTCTGGCAAGAGGTGATGGAGTCTGAACTGCAATCCATGGTAGACAATGAAATATACGAGCTAGTTAATCTGCCCGAAGGCTGCAAGGCCAGTGGGAGTAAATGGATTTTCAAGCAGAGATAAGGAACTGACGGTAACGTCATTGTCTTCATGGCTAGACTAGTAGCTAAGGGCTACGCAAAAGGAAGGTATCGATTACTATGAGACCTTCTCACTAGTAGTTATGCTCAAGTCTATTCGTATACTCTTGTCAATAGCAGCACATATGGATTGGGAAGTATGGAAAATGGATGTCAAGACAACTTTCCAAAATGGAAGTCTTGAAGAAAATATCCATATGCAACTACCCGAGGGCTATGCAGTTCAAGGAAAGGAACACATGGTGTGGAAGCTTAAGAAGTCCATCTATGGGCTTAAGCAAGCCTCACGGTCATGGAATCTTTGTTTCGATCAGGTTATCAAGTCCTAAGGATTTGATCAATGCCCTGACAAAAGATGTGTGTACAAGAATTGTGAGGGCAAAAAGGTTGTTTTCTTGATGCTATACGTAGATGACATTCTCTTGATCAAAAGTGTCAATAAGATGTTGTCGGACGTTAGAGCATATCTGTCCAATCAATTCGATATGATGGATATGGCAGAAGTAGGATACATTCTCGGGATCAGGGTCTTTCATGACCGAAGAAAGAGAATTTTGTGTCTATCTCAAGAGTCCTATATCGAGGCTATACTTAGACGCTTTAGCATGCAGGATTCCAAGAAAGGTTCCTTACCTTTCGGACATGGAATCGTACTTACTCAGGACATGTGTCCTAAGACACCTGTAGAGAAAGAGAAGATGAGACATATAACTTATGCTTCTGCAGTAAGTAGTCTCATGTATGATATGATGTGTACTAGGCCGGATATCTGCTTTGCCCTAGGCATGGAGCATGATATCAGTCTAACCCAAGAAAGGATCAATAGATGGCAGTAAAGAACATACTCAAGTACCTTAAACGGACTAGGGAGTGTTGTATGGCTTACTAGTCAGACACCTTTTATCCTTTGGGTTAAAACAAATTCTGATTTTCAAACGAACCGAGATTCGAGGAAATTGACCTCCAGTTATGTGTTTACTTTGAGAGACGAAGCCATGACATGGAGTGTGAAGCAGAAATGCATCACAGACTCCACCAAGGAAACCAAATATGTGGTCGTGATAGAGGCCTCAAAGGAAGCGGTTTGGCTAAGGAGCTTCTTGATGGATTTAGATGTGATTCCGAGTATGTCTTTGAGTATCACGGTTCAATGTGATAACTCAGGTGCAATGGAAAACTCAAGGGAACCACGGATCCACAAGGCAAGCAAACACATTGTGAGGAAGTACCATATCATTTCAGATATAGTAAGAAGGGGTGAAGTAGTAGTGTCCAAGGTAGTGTCGAATTACAACCTAACTAATCCTTAAAGAGTTTGAACGGTAAAACGTTGGAGTGGCACTTAGAGGGATTTGGGGTGAGCCGTGTAATGGACCTGCTTTAGGTATAAGTGGGAGATTTGTGATGTCATGCAACACAAATTATATACTCTAAAGTATGTTTGAGTATAAGTGGGAGATTGTTAGGGTTTGTATACCTCAAAGCGTGCTTTATGCTTGGACGATGTATTAAACCTGTTTTCAATTGCACTTTAATGAGAATAAATGTTTATATTATTGGTTTGTTATTTATTATTGTTTTATATATATTGAATTGTAAACAAGTCCATTTATTACAATTGTAGACTTTGTGGTGGATCGATGATCACGGAACGTAACACAGTCGGCTCATTTGTAATATATAGTCACAATCTAGATGGACGTGGACAGTCTAGTCAGTAAAGGCTGCAATATCATTTCGATGCGACTGACCTTAGCTTGCAGAATGATGTCGGTATGTATAAGCGGATATACATACCCTGAGTATACATATTGGGTGGTTTTACAGTGAGATAAGTTCTAAAGTGTTGATACTTAGAACGAGGTCTCGAAAATTAATTCATTTCATAATTTGTGATGATGACATTAGTATATGTTGGGAACCTTTTTGATGATTGTGGAAATCATTATTTATATGTTT
>JAPKLX010000223.1:281904-314590 GCA_026898415.1 Leonotis leonurus
CCCCCCCCCCCCCATACACCAAACCTTGCTCTTTCGGGACCAACAGTATAGGTGGTCAATAATACGCTGCCTTGATACATCTACGCTTGTAAGTTTTTCGTAACTCTAAACGAGTGATGTCTTGGGTGGTAGTGATTGGCTTGGCCGGAAGTACTCGATTGTCAAGCGTACAAAATTGCATGTCAGTGACACAAGTTGATTAAATCCACGTGAGGCGTTCAGAAAGGTTTATTACATACGAAACTCGGCCAGTTGGGAATTTATTCCATATATAATATTAAAGGTCTGAACCGGATCACTCACGAATAAATATATTAATTAATGATAAGTTGTCAGCAAACTCAATTAATTAATGTATTTAGAAAATCTTAAACGCGGGAAATAATTAATGAAAAATAGTTACGTCCGTAATTCGAATGAATCAAGATGAGTTCAATATTTATCCTATTATGGAGTGAATAAATATTTATAATAGACCTGTTCTTTGTTGCATTTACTTGAAGTAATTAATTGGAGGACAATTTTATTTAAATTAGTTAATTTAAGTCTAAAGGTTGGGCCAACCAATTAACTAAATTCAATTGGGCCCAAAAGGAGATTTGAAAATTAATTTAATGTAATTATGGATTTGTTCAAGCTCATATGAATCTTAAATATAATTCAAATTCAAATTTGAATTATTGTTGTAACTAATTTCAAGAGATAAAGAGAGGATTATAGTTTCTATTATTTGGAATCTAATTTATTCTCCATAGAAGCCCTATCCTAGCCCACTAGGTCTATAAATTGAGAATAAGAAGAAGTCAATTTCTCTCTCCTGCACTTGAAATCGGCGCCCCATATGAGATTTAATTCTCATACTTTTCGAAAATTATTGAGCAGTCAACGCTCCAATTTTTGATCTTCTTTTTCTCTAGACTACTAGATAGATTCGCCCACACTATATTCTAGTCGATAGACCGGGAATAGGATAGAAGTTTCTAGGGTCGGATTTGGTGGAGTTTCAAGAAGGAGATTCCAACAGTGTGGATTGTTGATCGTTTGCTAGCGATTCAAATCGCTTCTCCACAAACGGAGGACTAAGCATAAGGAGAAGGTATAATTTATATTTCCGCATTATATTCTGCTATGTACTTTAAGAATTAATTATTCATATGATTTATTAAACTTGTGGATCCTGTATTTTCGTGAACCCCTCATACGGTTCCATCACTTGCCACTTCAGAGACCGTGATTAGTTCTTGCTCATCAAGTTTCTTCTTCTTTGAGATTAGCTCCTTGAAGAACTTGATATAAAGATTAGCTCCTTGAAGAATTTGACATAGAGATTAGTTCATCAAGTCACCTTGGATAGCATCTTATAGAGATTCCCGAACTACTGGTCACTTTTAACATTTCTTATCCCAACAAGGAATGAGCAGGGTGTATGGGTTGACCGCTTTATGAAGCTCCTCGTTGGACTGCTTTCATTCCACTTTAGGTGGTGGTCCGTCCTCTTTGTCAATTTTTCTTTCGGGGTGCATCTTCATCTTGTTATCCACCACTTTTCCACTCCTGAGGACAGACACTGCTTGCACTTGATGGGGCTGCTAACCTTGTCTCGAAATTTTCCTCGTCTATTGGTTTTGCTGCAACTGGGTAACAACGCCAGAAATCTGCCCAATGGCTATGTCGAGGCGCTTAATTGTGGCATTTTGGGCCTCTCGAACCTTCTTGCTCTCTTGCTAAATGCAGCTAAATTGTCTTCAATGGATTATCTTTGAGGAGGAATAGGTGGTTGCGGGTGTTGCTGCACCGATGGTGGATTGAACTGTTGTTGCTAGGGTGGAAAAATTATTGATGTGGCTATGGTGGGAAATAGGGCTGCGACTGATGCTGATACTGAGGCTGGAAATTCGTTCCTTGGGGTCTTCGATTTTGGAAATTCTGTGCTCCTTCCCCTTGAAATTGTGGTTTCCACCCCGCGTTTTGTTGATTTCTCAATGTGTTTTGCTAGGGGGTGGCTGAGGCATGAATCCTTGTGCTGCATAAATTTTCGCCTCACCTTCGATAGTCTTCTCTACCATTCGTCGGCATTCTTCCACCAAGTGGCCATAATCACCACAAATGCCGCATGGCTTAGATGCAGCTTGCTGAATGGATGGTGATGTGGGTCAGTTTATCTTCAATTCTTATAGCTCTCTCATTATATCCACCATTTGCTTCTTGAGATCGGGACTGGTCGTCACTGCACTGACCTCCATTCGCCACAGTCGAGAGGATTTTTGCTGCGAACTTGCGGCTGGAGTCTCAAAAATCTCATTCATCTCCTCCGCTGTCTTGATAGCAATATTTCCTCCCGCCGAACTGTCCACCATAAATTGAGTAGTCTGGAGTAGACAGTCATAGAAGAACTGATATAGCATCTACGGTGTCATCTATCACTAATACAAGTCACTTGAGTATACTGAAGAACCATGAGAACATACAAAAATTTATAAACATTACCAATCTAATGTGTTAGAAAACTATATCGACAATCAATGAGTTCTCATTCATCCTTTAGAAAACAAAGCACTAGAGAAGCCACTTCAAACCACAAGATAACAATTATCCAAGTAGTGATGCTATGAAGGTGTTTTGTTTTACCATTTCAAACCAGACTGCCCTGATCTGTTGGTGTCGATTATGCCTTTTGAGCAAAGCCCATGAAGCAAGATGAGCCGAGAATACACGGGAGAAGAATCAACGCGGAGGAGGCACATAGGCGACCCAGTGGGCACTGGCTATCCAGCGCTCGCTGGGCCTGCCTAAATTGTGCGTTAACAAGGCACAACCAGCGATCTCTGGCTTCTCAGCGGTCGTTGGCTGCATTTAAAAAGCGGTTTTTCAGCGGGTTTTAAAGGAGATTAGAGCATATTCTATCATTCCAACCTTTGTAAAACTCGAAAATACTCTTTAGAATACTTCTTTACTTGTTTTCTTAGTGTAGATTTAGCGAATTCCAACGGATTGAAGTGGATTCCAACTTGAATTTCTTACATTCTATCTAGTAAGTTTACTTTTTATGGACTCCATTTATGTTTCTGCCATGTTTATGATGCTTGGCTAGATTCTTACTAGGATTGGGTACTAATTATCTTCTTTGATGTTATAATTAACTCATGCTTGGTCGATTAACTTGTTTTGGATGGAATCTAGTGCTTGATCATTATTAGATTCACATAGGTGTAAAATTAGATTGATGAATTGCTTTAACACTTGATTTGGGGTTAATCAACACTTATTCTCTAATCGAAAACGTGTGAATAAGAATTCATGTTAGGTTAAGTGATTTCTAGAGGTGTGAGTTTGATACGAAAGTGAAAGTCACGGCTTAGTGTATAAATACAAGAGTGAATTGCTAAGCTACCTTTAGAGCTTCTAACCGAAGGTGAAAGCATGATTAATTTGATATCAATTTAGGAGTTCAAGTATCCAATCCTAGACTTCAATCTTTTGGTCTTCTTATTTAGTTGTTTCAATCCTTAATTAGTCTATGAACATCTATAAATCATTTTAGAGTGTGTAGGAATTTTTCTTTATCAATTGAGTACTTGTGATTAATTGTCTTGTTTAGTCTTCCACATGATTCGACTTAGGATCAGTTTATTACATGTTATAGGAATCGTTTAATTGCAATAACTTGAATAAACATTTTAAGTTGAATAAATTTTGGCGTCGTTTCTGGGGAAGGCTATAGGCATATTGATTATTAATACTTGCTTGTCTGTTTTCTTTTTCGTTGTGTGTTTGTTTCGTGTTGTTGAGTGTTTGTAGTTTGTGATTATTGTTTGCTCTATTTCGTAATAGTTGTTTTTCTTTTCTTTTTGTTAGGTGTTTCCACCCACAAGTTGCGTTTGACTTCTCTTTAGTGGTGGTAGGTTGTGCATGCACGGTTGCCGAAGTCTGCAAAGAAGATTGGCACTCGTGCTAGATAACGTGCATTGCATGAGGGAGTTACATATCGTCAACTTGGACGGGGAGAACGGAAACTGGGCTCAGTTGGATTCAGGCTATTAGTCAGATCATTCGGGGAGCACAACTTTGCAAGACTCTGACACTGACTGGAGTGAATCGAGTTCACGAACAGTCATGGTGGCCTACCAGATGAGAGAGCTTGCTTGGTCGGTGATTGGAGCTTTGGCATCACCGATAGTGTTGGGGGAAGCAGCTCGGAATTATGAGCTGAAAAATATACACTTCAGTTAACTACCATCCTTTTACGGCATGCCGACCGAGGATGCATTGAACTTCATTAGGAAGTTCTATGCTATAGTTCAAATCTTCCCTCTAGGAGGTTTGAATGATGATCAGTTGAAGATGTGTTGTTTCCTTTACACGCTGAAGGATCATGCTAAGAAATGGTTCATGTCTTTAGCACCTAATTCACTCTAGAATTGGAATCAGGTATCCGAGAAGTTTATTTTGAAGTGGTACCCAAATCAAAAGACGCAAGAAGCGAGGTCACAACTGGTGACTTTCACGCAGATGGATGGAGAGCCTCTTCACATGGCTTGGAAAAGGTTTAAGGGCCTTCAGATACAGTGCCCTCATCACAATCTATCTCTGGAGCTGCTCAACCAATTATTTTACGAGAGCATCCACCAGAACTTTCACTACATGGTGGACAGTGCAGCAGGAGGAGACATAGGGAACAAGACTGTAGAAGAGTTGACCAAGATCTTTGAGAACATGGCTGGAAACTCACAGCAAAGGAGCTCTAGAGGCTCGAAGAAGAAGGTTAATGAAGCAACGTCGAGCAATGACATGGTGAGACAGTTGGCGGAACTCACGAGGCAAGTGCAAGCTATCCGAACTGCGGATGAGCAACCACGAAGATCTTCAGGGAATGAGACATGTGGAATCTATGGCGAGTTTGGCCACGGGGCCAATGTGTGTGCTAATGCATTTGAGCCACACAGGGAGCACGAAGAGCAAGTTAATGCTCTTCAAAACTTTCAACCACGCCCGAAGTTCGATCCATATTCGAACACTTACAACCTAGGATACCAGTATTATCCAAACTTCTCGTGGAGGCAAAAAGCACCGCAAGGGCAGCAGATGCCACCTCAGCAAGGGTTCCAACAATTTCCACCACAGCAACAACACTTTGCACCACCACAGTAACATCAAGGTCCACTTCAGGGCCCGCCTAAATCGTCGATGGAGGATAATTTGAATAAGTTTATTCAAGCAAGCCATCAAAGATTTGAGACAATGGAGGCCTCCATGAAGAGGATTGAGACCCAAGTCGGGCAACTAGCAAAGACAATTGGAGAGCTTGTTCAGATGAAAGCTTTCAAGCAATGACGGTGCTGAGAAGTGGGAAGCTTGTTGATAACAAAGTTCAAATGTCCAATGATGAAGAGTTGAATGAGAACTAGCCGTTGGAGAAGATGAAGAGTCCTTCTACTTTGCATTAAATGCATGACACGTTTTGTGGAGGCACGCGCCGCCTGCATTGCGTGTTGTAACCACCAATCACGTGATTTCCCAGTGTTTTCCATTCCTGGAATGATTCATCGTACAATAAATATGATATCATTGTACTTCAGTCCTTAAAATATCTCTATTGATGTGACAGCACACTGAGTGGTTGACTTATAATAAATTTAGGTATGTCGGTAGTCCACCGTAGTTATCATGAGGGACAACTAACTTAACTTTTTCTAACATATCATTTCCTATGATCTGTCCATTGAGCTGTCCATTAAGTATTAATTTGTTTGATACCAAATTAATATTTTAATCATTCTTCTTCATTCTTGAGTCCATCTTGGTATATGCAGCATACTTGATTTAGGCTTGAAAACGATCTGTTGTAGTAACAACGAGCTGCAATATTGGGATAAACGATTTGTCTATTATGTGACCGTTTACTCGAGATGGTTCAAGTCTTCATAGATCCTATACTAGAGAACAACTAGATAAATAAGACAGATGATTATTCTAACCATCTGTTCTTTTACATTTACAATTGTTCTTATATAGACTAGAAAGTACAGATCGTTCCTATAAGTGAGTTCGAAACCACAAACTCTCTTTTACAAAATTGATCTGATAAAATCTATTCTAACATCTAAAACCATGATAAGTACTAAGGACACCTAGCTGCTGGATTTCGGGACAAATCGATATAAAGACGATCTGTTCCTAATTAAAACCAACTAGTTGTGTACAATGAATATGTACTTGTCGATATAGTGATCAGTATGTCCAGGATAGCTTTTTAAGAATAATACAAATTGTATAACTAACCATCTGCTCCTTTCATAGTCATGTTGTTCCTTAAAAGATGATATTAAGCACTTGTTTTAGAGATCTTGAAATAACTTAGTGTTGTTTCAAAAAACATCATCAAAACATAATGAATTCGTGGGGTTTCCAATAATTTCTCCCTTTTTGATGATGTCGAAACTACACCTTATATATTTTCCTAAGTGTTGAAACCACAGATAGTTTATAATAGGTAGTTAATATGCATATAGATATAAAGCAATAAATAACAAGTATAAAAACATTAACTGGACAAAGAGATATTGTCATCAGGTTGTTTTTAGGAAACAAAAACTTCAAACTTTCATTAATGCATGAAGCTATTACAGATGGAAAGAATTAAAATGAACAACTAGTTGTGAGTGACAAATTACAAAACTTTGAAAGTAAAATTATCATCTTCATTGCGGTGGTTGTTGCTGTTGATCTTTTTCTTGAGATTGTTGACGTTGGCGCTCAACTAGTTGTGCCCTCCTCCTCTCAAATAATTCTCTTTGTCTTAGCTTTGAGGGCACATTATAACTAGCATATATCTCGTTGAAAACTCTTTTGTAGTTTTTATTACCCAGATCGATGGGATAGCCCATGTGTTGAGCAGCTTGATTGATGACATTAAGAATGTAGGTATGATCAATTTATGTTGTACCTGGAATCCTTGGAGGCACCATCGTTGTTTTCTTAGGAGCAGTGAGACTCACGATTGTCATTGCAGACTGTCTGTACAGATAGTCTACAAACGTTTGATTCTTATGCTTGCTCAAATACTCCCTAAACATGTCATCTACTAAACGACTTTGATATTGTGGTTCCAGCAGGTAGTAATACTCCATTACGAAGCCTTTCACAATTCTGTTCCATTCTGAAGCCTTCTTCATATGAAGCCATGTAAGATTTTGTGGCTCTGATAGCTGGAATTTGTCAAAAAATCTAAAGATGGGATTTGTTGGATCATCTCATTCTTCTTCTGTCGAGTTGTTCTTCTTAGTCTTAGCCTCCATCTCCTTTTGTCTTTCTTTCTCGGCTCTCCATAACTTCCTAAACTCAGGATTCTCGATATGTTCTAGCTTGTAGCCTGCTAAGAACATTTCTTCCTCCTCATCATTGTCTGTGTATACTTTCTTCCCTTTCTTCTCAGCAGATAGTCTAGCTGCATTCTCTTTTTCAGCCCTTCGTGTCTTCTCATCATTTTCAGCTTCTAGCCTCCTCGCCTCAGCTAGCTATTTGGCAGTTAATTTCTTCTTGGCAGCTGGCTTCTTTTTAACAGGTTGTTTCTTTTGAGCAGTTGGTTGTGCAGCGGGCTGATCATCTTTACCTTCCCCCTTTTCGACATCATCAAAGATGTCTTTAGAGACGATGAGTAGAAGGGAAGCGAGCTCTTCTTTCAATTCCTTGAACTTAATCTCTGCATCCTCCTTGTATTGCAAAAATGAGGAAATGTTTCCAGTTATAACATTGAATTATTTCTCATTTCCTTTGTTGTAGTTGGACAACTTGACCAGCAGCTCGCTGTCGGTAGCCTTCATCTCTCTGATGCTCTTATTGATCATGAAGATTTCATCGTCGGTTGCAACATCAGCATCCTTCAACGCATTAGGCAATAATTCTTTGAGCACGAATAACACTTCTCGTTTGACAACAACGAGAATTGTTGTCTTCTCCATGTCAAGGTATTAATGCTCCAGAGCTTTCTTGACCTCCTCAACTATCTTGGCACCTGCCACCTTGAATTTTTCATCACATTTATCAACTTCTGCTTTGTACAGTTTGAGTCGTTGATCGTTGGCCTCCTTATACTTGTCATACACATCCCTATCTCCATCCATGTCTTTGTGTAATTCCTCAGACAAGCTATTGTGAGCTTTCTAGAAATTCTCTTCAACAGTGTGTATGGCTTACTCAGCAGCAGCAAAGCAAAGTTTGCTAGGGCAGCACTCCGGTCATTGATTCGAATGTGAATCAATTCATTCATCTACTCCCGAGTCATAATGGGCCCAAGGGAAGAGGAAAGCAGCTCGTCGAAATAATGATGTTGATAATCTTCTGGAGTTGTTCCCTTAGTATAGATCTCTCCAGTGGGTTTTGAATCAACTAATGGCCCAGTGATAATTGGGGCAGATTTCTTCTTTTTCTTTGTTTGAGTATTGCTATCGTCAGCGAGCTCCTCCTTAGCAGATGGTTCCTTTTCCAGCACAGGTGGAGATGAGGGTGATTGAACTAAGTTGGCATCCTGGTGGACTTCATGAGTTTCTCCAGCAGATGGTTCATTGTGTTCTTCGACAACAGGTGATGGTTGAGGTGTAACTCCAGTAGCAGGTTTGGTGGTTTCTTGAACAACAGGTGGTTCCGTCATAACTGTATCAGTGGCAGGCTTAGATGTGGATGTTTCACCAGCAGCAGAAGGTTCTTTCTTCTCTACTGTTGGTTCTTCAAAGTTGAAGAAGGCGTCATCAAAGTCTCCAGATTGTAGATCGACGGCAAGGTCATACAAGTTCTGCTCCCTAGCATAAAAAGGAGTTAGGTCGATCTGTACCTCACAAGCTTCTTCTTTCATCTTTGTTAGAACATACGTTCTAAAGTATTGACGTGCATCTGGTATGTCTAAAAACCCAAAATATGTTTGCAGCTGGTTTTCCTCCACCTTCAGATCGCTGATGGAGAAAAGAAGTAGTATTGCTTCTAGAATGTAAAATTTGCAATCTCTGATTTTCAGATAAGTTTGAAATCAATTTGCCATCTCCAACACTTTTGGAGTAAGCTCGATTCTAGGCATCAATCCTAAGACATCCTTGATAGCCTTTTCCTAAATCTGTTGGAATATAAGTTGAGCTCCACGTAGACGTGTGTCCAAATCATCTAACTGTTGTTCATGTGGGTTAACCTCCTCATCCTGCTCGAAAATTTCTTGATCATCTGCTTCTCGTTCATCCATTACTTGAGGAGGCCGCTGTTGTGGAGGGATAGTGTTGATTGGTTCTGCATCGCTAATCACAGCATCATCCAGCTCGTCTTGCAGATTGCGAGTTGTTGGTTTCTTCTTGGTTTCCTTCTTTGGTGCTTTCTTAGTTTCCTTCTTCTTCTGTTTTTCAACCACATGAGATGGCTCCTTAGTTTTCTTGCTCTTCTTAGCAGCAACAACTGGTTTTGGATTACCAGCTGGCTTCCTTTTGATAGCTCACTCTTCACCCGCTTGAGCACTAGAAGTTTCACCAACGGTGATAGGTTTCTTCACTGGAATTACCCACTCCTTGTTGGATTGGCCAATCTGAATCAAGGCCTTCTTGATTTTCTCATCTGTTACCTTCAAGAAAATTTGTGATGCCATGCATATAACCATCTTTACCTGATGCCTAGTCCTTGGTAAGATCCAATCGTCATTAAATGGAATAACCTTATTCCATTTGTCCTTGTTGAAGAATCCTCTGATAATGATGCTTATTTTAGTAGACAGGTGGAGGGTCGCCTGATATTCATCCATGTGCAGTTTCCATCTGTATTCGGGCGCATATCGATCTGTTGTTCTTCATCAACAATCAACTTTAACCATCTCACCTAATTAATGTTTAAGTTGAACAACACTGTTACGATGAATTTCATCTTTCCTGATGTAACTGCGTCGTAGGTTCCTCCATGTCCAAGAAACACCTTTTGAACATAATCCAACAACAGACGATAGATTGGAAACATAAGCCCTATGTTAAAAGCTTTGTTCGCCCATGTAAACGGTTGGGCCACAATGATGTTAACAGCTTCCTGTATTTGCTCAGTGGTGACATCATCAATCACCATCTCTCCTTCATCCTCCAGGTGATATACTTGCAGTATCATTTCAATCACAGTAGTACGGAGCGGTTCTTCATTGGTCTTATGTACTAGTATCCGTACCGAGTACTCTCCACGCTCATTCTCCATCCATGAGCAATAGAAAAGAGCTACCTATCATGGGAGATAGTAATCGGGAATAGCAGAGACAATCTTGTGGAATCCTATACATCACACAAAATGTTGTTTAAGTATAAGTTTCCCATACACAGATCGCTTTAAATGAGTAGCGAGACTGTTTGGCCTAAATTGTGTACAATCTTGGTTCTCGCAAATTATTACGAGGTTGATTGCACATGACAAGCTAACCCTAACCGGATCTCGATGGAAAGCTTAACAAGGCGGTTCTAATCCTATGTGTTATTAACATGAATGAAGGGAAATCCTAAACACTATAAACCGGAATAAAACAAGACGGACAAGAATAAGATAAGTAACCAAAAATAAACATACAGGCGGGATTCCAGATTCAGGGGTCTAGAATCAAGAAATTCTATAACTAGTTAAATCATGCTCCTCCCTTCATGCTATTGTTCGTAAATCAAGGACTTCCTAAAAGTTAGTCTAACTAATCACTTACGTGTTCTCAATTAGACAATAATCAAAACTCTCGCATTAGATTACCCTAATAGGAGTTCTTTAACTACAAACAATGATTCGAAGCTAATTATTGACTTCCTAAAGTTTCTTAATCTTCTAACTTGCACATTCAAAACTAAGTTGTAACTTTAACTTACGTACTCGGATTACACAATAGGAAAGTCAATAACAACCACGAATATGATTCCTTCGTTTCCAATTTGGAATCATTTTTTGATTTCACCCTAAGTCTATATTGGAATCATCTCTCGATATCAATCAATAATGATAAATCAAAGGCATAAATCGAAGGCATATTAATTAAACAAGCACATGTAAATCAAAGGCATAAATCGAAGAGCAATCAACAACGAATTAAAAGAACTTCTAAACCTAGGCAGAGAAAGATAATCAATCCGTAGAACAATCGAAATAAGGACTAAACATGCTTATAAAGATTGAGTCTCGGATTGAGAGCCAAACTCGTCCTCAATCCTTCATCCCGAGTAGAAATTACAAGCAAAAAGTACTAAACTAGAGTTCTAAGATTACAAGTTCGAGTTCTATTTTTGAGAGAGAGGAAGTTAGCCCTCGAAAATGGCTTGAAAAAAGCTTAAAAACCCGCAATTAACTGCCAACCAGCAGTCGCTGGCTTTGCCTCTCGCGTAGCTTGAAAAACCCGCGTAGCTTAAAAACCCACAATTAACTGCCAACCAGTAGTCGCTTGAAAAAAGCTTAAAAAGCTCGTCTTGATAGAAATCCGTAGCCAATGACGGATCCAAATTTGGAGTTATAACGAAGGAGAACGAGCCAAAACAAAATTGTTGCGCAAAACGCAACAATTTTGCGTATGGCCATGCTCTCGCGTTCTTTCTCCTCTCGTCTTCTGCCCGTAACTCCTAGCAAGCTCCCGTCCGGTTTCCTCGACTTTGTTCAGCTTAGCATATAAGACATAATCAGCTCCAATTCAGTTCCTATCCGTCCTTCAATTCACCATCCTACAACAAACACGAAAACAACAAAAATCGTCATAATACAAAATAAAAAGACACAAAAATAAACAAACTAAAACCTAGACATGACAAAAACTCAACTAAAAACACACCAAAAACGAGCTAAACAGAGACAACAGATGGTTTCAACAGATTGTTATAGGAATAGATGGTTATTCTATAGTAATCGTGACTTAGATTCATCGTTATCCAGTAAGCGAATTAATAGAGAATTAAACACGATTAATGCAATTTATATATCAATTATGCATAATAAATACGTTCCACATTATAGAACATGCATTTTAAGAGACAAAAACATGCTTAAACATATTAGAAACATACAACTTTTGATTAAGAATCACAGACATTGAGGCATTTTTAAGAAAGAACATCATGCTTATTTTAATCACAATGAAACCCTAGGTCATGCTTTTAGAAAACACAAAATGAAACCTTTGCAAGCTTCGATTTTTCCAAATAACACATCAAGGGTGCGAAACCCATGATGGTCGTAGACGGCACGAGGCTCCGGTGAGAGCTTGGCCTCAATCATATGGAGCATTTCCGACAGTGGAATCAGAGATGCATGTGAGGGAGACGAAGATGAAGCAGAATCATACATGATGTATGATGGCAGTCTTATCGAAAAGGGTTAAGAGGATATATGAGTGGGAACACAATTTGCAGAGTAAAGTTTGAGAGTTCGAAAATGGCAGTTTCTGAAGTTGAAAAGGGTTTTTGAAAGCGTAGGGACGAAGGCGGTCAAACACACATGTATATATAGGTATAAATCGAACAGATGAGGGTAAAGCAATAAAAGTAATATCGTTCAACGGTTGAGATTACTCCCTGAATTAATCATTTGCCTCCCAAAAATCGCTTTAACTTCACACTCTATCGCATTTCCTCTTCCAAGTTGTCACATCATTGCCTCAATGCTAGTACCGAGGTGTGCAGCCATTTAATGTTAGTCCTTTTTGTTTGCCCTTTCTGAGCAAAAGAGACTTTTGGCATTATTATATATATATATATATACAAATACATTTCAATAAATGACGATAAAGGCTAATCATTAGATATAAATATAGAGAGAGTTAGAGAAATAAATAGCATTTATTACTTTATCTTGGTTCCCCTTTAATTTATACCTAATAGATCGTTTCACCATCTTTTGGCTTGGTTGGTCCAGCTTTTTCATAACCACTTGTTTATAACAGATGGTGAAATATATTATCACTTTATAACAGTTAGCAGCACACAACATCTAAATATGAATCGATCTGTGGATTGGACTAGTTCATGACTAATGAATCCTGCAAAAACAAATTGTTAGTAGCAGTATATAATAGTCATAATGGGATTGATCTGTTAAAAAATCTATTCAACAACAGATCGCTGTTTAGTGACATATTTAGCAGCTTGCTGCGTTTGACTTCTTCGATGATGGCAGCAATCTGTTTCGCTTTAAACATGTAACCAACTGTAATTATTAGTAAAAACTTATGAGTAGAATAGACAATCACAGATGGATTTATAGGCATTATATTGTAACAGATGATTTTTAAAGAAAAATGATATGTAGTCAATACTTAGTATTATTTTCATCTAAATTTACCAAACCCAACTTTCCACATAGAATTTTGAAACGATCTTCTGCTAGTGCTTTTGTTAGAATATCAACTCGCTACAAGTCAGTGTGTATTTTCTCGATCTTGATGTTCTTCCATTTGATGTGATCGCGTATGAAATAATGTCGAACATCAACATGCTTGCAGTGAGTGTGAAGTACAGGATTTTGAGTTATTGCTATTGCGCTGGATCTATCACAAAAGATGGATACTGCATCCATGTAAATCTCGTAGTCCTTGAGCTGTTGTTTTAACCATAGAATTTGTGTTGTACAGCTCCCTGCAGCCATGTATTATGCTTCTGTTGTTGAGGTTGCAACCAAAGTTTGCTTCTTAGAAAATCAAGAAATGAGCTTGCTTTCAAGAAATTGGCAAGTCCCAGATGTTGATTTTCTATCGAGCTTGCAACCTGCATGATCAGAATCAGAATATCCAGTTAGTTCAAAGTTATCATCACATGGATACCACAAACCAATCTTGGGAGTGCCCTTGAGATAACGTAATATCTTTTTAGCTGATTCCATTTGAGATTCTTTTAGATTAACTTGATACTTAGCACAAACACCAACAGCAAAAGTGATATCAGGTCGACTAGTAGTTAAATATAATAATGATCCGATAATACCACGATACTGTTTTATATCAGCTGCTTTGCCAGGTACATCTGGACCAATATATCTATTAGTTTGCATAGGGATCTTCACGAGCTTGCTATCTTTCACTCCAAATTTTGTGATAAGATTATTGATGTATTTGGATTGATTGATCAATATCCCTTCAGTAGATTGTTTAACTTGTAAGCCTAGGAAGAAATTCATCTCTCCCATCATAGACATTTTGTATTTATCCTGCATAAGCTTGTTAAATTTGTTACAAAGAGTAATTCAGATTTAGAGCCAAATATAATATCATCTACATATATTTTAACTAAAAGGATATAATATTGGACTTTGATGGTGAAAAGATTTTTGTCCATTGATCCTCTTTTGAATCCCGATTGTAACAGGACGGTGGAGCTTGTTTTAACCCATATACCGCTTTGACCAACTTGTACACCTTGTTTTCATCTTCTACTTCAAACCCAGGAGGTTGATCCAAATAGACTTCCTCTTCCAAAATTTTATAAAGGAAGGCACTCTTGACATCCATTTGAAACACTTTGAATCGTTGATAAGCTTTGTAGGCTAGAAATAATCGAATAGCTTCTAATCTTGCTACAGGTACAAATGTTTTGTCGAAGTCGATTCCCTCCTGTTGGTAGTAGCCCTTTGCGACTAACCGAGCTTTGTTTCTAACCACCTCTCTTGTTTCATCCCTTTAATTCTTGAAGATCCACTTCACCCCTACAACTCCTTGATGCACAGGTCGATCAACCAAGTATCATACTTCATTTCTTTTGAATTCATTCAACTCTTCTTGCATGGCATTTGTCCAATCTGCATCTTGTAAAGCTTCAAAGACATCCTTAGGTTCAGTGTGAGATAGATAGCAGCTGAGTAGTGCACTTTCTCCATGCATTCTTCGTGTCTTTACTCTATCAGCTGGGTTCCTAACAATGAGTTCGGTTGGATGGCTATCTACCCATCTTCTTCGCCTTTTCATTTCTTCTTCTGAAACTTCGAGTTTGGGTTCAGCAGGTGGATCCTCAAATTCAGGACGATCTATGATTGAAACATCAAAAGGATTATCATCATTTATATCAAGGTTAGAAAGTTCGCTACTTATTTCTCGAGCAGGTGGTTGTTGATCCTGTGCTGGAATAGATTGAGAGATAGATAAATCAACAACAGGTAGTTGTGAATGTTCATCGTTTATTGTTCTCTCTTGATTTGTTCCCCCTTGCTGCGACACCTCTACAGCAGGTTGATCAACATTTTCTTCTTCTTCTTCCTCTTCTCTTTGTGGACTCCAAAGTAGAATATCATCAATGAGTTGATCTGTGGAGTTTCTCAATTTCATTGTTTAATTTTCATCATTTGAAGAGGAGGAACTATCTGTACCTGAAACCTCAAAAGTAGATTCGCCAAATACCACATGAGGTGTTACTTCCACAACAAGGGTTCGTTTATTAAAAACATGATATGCTTTGTTGATGTCAGAATATCCTAAGAAAATTCCTTGATCAGTTTTGCTATCAAATGTTTTTAATTGTGTCTTACCATTATTGTAGATGAAACACTTACAACCAAATAAGCGAAAATATTTAATGCGAGGCTTCATGTTGTTCCATAGCTCATATGGAGTTTCCCGTGGCACATAGTTATCACAGATCGATTCTTTTTATAAAGGCCGTATTTATTGTTTCTGCCCAGAATTTATTGGGGAGATTGATTTCGTTTAGCATAGTGCAGGCTGCTTCCTTCAGTGATTTGTTGTGCCTTTCCACTATCCCATTCTGTTGTGGCGTATGAGCTGCTAAGGTTTGATGTTGAATTCCCTTTCTAGAGCAATAGGCTTCGATCATGTGATTGATGAACTCTATGTTGGTCCCGAAAGAGCAAGGTTTGGTGTATGGGGGGGGGGGGGAATACACCAAATGCAAACTTTTTCAGTTTACTTGACTATTTCAATCAGAGAGATGTAAGCTTTCTGAATTACAGATTGCTCAATGTGATAGAACAAATTGATTTTCTAATCGATTAGATCCTATCCAAGTAAGATCTCTCAAGTGAGATATACAAAGCAGAAAGTAAGCGTGAACTCAATTTCCAGCAATGTATTGTGTGCGGAATAATGGTGGACTTAGTCGGTGCTCTTGTTATGAAAATCTTTAGAAAGCTTAATCGAGTATTTAGAAGTTGATTAAGAATGCAGATTGAATGAGTATGACAGATAGAGAATAAAAACAACTGAATATAAATGACGCAGTTATTTTTACGTGGTTCAGGAAACCCCCTACGTCCACGGTCTAATCCAAACTGGATTAGATATCCACTACTAGGATACTCTTCTTATTTAAACTCGCTGAGAACGAGCCACAAGTTTCAATTACAAACCTTATTGAAACTTATGCACGAATAAGGGTCGTGTCCCTTTACAACTTACAGAAAACTACTGTAAAACAGGATTTCTTCACGTTAATCCATTAGAAAACTACTAGCTAGCAAAGATCTCCTTCCTCTCTCGATAAGACAGACTTGAATCGAGGTGTGATTGCGATCACGAACGGTTTGAAGCTTTTTGTCTGATTGTGAGGTAGAATCCTTGAGAATATTTCTGCAGTATATCGTTAGCATTTTTCAAACTTTTAAACTTCAAACATATATAGGCTCTGAATTTGAAATTCTAGCCGTTTGTTGATTGGCATGATTTGATTTGAGGATTGCCAATCAATCATATATCTTCTTTCCTTATAGAGTCGTTGATTGAATCTTCTATGAATGGTAAGCAGATCATCTGTGATTACTTTCCTTCTGGGTGTCAGTCAGTGATTCTCTTTCCAAATCTTAATGAACTGATATCTTAGATATATTTGGTTCAGCTCCTTCTGTTCTGTTTTGAACCTTCTGGTTTAATGCCTTTCTGGTTGAGCGCTAGTTAGATACTTTCTGGTTTAGTGTCTTTCTGGTAGAACACTGGTTAGACATCTTCTGGTTGAAGTGCTTTTCTGGTTGGACACTTGCTGGTTCAACTTTCTGTTCGAGACATCTTCCATCTTTCTGGTTGAAGCCTTTCTGGTTCAACTTTCTGTTAAAGTTGACTTGCTCTATTTTCTGTTTGTGACTTGCTGGTTTGAGACTCTCTGGTTTAGCCTTCTGTTTTGAGACTTGCTGTTTTAAACTTTCTGTACAAGACATCTTTCATCTTTCTGGTTGAATTGGTTTCGACTATCTGGTTTATAGAAACCAAAAGG
The DNA here is from genome assembly GCA_026898415.1 of Leonotis leonurus. Taxonomy (NCBI): domain Eukaryota; kingdom Viridiplantae; phylum Streptophyta; class Magnoliopsida; order Lamiales; family Lamiaceae; genus Leonotis; species Leonotis leonurus. Next base: position 299,076 of record JAPKLX010000223.1, read on the forward strand.
AAACGATACAGAACATGAATAATACCAAGTGTGTTTTGAAAGAAAATCATCAAAACTCAGAGTGTGTATTTTCTACCGTCTACGCTTAATTACGAGTGTATATTTTCTACCGTCTACGCTTAATGGAGATACAAATCCAAAAAGGTCAAGATGAAGAAGTTCAAAGGTTCTTGATGTTGAATGAGCTGCCTTTGTTGAAAATGAAGCTCTAGTTTGTTTTCCTGCTTGACAAGCCTCACAAATGTGGTCTCTATCGAACACTTGATCAGGTAAGCCCTCAACCAGTTTGTTGATGGATTTGAAATTTAGGTGACTTAGTCGTTTATGCCACAACGTTGGATTTTTTCACAAGGCAGGTTTTGATATTTTCATTCCATTGTACGATATATAACATGTCCTATAAAATCCCGGTAAGAAGAATTTCTTCTCCTTCAAAATTTTTCACTAGACACTTGTTAGCTGTAAATTCTACTCTCTTATTGTTAGCACAAAATTGGCTAATTGAGAATAGATCATGATTTCATCCCTCAACATATGAAACATTAAGGATAGTAGTGTTACCAACTTGGAGATCGCCATAACCTCTTGTATATCCTTTAGAATCACCTCCAAAGGTATCAGTTGGTCCAATGCACTCCTTGTAGTTGGTTAACAATTATTTGTTGCACGTCATATGTTTAGAGCATCTGCTATCAAGTATTTATATCGCACCCCGAGATGTATGCGTTCTTCTCATCGATCTCCTATCCTAAGATAAAAATTTGCTTAGCTACCCTACTGATAGAGGGTGCTTTGTCAGTAGACAAAGTTCTTTTTGGAATCCAAATTTGTCTAATAATGGAAACGTTCTGAGACGGCCTGATCTATTTGCCGCTAAAGTCAATGTATACGATATGTTTTCATTTTGCAGGTGGTTCAGATGTAGCTGTCTGCATCTTGGGTGCAGAAGGCTTGAAGAATTTTTATTTTGTTGGAGTAGACGATTGATATCTTCGGTTGTGTTGAGGGGCAGATCGTTGTTGATAGCTACTTGTCTTTGATGTTGATGGGCAGGTGGTTTCACTTGTTGATATCCAATTCCATGAGAAATGTATTTCATCTGTGAGTTGAATTGATGTTGTTGCTTGGGGTTGCTGTTTCACCAAGATGGCTTAAGGTTGTCTTGGATTGTTGTTGTTAAGATTTACCACCTTTTCCTTTCCCTTTTCTTTGACAAACTTGCCAGAGGGAGGTCCTTTATCCACTCCATCAAAACCAAGACAAGTGCAATATGCAACCCTTCTTTGCATGTCGTTGATCATTTGAATTCGATCTTCCTTTTTGTGTATGGAGTGATTTATCATTGCACTTAGATCATCGACTCTACTATTTACAAAAGCTTCCCGATCAATTAGATCAGAAATTTTGGCGTTTAGTGTATAAATTTTTTCACACTTGCTTTTGAGTTGTTTCATCAGCGCGTTTTCTCTATCATCGAACGAGTTGCTGATGTCTTTCATTTCTTGAATGGTGGTTGTCATTCTTCCATTTTCTTTTATTGCGTGTTTGAACATTTTTTTCAATCTTGCGTGATCCTCCATGAGCTTTGTAAAATTGTCCATTGACAGGTCGTCTTCTTCCTCTTCACCAGAATCATAAACAGGTGGATTAGAAGAAATGAAATTTTTTTGACAATTTACCTCTAGGTTGTCGAGTCCGTTGTCATGTCTCATGAAGCATTCATCCCATTCAATCTCTTCATCATTAAGAGTTATAAATGTTTCATCATTTTCTGACGAGCTGTCCGACAGATGGTTTTGAGTAGCTTGCTCTTCAGCTATCATGGTTTTCCGTTGATCTTTGAGTTTTTTTTATCTCTTTTAGCTCGAAGATCCTCTCTCTCTCTGCCTTTGATATATCTGGACAGTCCGTTTTGAAGTGTCATTTCCTACCATAATAAAAGCACGGAAATTCGAAAAGGTCAGCTTTAACATATGAGGTTGATTTTACCTCATTCTTTCATTCGGGTCGATCAGCAGATTGATCCTTCCCTTTGAATTTTCTGTTATTATTTTTATTGTAGAGCCTCTTGTATCTATTATCTCTCATTTCCATCCGTTGAAATCTTTGGGCCATGAGACAGTATTCCTCGAAGTAATTTTTTGTGGTGTAGTTCTCATCATCTAAACTGGATGATTCTTTAACAATAACGTTTGGAGTTGGTTTTGTAATCTCCTTTGTCTTTTCCTTTGTCTTTGCCTTGAACGCTGCATCTTTTATCTTTGTTTCCTACAATAGGTAGCTTACTAGAAGTTGGATTAGATGAGCCATGAATACGATCAATTCCATATTCATTTCCAGTCAATAAATCAAATAGAGATTCAGTAGTTAGAGAATTGAACTCTAGCATCATAGGATGCATGGCGGGGTAGATTTTCTAGCTAGCAGGTAGTGCTCGAATGACTTTCAAATTCTTCTCACGTTGAGAGTATTTGTTCTTGTCAATCATTGCAATCTCTATCATTACTTCAATGAACCTGTGCTTCATCTGTGCGATGGTTTCTCCAGGTTTCATTTTGAATTCTTCAAATCTGTTGCAAGCTATAAACAGCTTATTTTCTTATATTACATCTGATCCCAAGTTGATTTCCTTGAGCACGTCCGACATCTCCTTTGCTGTTTGGAGATGTCATATTTTAGCCAAGTAAATGCCTCGAACTGTGTTAGAGATTAATCCTTTGGCATAATCATCAAGTCCAGCTTCTTTTCTTTCTTCAGTAGTGTATTCATCCATGCTTTTCTCCTTTTCGACTATCTCAAAAGATGGAACAGGACCAGTTCCATCCTTGATTTCCGCGCTACATTTGTGCATAATTTTGATGGCTCCATCTGTGATGACCTTCCACATCTTTATGTGTTATGCTCTCAAACACATTTCAATTCTAAAGCTCCAGTCATCATATCTAGGGATGGAGAAGTCCTCGCAGGCACAAACCATCTGTCCTTCCATAACTCAAGTAGAGGATTAGTAATATGCAAGTGCTATGAAGTGAAAATGTTTTCCTAGATCTATCCAAGATGACCACACAGAGATTAACTCCTGTGAAACAGAAACAATGGTCAAAATGGACCACTGCTCTGATACCACTTGTTGGTACCGAAAGAGCAAGATTGGTGTATGGGGGGGGGAATACACCAATTCAAACTTTTAGGGTTTTTTCGTTTTTAGATTAATGAATAAGGCTGAAGCACACTTAATAAACAAGATAGCTTGAGTAGAAAGTCAAGTTCTTCTTGTTAGGAAGAATTTAAACTAGCTCAAATAAGGCCTTAAGGTGTGATTACAAAGATTAAGTATAACTTTGAAAGTTAAACTCAAACTAAGTTATGTTTGAAATGAAAACAGTTTTCTTTACTCAAAATATTAAGCAACCCGATTTAAGAAATGATATGAAGAAGATGATAAATAAAGTAGACAAGAAATAAAGAACGCAAGTAGTTAACGTGGTTCGGGATAAACTTTCCCTATGTCCACGGCTTAATCACAAGGTTTTAGAGATCTTGAAATGACTTAGTGTTGTTTAGAGAAACATCATCAAAACATAATGAATTCATGGGATTCTCAACATTCCTACAACCAAACACAAGAAAGAACGAAAACCGGCGTAGTCGAGAACTAAAAGAAAAAACAACAAACAGCTAACAAACTAGACAACCCCCCACACTTAACCATTTGTTTGTCCTCAAGCAAAATTCAATCACAAATATATCTGAATCAAGTTGAGAATTAACATGGAAGTCCAATAATCATTCATACCTTCAATCCGAGACTTAGACTAGATTCAATTTAATAATGCTTAGTCACTCAATCAAGACCCTAGTGTTGCCCGTTTAACTTAACCAAACAACAAGTGCACAATCGCTATATACACACATCTCACATCTCCCTAGAATTTAACATGTCAAAATCCCTTTAAAAGTATTTTTAAGAAGACGATCAAGAACATTTTAAGGGCAATGGTCATTGGGTGTAAAATTGATGGTCCACATCGAGTATCCCAATGTACTTTCTCATACTCATTATCAAAGATAAAAGGAGTAGAGCCTATGAACTTGACAGATAACTTATTTACGCTCTTCTAACGTTTTTATTATTGATTTTTTTGGATAATTGCTTCTCTTTTTCTCTATGGATGTCACTGACCACATCTCCTCCAAAGAGGTAACACGTGTGTCGAGGGATTAGACTCGGTTGTGTATGGATGTCACTGTGCCCTGAATGGAATCTCTTGAATATACCGGTCTGGAATGTGGTGAAGGCATCCGTTCGGGTAGCCGGTTCCATACCCATATTGCTCGCCCTGGGATCCACTAACGTAGCTCCCTGGATATCCGCCAGAGTCTCCGCCAAGGTAGCCGCTCTCCTGACCACCCTCATAAGTCGGCTCCTCCATGTTTGTATCGTCTGCAGGGGCCTCCTTGTTGCTTGGGCCCGCCTCGGAAGATGGGCCGATGCCTTCTCGTCTCCCGCACGCCACCTCGTGCTCCATGTGGTGATGGATTCACTCTCTTTGTTCATAGGGAACAACGGAGTTCTCTGAGGCTAGGAGGCCACCATGTTTGACGGTGACGTAGTGCATGCCGACGCTAATAACAGCCGATATATCGGGTGTTGGTACCTGCAAGTCAAAGTGTCGAGCCAAACGAAAAGCAATATAGGCAAATTGCAGGGTGAGCTTTCTTCCGTTGCTTAATCTCGTCTATCTAGCCCCGGATAAAGGATGAAATGCATACCTTCTGGCCATTATTGGCTTCCGAGAGAAGGAAACATTCCTTCTCGCTCACCTTATTGGTTTGCTCCTTTCTCGAGACGTTATAAGCTATGAACTTATGAAGTAGGGAAAGAAAATTGTCCCTGATAAATCCACTAGGGGTGCCACTAGGATTCCTATTATAGAACCTCGTGAGATCATGCCAAACAGCCACATGGTTAAACTCCTTATGAGTCTTTGTAGCCACGCCTCTCGGTGACGAGAAGCCAAATACATAGTTCATTATAGCACAGTTAATAGTAAATTCATTCCCTAATAGCCTACAGTGCATTGTGTTGTCATCTAAGTCAAAGCTAAACGCAGAGATCATCACATAACATAAATTGGCATAACCATCAAGATCACCACCACTTTCAGCTAATTTCAAAAGGTTCAAATATGCACGAAGAGGTGTACGTACATTCAATCTATTAATAAGGCCCCAATCAAAATGACGGCCGACAGTCATAGGCAAATTGCGAAGACGAAGAAAGATTAGACGTTCTATGGGCTCGTAGATGAGGAAGTGGCACTTATGGTAGTTCCGTTGCAGGTTTTCTGGCAGAGCGTTTCCGACATCCTCCTAATTCCTCTCTGAAACGTCGTACTCAATCCTCTTTTGTTTATTCTTGGGAATGTAATCGCATTATTTTAAATGTAAAAATAGGTGTAGAATAGCGCAAACAAAGTATCGTATCCATAAGGACTGATAAACGAAAACACATTGAATAATTCTTCTAGAAATCCAATTATTATCTAGGAAAACAAGAATATGAATAAGATCGAATCAATATAAAATAGCCTACGGGTTGGCGAAATAATAATAGAATAAAAGAATAATAAAGAGAACATTCCAAGGATAATGTATCGACACTAAATTGATTAATGAATTCAACAATTAAATCTAATTACCATATTTTAATCATATTGCATGTGAAGGTTCACATAAATAACCACATACTCCTGGACATGGCAGTTTATGATAGTGGGCTAATTTAATCCCTATCTCCGCTAGGTCTCAAGATAATTAAACCAGTTACAAATAGCACACAAAGAATATCCTCCTACAGTTCTCCTATCTCCAATAGGTCTCAAGGGGAAACATGTATTGTGATATATGGGGTCAGCTATGAATTCAATTGTGGATAAGACATCAAAATCATAACTTGCATACAATAATAGTGATCAATTATGAAAGCATGAAAATTAAAATCATAAATCACAAATAAGCATATGAAGGAAATTTAGGAATTAATACGAATTCATTAATGAAAATAGGTCTTACAAAATCCCTAGAATCTCAAGGCGTTTAATCACACATAATGCAAATAAAAGCTAGAAAGAAATAAGAGAACATGATAAACCCCTTTGTAAAACTCTTGATCTTCGGGTTGTCAATCCTTGATCTCGATCTCTCCTTCGGGACGTAGTAAACTAATCTAGAATTTAAACTATGTGAAAATTAAGTATAGAATGTGGAAGAAGATTTAAAAGACGATCTCTAGGATTCTATAATGGTGTGTATTTATAGGTACATGGATAGAGTAAAAATCTCGCAAAATATAACAAATTCACGCAGGGCTCGTGCGGAATTTGTTAAGTCCTACACACCAAATTGTTTTTGACTCGTTCTCCCTCGTTTCAACTTCGATTTTAGATCCGTTTGCGGCTACAGACTCCTATCGAGACGAACTTCAATCCTATAATTTCCAATTCACCCTTTTCCTGACCATAAAAACACGAAAAATACAAGAAAATAAAGAAACTAAACGTAAACAAGAAATTAATGGTATAAACTAAAAACGACTCAACATGACTAAAAACAAATGATAAAACCAATTAATAAATAATAATAAGACTACAAAAATATACTTAGAATGAGTGTTTGTCAACTTTCCCAAACTTAAACTATTGTTCGTCCTTGAACAATGATAAGAACAAAAGCAAATAAACACGAGTGGGAGTAAACAAAGATCATCGATGCCTCAGATAAAAGAAAATAAATGTTAGTTGATTCAAGACACCTTCTCGACTCATCTCCAACGATTAACAACAAAAGTGATATCAACAACTAAAAATTTGTAAGTTCTCACGGGAAAAATGTATCGCTCAACACTCGGATAATATAATCAATGAACATTTAGCGAAATCAATACAATGCAATCAAACTTACTATAGGCTTGCAGATCTTCTAATTTCTCGACCGCTATTAAGTGTGCAAGAACCGCGATCAAATAGGACTTTTATTGGCTTGTAATGTGGGGACGTTGGTTAGGGTTAGGAACATTTGGCTAAGTGACTGAAAAAATTCTCCTAACTCATTCTACACAGGTCCTCCACCAATCATACCAATCAAACCATCAAAACACCATGTAATTCTATCCAATCTTTATCTTTTTCGCTCAAACACTTTGCTTAGATATTTCTTTCACAAATCTAGGTCTCAACCCCTTATGCTCCTTTTTTTCATTTATGAACACAAATTTTTTTTTATAAGTTTATGGGGACACCGAACACCTATTTCTCGCAGAGATCTCAATCACATAGATTCACTAATGGAATGATATATAATCTAATTACCCAACAAATCTATCGCCAATAACTTTCATAAAATCCACATCTCCCAAATCTAAGAATAAAACGGCTATAAAGGCTCAAAGTAGGGTTCAATGGACAGTAATAATAACAAGATATTGTATATGGCATGACTTACCAAAAGATGGCCTAAGATCATCTCACAATTCTTTGCACACACTTGCAACTTCGAAGCAAATACCAGAGCAAGTTATAAAAGTAATAATCACATGGAAGATATAAAATCACACTCAAAGAACTCAACAATGCATGATATGGCATTTCAAAGGCTCAAATTCCTCACACGGGTCAATACTCACAAATTTTAGCATCAAAACCACTTTCATCATATCACGATAGAGATAAGTTTACAACATGCTTGAATCAACATATTTTAAAGAAAATATGAATCACATATCATCACTGACATCTCACTTTGAATACAAGACGTTAATAACAATCCTAATACATGCTCAAATTGATATGAGTTCATCAAAATAAAGAAAATAAAACCTGAAAACGAAAGAAAGAATAAAATAAAAATAAAAATAAAGAAAATAAATAACAAAAACACTAGGGAACTCTCTAGTGTGGTGAATCGTATATCGTATCTCTCTCCCCCTCCCCAAACTTATTTTAACACGTAGTGAAAAATAAGTTTGGTGGAAGACAAAGTTATACGGTTTATGATTCGCGCTTATGATGACTAATCACTTAGCAATGAAAATAAATAAAGCAATAAACATTGGGTTACCTCCCAACAAGTGCTACGTTTAACGTCCAAGCTATACGATAACTCTCGATATCAAGGGATGTGAAAATTAGAAGCCTCATTGCGTACTATCTCTTGCATCACCGGATTTAATCATCTTTGCAGCTGCGCTTTAGGCAAAAAGTGATGCATGCATATAGATGCATTTATTCACTTGATGTCGGAGATAGACCACCCTATGACTGATTTGTACTGTCTGAGAAACCTCAATAGTTTGTCGAGTTTGATGGAAGGGAGTGCAGATGAAACTATCAAAGGATAAATAAGAAATTAATGGTATAAACTAAAAACGACTCAAAATGACTCAAAACAAATGATAAAACCAATTAATAAATAATAATAAGACTACTAAAATATACTTAAAATGAGTGTTTATCAGCATGATGATAAGAATTTGAAGGAAAAGTGGGTTTATTATAAAGGGGAAAAGAAAATATGGAGGAATTTGGAAAAAGATGGAGGAGTTTGGGAGTTGGGGAATTTGATGGATAAATTTGGAATGGAGATGGAGAAAAGGAAAAGAAATGTGATGGCCCGATGGGTAGTGAAGATTTGAAGGTATGAAGAAGAAATAAGGAGGAATAATGGAGGAATTCGAGGGAATTAGGCTAGGGTTTTTGGAATTAAGGGAAGAAATAAGAGGGAATGGTGTATTTGTGGGATAAGAATGAGGTGAAAAGGGTTTAAAACCCGCTAAAATCGCGCCCCCAGCGGCCGCTGGGTATCTAGCGGTTGCTGGGCATCAGCCTCTGTCCCTCTCTTCCTTCGCAAGCCCAGCGGTCGCTAAGGCCTGCTCTCTGTACTTCTACTCTACCTCTTCCCAGCGCCCGCCGGTCCTGCTCTTTGAAAACTCTGCCTCGCCAGTCCAGCGAGTGTTGGGGTTCCAACGTCCGCTGGCCTCTACGCTCAACTCCTTCTCCTTTTTTATATATGATAGCGTCGTCTGGGATATTCTTTGCCTATGACACAACAAAACACGCCAAATTAGACTCCCCAATTAGCAATAAAATGAAAACAAACGAAACGAAACGAACGAAAGAAATTAAATGATGCAATAATGAGAAGTGTTTCACGTAGGTTGCCTCCTATGAAACGCTCGTTTATTGTGTAAAAGGTCTTGAAAGTATAATATCACATTTTTATTCTTTGAGGGGTATCAAAAATGAGTTTTTGAATATGTTCTTTTGAAAAACATTGACTTTGGGATTTTGGAAAGTTATTGTTAAAATTTCACAAATTTATCATTAATAGTTTGAGACAAACTTCTTTTCAAAAATGAGTGTGCATAGATTTTTGATGAAAATTTAATTGCAACATTATTTTAAAAATATAGCGAAAAGTATAAAATTTATTTGCCCAAAATTCTTTTTGAAAAAACACAACTATGTCATATAGAGAAATTTAAAGAACTTGTTTGAAGTTTAACTTCCAAGATCACTATGTTATAAAATTTTACAAGTTAAAATGTCACACAACTTGCACAATATTTTTTTTATTATTATTAATTTAGTCTCTTGTGCATAAGTTTTTTAGAGTCAAAATTTTTTCAATGTGACTAATTTTTTGTCTTTCAATACTTCAACATTTTAGGAACACTAGTGTGAAATTCAAAGGGCTTGAATAATACTCACATTTACTATGATTTTTACAAAACATGTTTGCATAAGTTTTCACTAAAAACCACCATTGAAAATCGTAATAAATCTCAACTCATTAGATATTTACATATTTCATTCATTTTAAACGAAACTTATGACATGATTATTTCGAATAAGTATAATGAGAATTCAAAATACTATTAAGTTGGAACGCGTCATTACTCGAAGTTGACGAATGATATGATTATGTACAGTACTCGTGTAATCGAGAGAAGTGTTACTCCTTCTATCGTGACTAATGGAAATGACTCACAATAGATTGAAATTTCCATAGAGTAATTAATTTGAAGTCAAATTAACTTAAATTAATTAATTTAAGTCTAAGTTGGACCAAATAATTAATTAAATTTAATTGGGCCCAAAAGTGACTTGGAAATTAATTTAATTAAGTTATGGATTTGAATAAGTCAAATTAATTTTATATTATTTAAAATTTGAATTTGAATAATAGATGGAATTGTAGATAGATAAAAGTGAGAATTAATTCTATTATTTGAGATCTTATCCATTCACCTTAGAAACTCTAACCTAGCCAAAAATATCTATAAATAGAGACATGTGTTGGCCGAAAATCTCATCGTTCACACCCTAGGATTTTCAGCCAAAGAGAGATAAATTCTCTCTTGAATTTTTCGAAAATTAAGAAGCATTCAAACGCTTTAATTTTCGTTCTTATTCTCTTAAATACTTGATAGAATATTTCCCACACGATATTCAAGTAGTAGATTGAGAATAAGTTAGAAGTTTCCAAGGTAGGATTGAATGAGATCAAGTGAAGATTCCTACTGTGTGGATTGTTGTTCGATAGCTAATGATTCAATTTGTTTCTCCTCAAGCAAAGGACTTGCGAAGGAGAAAAATATAATTATTTAATATATTCTCATATGTGGTGTTATGTGTTTAAGAATTAATTATTTATGCGATTAATTAAACATGTGGATCTTGTGCATTTATAAGCCCTTCATACGGGTTTTATCAGACACAAGGGTATTCTACTAAATAAGATATATGTGTGTGTTCTTACAATTGTCAAATTTACAAGATGGATGTATGTTGAGTTCGATTATTTCAAGCTTCAGTATAGACTAATTATAGGTTAGATCTATATTCGGTTACAAATTTTATGTTCTATCACTAAATGATACTTGAAGATATTATAATATAAGTAAAGTATTATACGATGAAGAATCTTAAAAATTCGAACTTGAATATTGAGAGAATTTGAATACTTGAGAGCTTTAATTTGTGCAAGTGACACATGTCTTGAAACGTTGAAGTATTTGACTATATATAAAACTCGTAAGAATAGTATTTGTTGAAGAAATTGAGTTGTTACCTTTGAATTTCTTCTCGTTGCAACTTTAATGTTTGTTTTCATTTTTTGTGATTGCAATCTAATCTCCAATGTCAGCTATAAAATCTTTGTCAAAACTAATTATATATCACGTGTTAAACTTTAGCGTTGAAAGTGTAGTCCTTTAGAGTTAAACTTTAGTAAAGGTCGACTTTAGCTATTGAGAATGTTGTCTTAACACTTTTCTTACATTTCTTTGATTCCTAAGTACAACTTTTAGACATCAAAGTTTAATCCTTCAGGGTGTTGCATACTGAAGTCCTTCAGTGTTAACTGGTATTACTTCAAGCCTTGAGGTCCTTCACTCTTGATAACATGTAAATTGAACTCTCTGTCGTATGAAATCGTATAAAACAAGACTAATACCAAATTTGAGGATTTGAACTTATACCATCTTCCTAACAAACTGCAAAGCGGAACACAAAGTCAAAACTTTAAGTTCTCTAATAAACGAATTTTCAGTAAAGACCACTAGAATTTCAGAACTAGTTTCAATAGAGATATTGGTCCAACATTTCAACACTCAATGGAGATTGTAGGATTACAATCTAAATTTAACTATGTAGGCTAAATCTTCCTTTTGTACATGCTCATTTACAATGAACAACGTATCTTCAAAGTAAAAATATTTCAACTAGTGTATTTTTTTCATACACCAAGTTAAATTGTTTCAGGACCAATATGTGATCTATCCCCTCATTAATAAGATATATATATAAAAAAAAAATCATTATTCAGTTGTAATACTTCATATGTCCATAAAAATGGTTTACATTTTGTCACTTCATGATGTCCCCAAAAATAGTTTACATTTGAAAATTTTCATTTATAACAAATGGACCCACCACATTTACTACACACAACTTAATTTAAAATAATATATTAGGTGAGACTCAAACTTCACTAACTACACACAATTCAATTTAAAATAATTTATCAAGTGAGACTTAAATTTCACTCACTACTGGTGTTCTAAAAGTCGGGCTCGACAGCTGCCTAGGTGCTAATTGGAGTTTGGCCGACCTGATTACGAGCTAATTTGTTCTATCTAGATGCTCAGATGCTAGTCAGCCGTCTAAGCGAGTTAGTTGGTCTAGGCGTTGGTAGTCGCCACAAAACGAGCAAGATGGATTGAGCGGGTTAGTCGGTCTAGGCATTGCTAGTCCGCGCAAATCGTGCTAGACGGCTAAATATAGTTTTATTAACTAACTAAATTAATTTTCAAGACTATAAAATGAAGAAATTGAAAATTATGTTATATATATTTGAATTTATTTATAAATATTATATTATAATATATGGATTTCATTTTGTGAATATTATACTCTGCTTATATAATGTGTTTGTAATTTTTCATTGTGAATTATAAAATTTGATTATAAATAATGTATGTTTATATAGTTTGTATTCTAGGATATGGTATAAAAAGTATTAGAAATAAACATTATAATTCGATCTGTCTAGACACCCGCCTAACTGTTTAGGCATTAGTCCCTCCTCCACCCGACTAACGCATAACGACTTTTAGAACATTGTTCACTACACATTCTTATTAAAATCAAAACACATTATTAAAATTCGTGCAGGATTAAAACGTAAATCATTTTAGTGTATAAATGTATTATAATATTAATAAATAAATAAAAATATCTGGTAAAAAGAAAATTTTAAGAAGAATTTGAAACAATATCCTACACCAACAAAAAGTTTCTTTTTTTTTTTTTTTGTTCCACCATTCTTATTGATTTAGAACAACAAAAATTCCACCATCTTTTTGTTGGTGAAGGGGACAATAATTCTTGCTAAAAAGTAGGGGACAATTATTAATATATTAGTTAAATAGATAATGACGTCCGTGTACATAAAATGAAGTGAGAGATGGCGAGGTGAAGCACAAGTACGAGCCGATTATTCGACCGTTGGTATTGGAGCATTATTATATCGCGAGATCTAGTAAGGATTACTTTCTCATTATACGTCCTGTTAGAGAGAGAGAGGGTATCATCTCATCTCATCTCATCTCATCTCATATTCTCAAGTGATGAGGAAGTGCGAGAAATTGTGAAAAACGAGACAATTTACAGAGTTCAGTGAGAGAAGTGTTAATGTCAGGAGGGCTCCCCAAGTTGAGGTTACTTCGAGTGGCCACCTGTTCCATTACCAGTTTTACTGCCTCACGCTCCATTCAGCGCGTGCCTATACCGCTCATCTCATCTTACTCCCTCTGTGCTCAAAGAACTTGCACATTTATTCACTTTATTAAGTCCACAAAAAACTTGCATATTTCTATTTTTAATAATTGTACCTATATTGTTTGACCCACCATTACCTTTTTAATCACTCACATTATATATTTAACTATAAATAATGTGGGACCTTCATTCCACTATCAATTAACCACTAACTTTTCTTCAACTCACATACACATATTTAATTAATAAATGTTTTGGGACTCTTACTTCACTCACAACACATTCATAACGTTCGTTAAAACTCGTGTTCAACTCAAGTGTGCAAATACTTGGTGGACGGAGGGAGTACCATTTAATACTCCATTTCTACTCATAACAATGACACCTGTCAGTTTTGAGATGTTTCATTATTAAATATATTTTTTTAAGATTTAAAATACTTATTTAAATAAAAAATAAAAATTATTAATTTAACAATAGAAGATAAAACATATTTATATTACACGATAATATGAATTTTTATGTGTTCTTGTAATTCAAATTATTTTATAAAATGCTTATATACATGATCAATTTTCTTATGCACTCAAATAAATAAGTATTTTTATTTTTTATTTTAAAAAATAATATGTGATTTTACCAATTAGCCATTTCTTTTTTATATAGACTATGTATTGCACCCGTGCTATGCACGGGTTTATAATCTATTTATATATAATTTATAATATAGATACTTAAAGAAATTAAAAATATTGTAATTCAATTTTATTTGGTGGTTTTAAAACCGTAATCGATAGTACTCTTCCCAATTGTCACTATGTCGGGGACAATTCGGTTACAGTTTCAAAATTTGAGAACAGAATCAACGATTTGATACAATAACTTCGATTTATTTTACCTCATTCAATTTCTTATTTTATAAAGAGTCGTTTTTTATTAATTTATAACAACACATTAAAATTAAAAAATAAGATAATATTACATAACTATTTAAACATATGTGTATATTGATAAAAATTCATAATAAATATATTTGAACTCATTATTATTTGTCGTTATATTTTGTTGTGAAATTCTAATTTTTTTATATAATAATAAATATTTGACATAATTTTATGTAACAACGAATTAATAGAGCTCCTAAATGGAATGACCATTTCTTTTCCATTCTATATTTCACTATTAAATTTAGTATTTAATTAATATTTATAATAATACATTAAAATTAATATTTTTTAAAAAACTATACTCATTTCGTCCCACTTATTTAAATTTATTTACTTTTCACATTGATATTAATATTTAGTTGTAATATTTTTTGAAGAACATGGTTTGTGCTTTATAATTTGCTAAATAAAGAAATGTGTCTAAATAAGTGAGACAGCTCAAAAAGGAAAATGTGTTTAAATAAGTGAGACAAAATCAATATATGTTAGTGTTGAATTTATCAACAATACAAATTGATTATAATTATTAGTATTAAATATTAAAAATAATTATATACATTGATCAAATATGACAAGTTTTTAGTACTAAATAAAAGATTAAACTTAGATGTAAGAAAATAAAATTAGGAAAACATATTAGATAACATTGAAATTTTATAGTAAAAATAGATTGAGACACTATGTGTAACACCCTAATCTTATATGACTTTAATTTATAAATATTTAATGCGAAAAATAATATTTAATAAATAATAAAATATAAATAAGTGAAACAAATTTTTTTTTTTTTTTTGACTTAGTAAAAATAAAATCTTTAAACTTAAAATAGTAGTAAATTGAAATAAACTAACAAATTCCTTTTAAAATAACCATAATTGACTTAAGCATAATAATATAGTTTTTGCAAGTCAATCAAAATACACAATTTTCAAAGTCTAGCATTCTAGCCAAAGTACTTAATTTAGAAATACATATCAAAAGTACTTAATGTATAAATGCATAGAGTTTTCTTAAATAACATAGCACGTCATTCGACTTCCCACGCTCCGAGCTCAAGTACCTGAAATGTTAATGTGGGGAATGAGCATACAAAAGTATACTCAGTGTGTGATATTATGCAAGAGTTGTCCACGTTAATAAAACGGTAAACACATATGGCCATATAACATAGACTTGATTTCGCACGGTGGGCTTTTACCCCAAGAACCCTTTCGGATTCCGGATCCTT